>JAUTXW010000642.1:1200000-1800000 GCA_030620095.1 Kuschelorhynchus macadamiae
CATTGTTCAGGATTAAAATGTATCCCATAACCTGGAGTTGTAGCTCGCTAAAAATCTATCTTGTACAGTGTGACGGACTAGGAGAGAATTCAATTCCATATGTGATAGATCTTTTCAATTTAAAAAGACTTTCGGCGACAACAACTGTCAAAAGGAGCTGTTTGGTTTAATTTTTTCAGATAACTCGCCTACATAAGGTATTAATACATTTTTTGAAAATGAAGAATGACGCCGATTCCATGGAAATTGCATTATTAATAATATTTAATTATCATAACAGTAACGTTATTTCTGCGCGCATTGATATAAATAATGTTTTTTTATTACAGAGTAACAGAATAAGTTATTTTTAAAAGGTTATTAACAAACAAAGCAAACTTTACGATAGTATACAATGTTGTACAATATTTTTTTAACATACATGTGTACAAGTAAGTTTGTAATAACCTAATAAGCATTCAAGTTGTATATAATACTTCTTCTATGACTGTTTTTAAAATACCGGGCGGTGAACCTCAAATCTCAAATAATGTCGCTGTCACCAGTCAATATAAACAATAAAAAATGTCAATAAATTAAACAAGGGTAATGGGATGCAGAGAAATCTCGGATTTGAGTGGTTTAAGGCTTATTTGATTGCCACACTAGGCATCATAATGCACAACTTGCGACATTATTCTTTACGCACAATTGTGCGTAATAATGGTTTACTTACTGAGTAAACATAAAAAATGTTTACTATAATAGGAGTAAAGAAAAATATTTTGGACTCTTATTGGAAAATTAAGTAATTGCTTTAATTGTAAATAAAATAAGTTAAATGCAGGCTTTATTTTTTGAGCTTTTTTTTTTCAACATGCGTGTGACGTAAGTCACTTTCTAGCCAAGTGAACATTGAATTTTTTTAGTCTCATATAGGATCGTAGGAAAAACGTAATAATATTTGCTTGGTCAACATACACTTTTTAAAATAATGTTCACTTAGCCTCCGACTATAAGTCAAACCCATTGTAAAAGATTTACCATTTGAATAAAAAAATCATTTTCGAAACAATCAACGCGCCACTGCTGGTACACTAATTTTAACAAGCAACCATGTAGTAAGTGCCAATTACTCCATTTAAAGCGATTACATTATGTTCTTTGTTTTTACCTCTTCTTAATTATCTAATGCAGTTTTCATAATTGCCAAGGCAAACCCAACGCTCTTTCTCGCTTTTGTTCCTTTTTGAGTTGCAATTAACACAATTTGTTAAAGGAGTACGTCGTCGACAAGGATGGGCTGCATTCGTTAGCCAGCGCATACAATTACTCTTTTAGTCACTGGTGTTGACTCATTAGGTTATTACAGAACTGTAATAGTATTCTGAATTGGTAAAATGGCATCGAAGACTTTTTTATTCTGCAAATACCTATGTGCGTTAAAATTCGAATTATAATGAACCGTTTTCTAGAAGCAAAAACTTTGCCTTTATTTATAAATTGCTGCAATTGAAACCTGAAAATATCGGAATTTTTTCTCTCCTAAAGTACCTTGAAGACATTTACCCTAAAAAATGTTCTATCAAACTCATTAATAACTTCTTTATATTAAGCTAAAACGCAGAAATTAACCGAAAACAATTCTTAATGAATTTAAACATGTGTGTACTTGTAAATACAAACAACAGTTCTAGGTTTACAATTTGTTAAAGAATACTGCAAAAATATTAGGCATCTAAAGTGCGGAAGAAAAACATTTTTCCGCTTTTGGGCTGAAGTTATATAAAAATTCAAAGGCTTTTTCCATAATCAGGATGCGACTGTCACCACTTGTGTATAGATCAATTTCTTGCTTAATAATGTCGGCCAAACATGTTTTATATTATTTTTCTTCTGATTTGTATAGGTCGATGTTTCAAACTTTTTTGTAATGCCTTTTACAATTTAACGATTCATTTTCTTTTTCAAGAATTTTTGCAAGAGGAATATCATCTTCGTCGCTGATTTCTGTTAGAAATTAGAAACGTCAATAGAATGTATAAATCATAGTTTTTCAAACTCAGTGCAGAGCTGGGCTGGTATGGATCCTTCGGGCAGCCGTTAGTTCATCGGTCGGATAAGTAATTATTGATATCTGTCCCACGTAACACTTTATGTAATTTAACCTTTCATATGTAGAAATATTCTTAGTTTTTGTATATCTTGATGTACAGGCTAGTAGGCAATTAACAAAATTAGGTTCCTCATATTGTAATTACTATTTTCCTGGCGTAGGTCTTATAATGCCTAGGCGAAATACGTGTAACCAAGTAATATACATGTTTAAAATTTGAGCTTCTCTTAACTTTGAGCAGGACAAGTATCTCTATAAACGTCTTACATTCCATTTAGAACCATTTCTATATTTTGTTTTTCTGTTTGGTGAGAAAAGGGCGAAACTCAATTCTTGACATTTTTGCAAATATTCATTATTTAATTATTTCGAGAAAAGTGATGCAAATATCATCATAAAATTTGACGTTTCTAATCAAAATTGATTAACAATAAAACAAATTACTAAATTTGCAAAGCCCTCTTAACCTCCCGTCGTAATCCTCTGTTTTGTAGTAGGCGGTTTGAAAATCAAAAAAATGCTCATCCAGTTTATTATTTGTATTACCAAACTGCATCTATTTCACTATTTTACCCTTTAGTTCGATATTTTTCCTATTGCAACTAGATTTATTTTTGGCTTGAGTCCTCGAAAACGCCACACCCTCTACGAGACGGTACTGACCCCTGATGTGTAGAAATGGAATATCATTATTAATAATTTCATATTTTTCAACTCATATCAACTTACCTTCTTAATGAGTCCGAACTCTAATAATCCTTTGTATAGCTGAAAATTATACCTGAAATAAAAAGAAAACAAATTCAATTCAAAGTTAAATTTGGTATAAATAATAAACGGATCTTTTTTTATCAAAGCAACCAATTCTTTAAACATTTAAGTCCCTATTTTTTACTTCCCTCATAAAAGGGAAGTATTGAGGTCTGCCTATCTGTCTGTCCGCTCGCAGGATAGCTAAAAAACTTCTAACCCGATTGACATATTTTTTTCAAAAATTAAAGTCATATGGGGATGACCTGGTAACATATTGGCAAAATCCTATAGGGCGAAACAAAATAGCGGCCTAGTGAAATGTTAACAAAATTATTATTGAAAAACTGCTTATCCAATTTATCTCAAATTTTGCACAAACATCAAGTATTATGTTGGGATCAACTGTTAATATTTTGGTACGAATCCAAGAAGGCGGAACAAAATAGCGGCTTATTAAACAAAATTTAAAAATTTAGGCTGAAAAAACTACGTAATAGATTAATTTGTTGTTGTGTACCATTACTAATTGTAGTATAGGGGTCACTTAATTTTCCGATTAAGTTGACTATCAATGAGTCTATACAACACAATGCTTCCAACAGCATATCTCTGGGATGGAATCTTAAAAACGCTGACTGGACTACGTTCTCACAAAAACTGGATCAAAAAACTCTCAACTGCAAAGAAATGTCCGATAATGCTAATAACATTATAGAATTTATTTGCCAAGCCATTCAAGTAGCGGCCGATTCCAGTTTTTCCAAAAAAAGACTGGTTTGAACAGATGTTTCAACCCCTGGTGGGACGAGGAATGCCAATCACTTTCAGACAAGCGTAAGGAAATATTTAAAGAATATAGAAGTCGCTCAACTATGGAAAACTTCCTCAAATATAAAAATTTTGTAGCTAAGTGTAAATTGGCTTTTAAAATTAAAGCTAGACAAAAATGGCGTACCTTTTGTAGTAGCCTAAATGCCCAAACTCCAGCTTCTAAAATCTGGAGAAAAGTCAATTCAATTAAAGGTGGATTAAATCCTATTCTTACTAATTCTATGACAAGCGAGACGGCTGAATTGTTCTTAAAAAAAATTGCACCAGATATGGTCAATTTAGAAATCCCCAAAACGTTGACAGACACAAATCATTTCTTACTGCAACCTATATCAATAATAGAGCTTAATAATAATATAAAGAAACAAAAAGACACTTCCCCTGGTTTGGATGGTATTACCTATAGTATCCTCGAACATTTACCAAATTCCACTAAAACTCTTCTTTGTTTGGCATTCAACAATATTATAATGAGAGGTGATGACATCCCTTGCATTAAAAAATCAATAATTATACCTATTAATAAACCCGGAAAACCTAATGAATTTCGTCCAATTGCACTTTCATCCTGTGTTTTAAAAACTCTTGAGAGAATCCTGAAATGTCGCTTGGAATGGTGGTGTGAATCGCAAAAGCTCCTACCCCCTTGCCAATTTGGTTTTAGGCGAGATCGGGGTGTAACTGATTGTCTAGCTCACCTTGTTACCGACATTCAAAACACATTTTCTGATAATGATTACTTAGCAGCTCTATTTTTGGATGTATCAAGTGCATACGAAAATGTGAATCTGAATATTCTTACGGAAAAATTAAAAAGTTTCAATATACCTGAGGGTTTTGTATTAAATTTAGTTAGGCTGTTTGTTGATCGTAAGATTTCTGTCAGACTTGGCAGCGGGCTTACTGACTTTAGGCCGGTCTCATCTGGTTTACCACAGGGGTCTGTACTGAGTCCCCTACTGTTTAATTTATACACAGCTGATTTACATTCTTGGGGTATGAATGCTACTATATTGCAGTTTGCTAATGACCTATGCATTTATTCAAAACAAAAAAATATGTTAGGATGTAGATCTATTTTAAATAATATCATGTACCTTTGTAATACATACTTCTCTGAAAATGGTTTTAGTATATCCAATAATAAATCCGCCATATTAATTTTTTCACGCCACCGGCTTGTTAAAGAGGATTCCATTACACTTAATAATACTTGTATCCGATGGGTTAGCTCCATTAGATATCTGGGCGTATTTTTGGATCAAAAATTATCTTGGAACGACCATATTAATCACGTTATAGATAAAGCCGAAAAAAGTCTGAACATTCTCAGAGCAGTGGTGTCAAGGTCTTGGGGTGCAAATCCAAAAACATCCCTAATGTTCTATAAGGCATTTACTAGATCTCTGTTAGGCAACGGAGCAATATTTTATGGAGCAGCTTGTAATTCACGCCTTAAAAAAATTGATATAGTTCAACATAAAGCTTTGAAGTTAATCGTTGGGGCATTTCAATCCACCCCAATACAGGCGCTTTTGGCAGAATGTGGTGAACCCCCATTATTCTTAAGGAGAAAAGTATTAGCGGAGAAATTTTTATTAAAAAATATGCAATACAACAATAACAATCTATTAAATAAAGTAAATAAGCTAGCTATAGACAACCTAACACTACCATTTTGGTCCAATAAAAATAGCACTCCGCTTGCTGAAGCTTTCACTACAACAGCAAAATACAATGATGTTATTCTGAAATGGGATAATTATTTTTATTTGTAAACCCGTTTAACATTATTTTTTTAAATATGGAAGTAATCCTTCCCAAATTCGCGGAGTTACAAATACTAAACGAAAGTATTTTAAATGAAGTTTTGTATCAGTTTAAGTCCTATTACAAAATATATGCTGATGGATCAAAAAATAACAATGGAGTAGGCTGTGCCTTTGTAATCCCACAAACCAAAATAACTAAAATGTACAAATGCCATAAACTTTCATCAATTTTCTCGGCCGAAGCGCTAGCCCTACTAAAGACTCTAGAATATGTGAGTTTAAATAGTACAATATCTAAAGCGGTCATAATATCTTATTCTCAGTCTGTATTGTTATCTCTAAAAAACAACCTAAACTGCAAACATCCAATTATTGCCAGTATTTTAAATATGATCTCTAGACTGTCCTCTAGTGAAACTGATATTAAATTCGTTTGGGCAAAAGGTCACTCAGGTCTATCTGGAAGTGAACTGGCTAATAAATCCGCCAAGGAAGCCATATCAGTGGGACTTCCCTCAGAAGGGATCCCACATTCAGATTTGTATAGAATTATGAAAGAAAATACACGGGAGATTTGGAAACAGTTATATATAAATAATGCACTTAGCTCCACTAACCAGTATTCATTAATCCACCATAACCTAAACGAGAAACCTCTTATCCATAGAGTGCAACTCTCTCGCAAAATGTTTGTGTCTTATTTCAGGTATCTGGTGGGGCATGGAAGATTCAACAAACACCTGGAAAAATTAAAACTGTCTCACACTTCATTATGTTCTTGTGACAATGAATCATTAGACGACCTAAACCACAGACTTGCCCCCATAACACGGAAGCCGTATCATATCTTTCTTCTGAACTTTCGAAACTGCATTTACTTCCATTAAATCATATTTCCTTCATGAGTAAAGTGTGTACTGATACTAATATAGAGACAATTTTTATGAATTATTTAAGATACTGTAAAATGGTTATTTAGTTTTTGGGATCTATTTGCTTAGACCTCCTTTGTTTCCTTTCCTTAAATGTTTGTCAACCTACCTATCCGGGCCCCCCCCCCCCCTGTGATATGTATAGTTATAAAATGTCCTGCATTGGCCCCAGGATGAGAAGTGTGTGTCCATGTCTATATTTCCTTTGCCGTATTTAATTTATTTTTGGGTTTGTAGGGATTTGAGATATTCAACTATTTATATTTTTATCCTTGTAGGGGATTAGGGACCTAATTCTGGGGACTTTAATGTTGATACCATTTCTATCCTATTATTTATATAATTAATACAAATAATTAACCTAAGAACCTTCCTAAATGTATAGCTCCTTTTAGATTTAGAAAAATTTATTTGCCTTTCGTGGCTAAATGAGCTAAGCTCAAGGCTAAAAAAAAATAAAAAAAAATAAAATTGTGATACTATTTCAAGATGGCCGAGTAGAATGGCGGCCAAATAAAATGTTTGTAATTGTTCCAGGTTTTTACATATAGTTTTAGCGTCCCTAGATGTCAAAAATATGTTATATCAAATTTTGCACAAACATCCAGTATTATGTTGGAATACTGAAAATACTGCTTATTAAATTAATTTAAATTTTTGTTCAAAAATTAAATGTGATATAGGATAAACTGCTAAAGTTGTCATACGAATTTAAGATGGCGAAACAAAATGACGGCCAACTAATTTTTAAATAAAATAATCATTTGTTCAATTGACTTTAAATTTTCCGGAAAAATTAAATGTGAAGATGGTATAAACTGGTACGAATTCAACATGACGTAACAAAATAGCGGTATGTATCAATATAAACACTACTTAGTGGATTTATTTTAAATTATGCCCAAAAGTCTAGTGTGGTATAGGGAGACAAAAACTGATAAAATATTGGTAGGAATCCAATATGATGGAACAAAATGGCGTCCAATAAAATGTTTGAAGACAGTATATGTAACATATATATAATGTGACTATGTACTAAACTAAATTGAGTCACATTTCACTATTCTTAATAAATAAAAAAAATCATAAGGGCAAAGGAAATTTGCCGATTTTTGTTTCACAATTTTGGCTTTAGAACTAGATCTAGTTTTTTTTAGAGAAAGTGAAAACTAAAACAAAAGCTAGAACAAATCACGTAATTTTAAAATATTAATAAACCGCTAAAGCTTTTTTTGCTGGAACTTCCCTAGTAAGTTTTTTTTCGTTAACGAAAGTATTGGAATAAGAAGAAACTGTATGATGAATCTATCCGTTCACAAGTAAAAACGTCTTATAATAATTTTACCTGAACCATGATAAAATTCTGGTATTATCAAAATATTAAAAATTAACATCAGGCACATGATTATGAGCAACATCTAATAACTTTTTGTCAACATCGCGATTTTTTTTGGCTCAGCAGCCAGATTCGGCGTCTCCATGTAACAAATAATTTTACTATCGAACTAAAAATAACATGAAAAGGCAATCCAAAAAAAAAGGTTTGTTTGTCTCCTCGTCCAGAAATATATGGGTCTGTCTGAAATAACAATGGTCCCTGCACGAGGAGCTTCCTTTCAGAGATTTGATGTCACATTTGCATTGATTGGTAAGGCAAAGAGGGTTCATGTCAGACAAAATTTAAAACCAAAGCGCATTCAATACATGTTTTATTTCTTTTAGGAAATTTACGTGATTCCTTAGTTTTAAGCTGGCTTTAGGTTCAGAGAGATATTGGCAGTTTTACCTTATAAATACGTAACATTAAAAATATATAAAAATGTCTTAAATATAATAATAATAAATAATTAATTGATGTGGTCCACTTCGGGAGGAGGCTCACAAGGATTAAATGTTAATATTATAAAAATCGGTAAATTTCCTTTACCTGGATTTTCCCTCGTTATTAATCTTTTCTTTTTTGACCCAATTTAATTTACTACACAGTAATTTAGAAACACATATATACCCGTTTTTACATATATCACGCACATCTTTGGGCATAATTTAAAATAAATTCAATAAATAGTTTTTACATTGACACACACCGCCATGTCATTTTCCTACGTCATGTTGAATTCTGTTTACCCCTATATCACATTTAATTAAATAAGTAGTAAATAATAAGTACTACAAGTTTATAAGTTTATCTCTATACACTTAATGCTTGCAAACAATTAAGTTAATCTAAAATGTCTTAAGCTGTTTTTTTAAATATTTTATTATGCCACCATTTTGCTTTGCTCTATTGGATTCATACCAAAATATTACCAGTTCATAACTATGTAACACTTGATGTTTGTGCAAAATTTGAGGTAAATTAGATAACTAGTTTTTTTAGTAATAATTGTTTAACGTTTCACTAGGCCGCCATCTTGTTCCTTCATATTAAATTCTTACCAAAATATTACCAGGTCATCCCCATATAGCCCTTAACTTTTAGCTAAAATTTGAAGTCAATCTGGTAAGTAGTTTTTAAGCTATGCTATGAAGTAACAGACAGACAGACCTACAGACGGAGCGACGGAATTGATACAACTTGTTTGGCAGCTAGGGACGCTAAAACGTGAAGATATGTAATTACATACATTTCATTTGGCCGCCATCTTGTCCCGCCATGTTGAATTAGTACCACAATGTTACTAGTTCATCTCTATATGACAATTAGTTATGACACACAATTTGAAATCAATCAATCCATTAAGTAGTTTTTCAGGCTGAATTTTTAAATACTTTATTAAGCCGCCATCTTAAATTCGTACCAAAATTTCACCCGTGGATTTTTATATAATATTTGATTTTTGTGCAATATTTGAGAAAAAATGGATAACTAGTTTTTAGTAATAATTTTTTTAACATTTCACTACAACGCCATTTTGTTTTGCTATATTGGATTTTTACCAAAACTATTACCAGGTCTTCCTCATATAACTCTTAATATTGGACCAAAGTTTACAGTCAAACGGATAAGTAGTTTTTTAGCCATGTTGCGAACAGACAGGCCGACAGACCGACGGAATTAAGAAAAGATGAAGATCTGAGAAAATATCGGAGGGTAATTTTTTCCAGATTACAATATTTCCCTATTACGAGGGAAGTAATAAGAGTCTGCAGTTCCTCGTTTTCGCGTTACGGGGTGTTGAAAACGTATTTTTTGATTTTTTCTAAAACGTTCAGTACATCAATACACAATTTTGTAGATGTTAATGAAGCGTTAAATTTAAACTGTGACGGAAATACCGACGTAAATTATTATTTTTTAAAGCTTAACGAATCTGCGAGGTAGTGAGCCTTCTGACGTTGAAGAAGTTGCAAAAGCTGCAGTAGCAAATTTGCTGTCAAGCAAGACAAAAGTAGCATATAAAACAGCTTATTTTAATTTCAAAAAGTAGTGCGGAGTAAAGAAAATAAATATTGAAAAAACACTATCAGAGAAGGTTCTTATTGCTTATTTTTTATACAAAGAAAAATTATTCAAACCCTCGACAATGTGGGGTCACTATTCGATATCGCAAACCTCAATATCTGTTAGTAAAATTATGCGTATAAGTAAGTTTGCAAATTTAATTGCTTTTTTGAAAAGAATTGCAGAAAGATATCGGCAAAAAAATTTTTAGTAAGGAAGATTTTAGTATATTTTTGAAAGAAGCTCATAATTACACTTATTTAGGCTTGAAGGTAATAATTTTTATAGTTGGGATAGGACGAGGTTCCCGGAAAATGAACTTCTAAAATGGGCTCCGAAGACGTTAGTGACTCCGGTTTTTTTAATAAAATAAGAGTTCCAAATACAAAGACAAAGATTGCGAGACTTTTTACAATAACCAAAGGTGGTGTTGCTGGAATTAATCTGATTGCAGTAGTCCGAAAATATGTTAAGATACGTCCAATTAATGTACAAAATAATAGGTTTTCCCTTGGATGTAGAAACGGAAAGTGCATGTTCCAACCAGCTGGCATCAATACTTTTACACTAGTACTAAAAAACACATTTTGAACAATGAAATCTGCGTTGAATATCAAATTTTCCGCCCGCTTGTAAAGAAAAACCTTTTTGCGAAAGTAAAAAATTAATTTGGGCCTAGCTGGAGGTATAGTACCTGACATTTGGGGAGGGGGTCAATATTCATAACTTTTTCTGGATTGAAAACTTTTCTTGTGTCAATAGCAGTGCTGGGTAGTTGAAGAGGGAGTAACAGTTAAAGAAAAGGTTGATTCAAAATATCATGTTTCATATTATTTTCAGGGTTTTTAGGAGTACAATTTTTTAAAATTATTTTTATATATGATATTTTGTATTTTAAACCGTTTAAAATACTTTTAGATCGCATGTTTTAATAGTTATTAGATATCGTTATTCTAACAAAATTTTAAATTCTATCGCCCCAAAATTTAATTACTAAAAAGTAAAAAAAAATTCATCTTAGTAATTTAATATTATGAAGTCGGAATCAAATTAAAAAAAACTATATATAGACATTATTAGACATTCTTCTTGTGGTATTTGGGATTGATTAGGTTCTAGTTGGACGCATACTTCATAAAATCATATTTTCGAAATGGAATATAAATATTAATATTATACTTGTTTTTTGGTGTTTTTTTAAAGCCGGTTTCATTTTATTTATATATTTTTTTATCATTCAATTTTGTTTAAATTTTGAGTTTCCGTTCAATTGCATTAGATACGACTTTGATTAAACTACTATAGGAAAAAAATTTAATTTGCTTTGAGAAATCGATAGCTGATAACTGACAACTTAGAATCAGCGGTATTTCCTCCTCTATTCCAGTATAATATACACGAGCTTAAATTAATATGTAGTGCAATTATTAATTAATCTATAACATTTCAGCGCCAGTATTTCGCCCGCATTTACCTAACTGCAGCGACCGGACAGTCTAATGGTATCACAATAATAACGTCATCAATATTATTCGGTATAGACCGCCAACTGAAAACGAGATATACAATGCCTCGAGTTTCCGTTTGTCTAAACCCATCAGTTATCATTATTGCCATAAACGTACCTATAGGTGATAAAATATGCATGTCTCTGTACGTCTGTCGGTTTGAATATTCAATTTCTGCTAATGGGCAGCTATCGCAGCTTGAAATGTTTGTGTTACTTGACCCAATCCACGCTAAAATTTGTATTGGATCAGATAATTCATTAAGCTCGTTCGGTCGGACTTGCATTGTGTTTATTATTTTGGTTTTACAACATTTCGAACGGTAACTATCTACAATCGTTTTAAAGTGTAAACTAAATAATTGCTTTAAAGTTTCATGTTTATATACTAGACTTGTGTGGTGGTGCGTAAAGTCTCCCACACTGATTTGCTGTAAAAGTGGCTTTCAGATGTTTGGAATATCAATGCTAGGTTGACTAAAAATACCCTTTATTTGCACATAAAATATCAGTATATAATAGTTTTGTTCATAGATTGATCAGCATATCTCTAAGCAATGAAAGTTATACTAAGGATTTAAATATAATAAAACAAATAACGGCTAATAACGGTTATCATGAAAATGTCATAGACAAAAAAAGCATTACAGTTAGTTTATCCTACCAATTGCAAAGAAAACACTGAATTTCATACTTTAATTTATAGAGGAACAATAACATTAAATGTTTTTTAAAAATAAATGTGTAACTGTTGCTTTTTGGACTATCAACAGCCTTAATAGATATATCAAAAACCAAAAAACAGAATAAATCCGGTGATTGCAGGTTAAATTGCGGAACTTTTGTAATGGGTAAACAGGCAGAACGTTTGAAAAAGACTTTATGAGCATACGTTTAGTTACAGAAAGCGTAAAGATAATTCTAATTATTCTAAACATTTAATTCAGGTAAACCATACCTTCGATGAGAACTTTGAAATTTTACATGTAGAACGTAAAAGTAAAAAAACTTGATTTACTAAAAAGTATTGAAATAAACAAACATTGAAATAACAACACATTATAAAGCTGTTGGACCTAAATAGCTCCCCATTGTTACATCTTTATTAGGCTATAACGAAAAATCCAGAATATTTTACCTGTATAATATCCATAAAACGGGTTCAGGTATTAAATATCTACAGTTTGTGTTACACTTTTATTTGATGAGGCTACAGCATTGGCGAAACATTTGTCATTTGTATCACTTTTTGTCAAAGAAAATTAAATTTTTTTAATTTTTTTGTAAAATAAGTGTTTTTTGGTTATTTTCTTGTTTTTCGTATTTTTTCTTTCCATATTATTTTTCGGTACTTTTTTCTTTATATTGTCTTATTCTTTGTTTTAAGATTTTTTTATTGTTTTATTTTTTTAATATTTAGTTTTACTTATTTTTTACTTTTGTTTAATTCAGGTGTTTGAGGACTGATGGAGAAGCTAATGGATTATCATATAATATTAAATTGCAAAGACTATACAAACACAATAAGACCAGAATCTTAGGAAGAAACTTGCTAAGAATCAAAAATGTCAGATAAGTTGTTAATTCATTATTATTTATTATGTTAGTAAACTATTATTGAAAAATATAAGAAAACACTATCACAACATATTTTTTAAAACCTACCTACTGACGTTTTTACCAAAAACGGCGGCCATTTACCTGTCAAGAGTGGACAATAAACATTAACTAACCGAGTCAACAGATGTGTACGTAACGGTGCCCAGTTTTTATAAACTTAAAATTTCACGACACGCTACAAAACCTGCCAGGGTGAGGCGTGCTAAAAGTGTGTACCCGGCTTTAGCTTATGCGACAATGAGCATTTTAAGAATACTCAAAAGTCTTTCGAATCGTCTCGGGGAAGGCAGACTTCTGTGTTTTTAACATAAGTTGTTCTACGTTTTCGGTTTAGCTGCTCTGTTTTACGGGGATGCGTGAGACTCAATCACTCACTCAGTATGGAAAGGGAGCAGACGCTGTGAACGTGTGCGGACTAGTTACTTCTGCCGTCTATCTTGTTCGTCTGCCCGATTCTACGCAGAACATTAGCATAATGGCCGCTATGTGGCCGGAGTAGGAAGGGTAAGGGAATAGCTTGAATGAAAACGTCATCTCGTGACAGTTATACTCTCAAGGGACATTTAGTGAGAGCCAATTTGTATTCGAAAGATTAAAAAAAAGAATACATTCAAAAGGATATTTAGAATAAACGGAGTGTACCGGTAGTTTAGAACTCGCCATCCGGACATCCCACCAATAACGTCTCCAAACTGGAATAAGATGTAAATGATCTGGGAGGGTCGCCCCAGCTCTGACTAAGCCCCGGACGGAGAACAGTCTGGCAAATAGTATCCGCTCTAACAATTTAGTAGCAGCAGCAACAACAATAACACAAAAGACAAGAACGTCAACGTCAGGCATAGTGGAACAAGTCTCATCAGGTCCTTTAGCCAATTCATTTATTGTTATGTTGGGCTTGAGTTGTTATATGTGGTGAACGGGTGGCAGAGAAAGAGGATGAAGTTACAATGAAGATAAAAGCCACAAATACGTGGCTCCCTTTATAACTCTTTATTTTGTCAACATATTATGAAATTTTTATTGGTTAAATAGAATAAGCAACAACTTTACCATATCTTCTATTATTCTCATATGTCTGATATTAAATATTGTTTTTTTTTTAATGGAATACCCTATATCCATTTCTTTTGATTTATTATGACAATTTAAGTTCGACCATCTGTCAAAATAGAATCTTCTTATATCATGGGTGTCTAGATATTGATGGGTTTAAATGCATATTATGGCTCCATTGGCCGATTTAAAAAAAAACTGCATAAATGTAATATCAAATTGCTCGCAATAAATGTTTGACTAAACCGACGGGCCATCCTCTTCCTATTAAAAAAAATAGGTTATGTCTAAAAAAATAGTTGGCTCAAGTTTCGTTTACCTGAAATTGGTTATAATCTAGTTTTACATATTCTAGGAGCTTTTCTAAATAACCGAAAATAAGAATTTTGCTGCGAAAATGCGTCATTTCCGTTCTGCACAGTTTAGTATACCTGAAATCAGTTACATGAAAACTTTGCATTGCAATTATTCTAGTGATTCACCATCAAAAAGTAAAAATTTTTAGTCAATATGACGCGAAAAGAGGATCTAGCACCCTCTAGAAAATTGACCAATAGTAATTTTAATCTTTTTTTTCTTAATATTCAGTCCTTAAGACATAAAACAGACGAATTATATCTTTTGTTAGAAGAGCTAAATTTTCCAGAAGTCATTGCCATCACTGAGCACTGGCTAAATATCAATCAACCTGTTTTTATTAAAAACTATACCACAATTGCCAGATTTAATAGAACTAATTTAACTCATGGAGGCACCATGATAATGTCTTTAAACAACGATTTTTCCGAAGTATCAAAGTATAATCATTTATTATCTGAAAAAGTATTTGAATTTTCTATCGTTTATCACAATACTTATGACCTTTATATTATTTGTATTTATAGAACACCTGATGCTGATGTGCAATTATTCTGCCATAACCTTCTAAGTTTGCTCGAGTCCCTTCCTGTAAAAAGCAAATTAATCTTATGTTGCGATTTCAATATTGACTTTTCCAGTGTGTGTGCTGCTCAGGAATGTCTTCAGTCCATCTTTGAGTCATTAGGAATTGCCATGCACGTCAACTCACCAACCAGAATTACTAAGACAAGTGCCAGTACTATAGATTACGTTGTGTCTTCTTTCGATCCTAGCTCCGTCAAATGTAGTGTCTTAAGTCCAGGTTTCTCCGATCATGAAGCAATTTTCACAAAATTTTCAATTACATCCAAAGCCAAAAATTCCTCTAGACAAGTAGGCCGTATTTTTTCGGTTAGAAATTTCATTAATTTCAAACACCTATGTCAAATAACTGACTGGGACTCTCACACTTATGATGTCGACACTGAATTTTCTCGTTTTATAAAAACTCTAACTAATATAGCTTCTGAATCTTTTCCTCTTAGGCCTATCAAAAATAAAAGAAGTAAACCCTGGTCCACTAAAGGTTTACGTATATCTTCTAAGAACATGCGGTCACTATCTCATTTAAAGAAATTTTCGGACAGTGTCTTTTTTCATAATTATGTAAAATCATACAGAAAAATTTATCATAAGACTATTAAAGCCGCCAAAGATATTTATTACAATAATAGACTTTCTAACGCCAAAAATGTAGCTAAAGAAACCTGGTCTATCGTAAATGATTTAAGAAACAAAACTCCTTTATCCAACACTATCCTTACCTCTCCTGAGGACCTAAACAATTATTTTGTAAATGTAGCCAAAGATTTGACTAAATCCGTATCTCAATCTAATGACCCAATTTCATATCTCTCTAATCATAGGGTAAACCTGCACAGTTTCTTCTTTTCACCAGTAGTTTTATCAGAACTTCGCAGTACAATTAATGATATCAATAATAAATCTTCCTCGGGAATTGATGGGCTTACTTTAAAAATGTATTCAAGTCTGCCGGAGTGCACTCTAGAGCATCTGACTGCTTTGATAAATATGTCTTTCCAAAATGGTACTTTTCCAAGCTGCCTTAAAACTGCAATAATCATACCTCTTCACAAAGGAGGTGTTTCAGAAGAAGCTTCGAAGTATAGCCCAATTGCACTTCTCCCTACGCTATCTAAGATCATCGAAAGACTGGTTAAAAAAAGGCTTTTATCATTTCTGTCTAGATATGAAATACTTACAAAACATCAATTTGGATTTTTAAGTAACAAATGCACAAGCGATGCCATGTTTTCCCTTTTTAATAGAGTTTACTCCAGCCTAAACAACCATCACGCTACGGCAACAATTTTCTGTGATTTTTCCAAAGCTTTCGATTGTGTGAATCATAATATATTAACTAACAAGCTGCAGTACTATGGATTTAGAGGGGCTCCTCTCGATTGGTTTAAGTCAAATCTTAGCAACAGAAATCAAGTTGTGAAAGTTGACAACAGGATGTCTTCTTGTAGGCCAATGGAATATGGAGTGCCTCAAGGCTCGGTACTAGGCCCTATCTTGTTTCTTCTGTTCATAAACGACATGGCTAATTTAAACATTAGTGGAAAAATATGTCTCTTTGCGGACGATACCAGCTTTACGTGGAGCCACCCAGATGTCACGAACCTACATAGGATTGTATCTAATGACCTAATCACCATTAAATCCTGGTGCGATTCTAATCTCCTATGTTTGAACATCTCCAAAACGAAAGTCTTGTCTTATAAAAACACGCTGCAACCTTTTGACCTTAATGGCACCACTATTGATGTCGTAAACTCTGTAAAATTTCTAGGGCTTCTTGTAGATGATTCTTTAAAATGGGATCCACATATCGACGCTTTATCAAGGAAGTTGGGTTCTGCTTGCTTTGCGTTAAGATCTGTTTCCGAGGAGCTTAGCTTTTCTACCTCTAGAACTGTTTATTTTGCTCTTGTTGAGTCGCACCTCAGATATGCTATTCCATTCTGGGGTACATGTTGTGCGACTCAATTTGATCGAATTTTTATACTACAAAAAAGAACTCCTCGTTACCTACTGAGAATTAACAGTAGAACTCACTGCCGAGATTTCTTTAAAAGATATAAAATACTAACCCTTCCTTGCTTATTCATTTTGGAATCGGTTTGCTTAATTCGTAAGCATGCACCTGCTCTATTAGAGAGACCTTCTCACAACTACCCTCTCAGAAACACTGAGCACGATCTCTATCTTCCAACCCCACACTCAGAGTTAATTAAAAGATCAGTAATCTACAATGCAAAAAAAATGCATAATCACCTGCCATTTAACATCAAATCCATAATATCTCTGACTTCATTTCGCAAGGCTTTGAAATCATTCTTACTGGAAAGCGCCTTCTACACCGTGAACGAGTTTTACAACACATAAATTTATCCTTATGAACCCCTAGTGTGATAGTTGCCATTACCAACCATTTTTACCGAATTTTGTATATGTATTTTTTTAATTGTTTCGTACTTTTTTATTTTTTATTTTTTACTTTGCTTTTTTATTTTTTTTTACATTATATTTATGAAAATGTTTATAACATGTACGACTGACAAAGTACATTTCTAATGTACTTCTTTTAGGATTCTATTATATTAATATTCTAAATTCTTGATTTAAATATTATTTTTCTATAATATTTATGATGTGTTTTTGTTTTGTTTTGTTTGCTAATTTTGATGTTTGTAAACTATTTTTTTTTACAACAGCTTTGTCCACAAAATTGTAAAATTTTTTTGACAATAAAGCATTTATTTATTTATTTATTTATTTACATCTCATCCCAAACTCTTTCCCAAGCACGAAAATGTTAAAATGTGTCTGCGGAAATTTGTCATTTTCATTTTCTGCGGAAATTTTGTATAGTTTAGAATATCTAAAATCAGTTACACAAAAAAAAAACTTTGATTTACATTCAAAATTCTTCTACATTTTTTAAGTAACGAAAACGAAGGCATGATTGCGGATGGAGGCAAAATAATCGATGGCATTATTGCGGAATGCTCGTATATATTTGTTCGATTGCCTGACTCAAGAAAGGATCATCCTTCTTTGTTTATATTCCTTGAAGTTCTCAAAGATATGCAGACAGATACTTATATGAAACTTCGTGACTCAGACAAATTATTGAGATTATCTAAAAAAAATTTCGGGCTGTCACGTATACGGGTATAAAATGTCGCTGACAATACGATGCGTTCAGCCGTTATTTTTACATTCCGCAATCGTGCCCTCACTTCATTTTGTGAAAAACTGAATACTAATGTTTCGTCCGCAATCGTGCCGCGCCCTGGAAAAGCGCTCAAAATTGCCGTGAAAATGTAAATGACAGATTTCAGCAGACAAATTTTTACATTTTCATCTTGAGGAAAAAGTCTAGAATATAAATCAAAGCTTCTTTTTTATGTAACTGATTTCAGGTAAACTAAACTATACAAAATTTTGTCGGAAAATTAAAACGACAAATTTCCGCAGTAACATTTTGGCATTTTGGTGCTTGGGAAAGCATTTGGGATGAGATGCCAAGCAAAGTTTTCATGTAACTGATTTCAGGTATACTAAACTGTGTATGAAAATGAAAATAACGCGTTTCTGCAATAAATTTTTTCATTTCCGTTGTTAAGAAACACTTCTAGAAAAGATTGCTTTTCCCTTTAAAGTATTTTTACCCCACCCAGCACCCCTATTCGCTCCAAGATCCCGCAAGCTTCTAAATTAAAAAAAAAAAAAGGGGTGTACAATGGAAATGACGCATTTCCGCAGGAAAATTTTTCATTTCCGTTGTTAAGAAGGGCTTCTAGAAGGCAATCAAATATTTTTTTTCCAAATAACCCATTTCAGGTAAACAAAACTTGCCCCAAATAGTTTAAGTGGTATTTAATGGAAAATCTTATTTTTCGTCTTGGACTAAGTTAATTATTGCCAAATTACACTACTCTAGAGTGCAGCTTTGAATGTTAAAATGACATATGATTGTACTTGGAATGTTCTAAAGTTCATGGTAGAATTTTTGCAATTGAAGAAGACATGGCAACACTGTCATGACATTAAAATCTAAAATTAAGCAACATTTCATTTTAATATCTTGGCTAAGAAAAAAGTTATAGTCAGTCACTTTTTTGTCAGGTACATTTCTAGTTCAAAAATTGATGTGCAACGTAAAAATAAAAACATCTAAGCTCCTTGAATGAAATTCCGAAAAGAACGGGTATAGCGAAATCTAACATTGTAAACATTACCGCAACGTTATTTCGTATACAACTCAATCCTTCTCTAACATCCTCGCATATCTCTCAACACATCCGCATAATGAGCCATCACTGCATTTCACAGCCGTCTAAAGAGAATGAAATAAACTTATTAGCAAGGGATGAGCTCCTACAGATATATGCTATTTCTGGAGATTAAATATTCAAATATGACGTGCACTAGACAGTTTTCAGGTGTTTTTAGCAAATTTAAACATACTAAAAAGGCATATTGAAAAATATTACAGTGAGTTCTTATTTCTGTTTTAGTTGGACGGTGATTTCCTTTTAATGTACTAGTTGCAAAAATTAAGTCTCCTTAAATTGTCATATGCCTCAAGATCTTGAATGATTGGCGGTTTATGAGGATGGTGGTACCTATTTTCTTTAATATTCTCTGTATTAAAGTTCTAATTCTAGTTCCAATTGACTGCTCACTTTCCTAGTAGACAAGTTGAATTTTGATTAGAAAACGCTAAAACTAATTCATCACGATCTCTATTGTCTTTTTGCCAATTTTTAGGATTTGGATACTGTAAAATACCGTAATTAATTAAATTCACGCACGACAGAAGAAAAATGTGTTTTACTTGGTTGTCTTCTCTCCGGATATAATTCAAAATATTGATTTAGTGCCAATGCTGCATTTCTATTATTTTTCAGGTAACACTCTAAAAAAATAAGTTTTCTTCACTAGTGTAATTTAACTCTTAACAATTTACCTAATTAAATCTCTTGAAAACGTAAATAGTCGAATTTAGTCTGAAAGGCTATCAATTCTTTTCAAGTCCTGTTTGATTTTTTTCCATATTTTTTCACTTCCATCCAGGTCGACTGGCTTTATTCCGCTTTATTTTTATTTATTAAAATAAAGATTACGAGTATAAGCCTCCTGAGTTAGTTAATATATTAGTAGGAACGTTAAGTGAAATATTTGGCCAAATATTTCAATCAACGGTAGGAAGTAGTATTGGTAACACATACACAAATTCATTTCAGTTTGAACATTAATTTAAGGTCCATTAGAGAGAGTGATTTTTTAATTGATTAGTAGATTTTAGTAAAATAGCAGTATCTAATAGTGTACTTACACAGGAGTAAAAAATAAGCTTACCTTGATGCCATATCTCTCGAAAAAAATAAAAAACATTTGGGTAAGTCCTAATTTTTGTGCACACAAGTAGTACATCATTAGAAAGCAAAAAATAAGCTCTAACTACGTAAAAGTTCAATATGGCATCCATAAAAAAACAACCCTGATGATGGTTTAAAATATCGAAACGTTGAATCAAAAATCTAATAGCACCCTTATATTCTTCAAAGAAAATTGTTTGTGTTTTCAAAATTATGATAGCTCAAAAGGTAAAAAAGTTATGGCGCAAAATCTGTTGCTCTTATAGTTTCTAAGATCATGGAAGACCAAAATGGGCCACACTATATCCTTGTGACATTATTCACGTATTTTCTTGTTGCTTTTTGAACGAAATCTGTCATAGTTTGCAAAAAAGGAAATCAGAGAGTTCACTTTATCAGGAAAAAAATTCTTGCCAGTTTCATCCTATTTTTTTAGAAAATTAAAAAAATAGTTTGTAAAAAAAAATCGTCTTCGCCATTGAAAAGAGCAGAAAACAAAAACGAAAAACTGCAATTTGAAATATTTTCGATATGAAATTTACAGTCTGAGTATAAGTTGAACTTCGGTGGTGTCGTTCTTCCTTTTTTTCCTAAAATGTGAATGTTTGTATTTTAGAAAGAAACTATCAAGTCTAGGAGTGATATGAAGGGGACAAAAAGTGCGTATTTTTTTAATATCTTTAGACTGACTTGCGTCGCGAAATATAGTCAAAATTTCAGAAAATGTCCAGAAAATTAATCTTTGAAACATTTCTCTTTCTTAATTTTCAACCCTTGATTCAAAAAAATGACTTTACCATTAAAAAGAGCAGAAAAAAATTAAAATGTATATTAATTTGGCGTTAATGCCCAGTTGTCAATTAATGTCATTAAACTGGAAAAAGTTAACCAAACTCGTTTACATAAAAACATTTATATCTTTTTATTACGGTCTTTTTTAAAACATATGACTAGACATTTCATATTAAGTATCTGAAGACTGAAATATTATCAACTTACTCAAACTTGTACCGAAGAAAAAGTCCTCAAAGCCTCATAATTGAATTACTTAATAATAAAATAATTATATAAGCCGATTATAATTATTTAGATGATGATAGCAACAGCGCAATAGAACTAAATATAGAATAACATTATAAATGTATATATATATATATATATATATATATATATATATATATATATATATATATATATAAATGTATTAAAAATGATTTAAGTTTTTTGTTATTTATTTTTTTTATTTGATTAAATTTATATAAGTATTTCATACGAGTATCTTTACTTGTTATCCTTAGACCCTGAAAGTCAGAACTATTTTTGATGAAATTTACTATAGATGCTCGGTCGCTTGTTTATTTTATCCAATGTGATGGGTGCGTTATATTATTTTGTTGTAGATGATAATCGATAATTCCTTAATTTGCATCTGTTTTGCTAATGATTTTTTTCATAGAAAGTGCTATAATAATAAAAAAAACGTCGCCTAACCATCTAACAATAGTTGAAATATCCTTAGCCCAAAAAACTGGCATAAAACCCGACAGATCGTCGAAAATAGAGTTTTATCGCTGGTAAAAGGGAGTCAGCTGGATATAAATTGTCGAAGAGCATTTGCTTTTTCCGGTCTTGTAGGTTTTTATAGACATTTACTGATTTTATGGTCCATGATTGTTTTGGTGCAGATTATTCGAGTAATTGTTTTCCAGATTAACTAATAAACTTTGTTCTGCATATGTAAAGTTGAATAAGCTGAAAAAGTACATTTATTTTTACAATTAGGAATCTATCATCGGTTATAGTTGCATATTCAAGATACATAATACGGCGGGACTGTGTGACTTTTTTTCTTAATGTGTTATTGAAGCTACTTTTTAGAAGGAAGTAAATGTAAAATAAGTGAGTTGTTTTTTATTAACTAGATATATATCTGTAAGCCGAGTACGATGCTTATTTTTATTAATTTTCAAAATTGAAAAAAGCTGCTCACATTTATACGTGCTACCAAATGTACAAATTATTTTTCGTGCGAAGACTCTCAGCTGTGGATACTTTTCTTCGGAAAGGTATGTTCTATAAAATTCGCTTAGTTCTACATCAAATTTAGGCATCAAATATAAGTATTCTTGAAGCTCGATCAACTCCATTTGGAGGATTTGCAAAAATACTGAAAGTGCTATCCATATTCTTAAAATCAGAAAACCGATCAGTAAATTGCTCTGACAGTAGTTTCAATTCTTCAGCACAGCAACCGTATTCATTGTTTTCGTGATAATGTTAAAAAATGAAAAGAGTTTTTAATTCTCCCACAAGCGAATTTTGTTTTGAAAACTTTAACATGACTGTACAGCTGATTTACTAAATACCCTTGTTTTTGAAGCTTCAAGTTCAGGTCGTTTAAGTGTCCTGTGATGTCTACCAGGAATGCCAAGTCACAAAACCATGTTGGATCACAGATTTGCGGCAATATTTTCTCTTTCATTTCTATAAAATCAGCTATTTCTTTTCTAAAGTCATAAAATCTTTTTAGCGTAACATTTGTTGCTGTTTCCCTAGATCGGCAATGAGTTTTTTAGTTTTATCCTTTTTTAACTGGCCCGTAAGTAAATTATATTAGGCGAAATGCTGGAGTAATGCCGCTTCATATTGTATTCTTTTAAAATAGAAATTGTCTCATTGCACAACAAACACATAGGTTTAACATTGTGCATGATAAAATAAATCAGTCCATTTGTTTTGGAACTGACGACATTCTGTTCCCAATTTCCGCTTTTTTAAACCAGACATCTTGATAGATTTTTTTTCCTTTGATGTGAATTTGCTTGAATATTTCCAGCGTTTTTCTCATCAGTTGTTAGGAAGTTATGGCCCAGATTACTTTAATCTGGGGAAATGAGTTGACAAATGCACTGAGCGGTTTATATATTACCCGCAATAAGCAACTAGAACACTCTCGAATCGAGAGTCTCCATCGTACGTGAATATGTGATGCGAGCTCTCAGAGCCAACTGTTATTCATAACGCATCGCTCGGAGCGCTTGAAGTCATCGGGCGGTTTCCCGAATGTTTATCTGTTAGTCTTTTTCTAACGACTATCTCTGACTTGATCTGTGGCGTCCCACTGCGTACGCTTAATAAAATTATTTATCGATTTTAGTCTTTATGATTTAAAGAATACGCCCTTAATTACAAATAAACTATGTGAGCTAAATCTTTAATGTCAATTGTTAGATGAATTCATATCTTTCGTGAATTTAATTAACTAACATTTAACTATCCTTTAACAGTGGTAGACAATATAAGAATATAAAAATAACTTCTAAACGGTTTACGCTTGATAAATGCTAAACGAAACGTTGTATGGCAATGTGTAATTAAAACAAGAAAGTTCGCTTGCTTTAATCCAATTTAGCGATTACAAAAAAACTTAAAGGGCAGAGTAATTCATTTTTCACGAAAATTTCTTCATTGACTTCAGTAGAAATTATTTGGGAAACATATTATGATAACAATGATGCTCTTTAACGGACCGATTATGCACCCTTCCAGTTCAAGCCATTTTGCTACTGGCTTCAACGCGCACCCCCAATCACCTGCGTTCTGCTAAAAGTCCGTCCACGACAGGAGGCAATCATTCATAATCAATTTTTTAATATCAATGCATTTATTTAAAAACATTACTTTTACGGAATTATGTATTCAGAACTCAAAAATATACGTTGAAAGTTTGATAAATGTGAACATTGTATTTACTATGCAATCAATCTAATATTATCGGTAAATAATTTATGTTCGACAGCTTTCATAGAGTTAAGTAACGTTGTTATTTAAATTAGTAATTTTCTACTTACAAGATTTGCCGTAACACTTTCATATAAGGTTTGGTTAAGTATTAATAAGCATAATAAGACAATTTAATACTGTCCTCAAAGACATATTGCCAACATTTTGTACAAAGTGATCTAAATAACTACCCAGAGTCTTTTCAAAATACAAAATAATTATTTTCGCCATTTCGCTATTTAAATAAAGTAATTTATTTAGGACAAGGTTATAAAAACTTTTTTTTTGGTATTTAAAAAATAATTTAAATATCTCTAAATAGCGCCGTAACTACAAAAAGAGATCTAGATTTTGGACAAGCGCTTCGTTCTACGTACTTACATTGTTTACTAATAAAAGAGCTCATTATGGCGGCTTTAAACACAATAGATATTGTTCTTCTCAAACACTTATTTTGTTTCTTACGATATTGAATGAATAAATTACTAATAAAACTAGTGAAAAAAATCGGTAAATTTCTTTTATCCGGAACTTCCTTCGTTAAGAATCTTTCCTTTTATTAGGAACAGAAGTGTGATCCAAGTTAGCTCCCTACATAATCAGTTAGTAACACATATGTATAGTGTCTTTTCAAACATTTTTATTGCCAACCTGTTTACCCATTACACTTCGCAAATCAGACCCTGCAATATTATGTTAAAACTCAATACAAGATATGTATTAGCGTCAATGTGATGATCCAAACATGGCAAGGAAACTTGCATCACTAGAGCATCGTCGAATTGTGGGCGATCTGACTCTATTTTTTACAGATACCCACGGATTCTGTAGAGATGAAATATTATCCATTATGCCCTCCTTAGTCATTCCTGTTAAGGAATTATAAAATGCAAATAGTAGACTTTGTTTGCTCTTTTATCAGATCATATCAGATATATCATATCATATCATATTATCAGATAATATCCTCGAAGCAGTTCGGATTTCTACCCAACAAGTGCATCAGTGACGCCATGTTCATGATTTTTTTTCTCTCAATAACAAAATAGCTCTTTACCGAAAGCCTTTGATTGTGTTGCATGAAATTATGATAAACAAACTAAATTTTTATGGAATTCGTGGTACTTCTTTAAATTGGTTCAAAATCTGGAAAAAGGCAAAATTTGAAATGTAAGTTGATTACGTAGTCCCTCAAGGTTGTCTTTGTATTTTTGTTATACATTAATGATATCACGAACCTTAAAATTAATGGAAGAACCCATTTTTAAACATGGAATTTTGATGTCTTTACATTCTAGTATCTCCAAAGACTTGGTTATAATTAAGTTTTTATGCTTTGTTTTAACGATAAAACGGTGGGTACCTTTTCACTTCAGGTACATAACAGCAATATTGAATACGTAGAGTCGGGTAAATTCCAGGGTTTAAATATAAATAGCAACCAAAAAATGTCTAATCATATTGACACCTCAACTAAAAAACTTTCTACCGCCTGCTTCGCCATTCGATCAGTTTCAAAAGAACCGTTCCTTTACTTATTTCTCTTTATTTGAACTCCGCTATGGCCTTCCCTTTTGGGGTTGCTGTCCAGTATTTTTATGCTTCAAAAGAGAGCCATTCGTTACTAAATAATCATTTATTTCAAAAAACATGAAATATTAACACTTCCTGCATTATTTATTTTGTATGTTTGCTGAGAAAACATTTTTATTGCCAGAAACTCTAGGCATGATATTTATCTTCCCATTCCTTCCACAGAATTAATAAAAAAATCAATTATTTACAACGCCATAAAACTTTACAACAATCTGCCAGTACATTTAAAATCTATCCCTATGCTTGCACACATTTCGAAAAAACACCAAAGCATACCTCATTGAGAGACCATTTTACAGCGTTAATGATTTTTTTTTCAGTGAGTAAGTCTCTTTAAATTGTCACTAAACTCGCTTGTTTACTTAAATCTTTTGTGATTCATGTCCTAAAGCATAGAATTTTGTAAATCATTATATAGGAAAAGAACTGTGAACATTCACTTAAAACTTAATTATTTTTGTTAGGTATTGGATTAAAAACAATTTAATTCTTTTTGTATACTACATTCTACACTAGTTCAATATACCTTCTGTTTAACATCACAATTATTTGTATAACTATAATAACATAGAGTTTAAGGTCGCATAGTTGCAATTTTGATTTCAATGTCATCGTACATGTGTGTTTGTTTACTTTTATAAGGTTATCATGATTCATTTACTGTTTGCAATGTTATGTTATATTCTAACGTGTGTTTTACGATTTGGTAAATTGATAATTTACATTTTTAAAAAAAAGCACTGACCTGTCGAAATTATTTTCGATTAATGTTTTGATATATCTTATTTTTAGGTATATTTTGCTTTGTCCATAAAATTGTAAAATTTTTCTGCGGCAATAAAGCATACTTTTGTTTGTTTGTTTGTTTGTATCCCCCAATAAGTCCCTGGTCAGTCCTCGTTGGCGGACCCTGTACACGGTTACTGTGTATATTTAATACGAGGTCTACATGGTTTATATTAGGAAATAAAAAAAAAATGTTAGGTACAAAAGTTTTAATGTTTTATCTGCTAAAAAACAATTCACAATTAGCAATGAAAAATTGGTAGAGAACTTGTTAATTTAAATGGAATACCCTGTATAATACTGTTCCATTAAACGAGTTTTTTACTAATGATTGTAAATAAACCCTTATTTCTAAAGAGAGGTGACAAAATTGAAAATAGCCCTGTCGTAAGATACAATGTGTTAGAAAGAGAAAAAACATGTTATCTTCTAACACATAAAAGTGTAGTCTGTAGGAATAAAGTTTAGGATATTTGTCTTTTCTCGCACCTAATATATTTATAATTATTATAACTTAACAAAATAATATTGTTAAGAATGATCGATTAAAATTAACAAATTTAAATTTAATTTAATTTAAATTAAATTCATTAAATTTAAATTTAAATTAAAAATTTAAATTTGAAATAATCAACAATTATCATTAGTTTACTATTCAATTGTAATTTGTTTATATTTTTAGCAAATCCTGGCAGTTCAAATAAAAACCTTAGAACTCTTGTATTTGACATTTTACTTCTCTCGTAAAAGATACTATAATCGTAAAAAAAATCGCCTTTCCAGGTTTTTATAGATATTCACGTTTTAGATGGAGAAAACCATGTTTTCTCAATTTCGTCGGTCTGTCTGTACGTGTTATAGTTTAAAAACCACTTATCCGATTGACTTGGTTAAAAATTAAGTCTCATAAGGGGATGAAATGGTTTATTACTCGAAAACTACTTATCCAATTTACCTGAAATTTTGTACAAAAATCAAGTGTTACATATAAAATAACTGATAAAATTGGCAGATTAATAAAACATTTAAAAAATCAGCCTGAAAAACTACTTATTACATTGATGTATACAATATAAAAGAGATAAACTGGTAAAATTCTGGTAGTGTCTGTCAGTTGGGGTATAACTAAAGAACTCCTTACCCTTAAGAAATCATGGTTCTTGGAATGACCGTGACAAAATAGAATCACCCTCTGAGGTCTCGCCCTCGATGGCACGAATCATCTTCAGGGACCTTTACTTCACGAGATCGGAACACTTAGTGAGCTCGGGGAGACCTAGGGCGGCTATTTGTAATTGACCTGTGTTCACTGATCCGTAACACGGTGTAATGATCGGTTTTCATGTTCTTGTACAGGGTGTCCAAAATAAGAATGTATATCTCCTTATCTCGAGAACCATAACAGATAGAAGGCAAGTTCATATACAAAAGTTTCTTAGCTTCTTTTGAATTTTTATTTTATTATATTCTTATTTATACAGGGTGTTGCGTTTGGCCTGCACTTTCTTATTTTAAATGGGACACCCTATATATTATTGCAGATTATGATAACGCGCTTAAAGACGAGTTCACCAATATATAACAGTATGGGCCTATAGTGCAACGTTTCGGATTTATTGACATTTTTCTTCAGTTTTCTACCTATTTTCAAATTAACAGAAGTAAAGTATTTTTATAAATTTTAAAATTTTTGTTAGAGCCTTAAAAAATTAAAACCTCGTTCTACTCACAGTCTTATATTCGAGTTTTAAAACTTCAAAAAAGTTACAATGTTGCCATGCTTTGCGTATCGTAATTTTTTTTTAAAATTTAAATGCAACACCCTGTATATTACAATAAATTCGGATAGAAAATTGAAGTAAGATTTCAACGACCCATAATAATATGGGTGTCCGACTTATAGTTTTAGACTTATTGACGATCATCTTCAGCATGCAACTAATTTTTTTAAGACACATAGAGTGCCATGGAAATAGAGTTTGAAAGGACGCCAAGGTAAACGTCGCAAGAAATGTCAACATAATTTCCTGCTAGTGCTATTGATATCTTTTAACATTATAAAAATGTATTCAAATCAAGAAAAGTTGATTCTTTACCAGTGCTATTTGGAAAATAATGGTAGTGCTGCTTTGGCTCTTAGGGCATACCAACGAAATTATCCCGAAAACCGAATCTCAGATCGAAGAATTTTTCAGAAAATTGAAAGAGATCTCGAGGGGCACAGCGTTTTAAAATACGATAAAAGAATAACACCAAGATCTGTTTTAACCGAAGAAGAACAATTAAATATTTCCTTGTATTTTGAAGAGAATTCCGAAAATTCTATTCGTGATTTAGGCGTTGCTATATCTACTATTCATTTTTCGCTTAAACTTAATAAGTACAGGCCATGGAAGTTTGCGAAATTACATCATTTAGAGCCAAATGACTCCGTTACTGGATTGGAATATAGCAATTTAATTATGAATCGTCAATTCCAGGAATCTATATTAAATAAAATATGTTGGACAGATGAAGCAACCTTTAGTACCTGTGGAGTTTTCAACAGAAAAAATAGCCATTTCTAAAAAACTATACAACATCAAGGACGACGAAGCATTAACGTGTGGTGCGGAATCTACAGAGGTACAATTATAGGCCCCGTATTTATTGATCAGCATTTAACTGGCCCTAGATATTTACAGTTACTTAGAGACACAATTAAGCCCTTGCTAGACATACGAGGAAATACCAACGAAATAATATATCAAATGGACGGCGCTCCATGCCATAACACGCTAGATGTAAAGAACTTTCTTTCCAACAATTTTATGGAATGGATAGGTCCAAATGGGGATATTCTGTGGCCTCCTAGAAGCCCAGATTTATCTCCATTGGACTATTTCTTATGGGGAACATTAAAGGATAAGGTTTACCAAAACCGCTGCGAAAATATTGAGGATTTAAGAAACAAAATTATTATGGAAGTTGCGTATTTAAATGAAAGTGGAGCAGTTCGAAAAGCGACCAATAAATTAGAAATGATTCTTACAACTTGCATTGCCGAAAACGGTGGACTCATTGACCATTTAATAAAATAATTTTTTGTATAAGTTTTTTGTAGAATTTTTTCCAAATAAATTTAGTTATTATATAAATAAAAACAATTAAGCAATCTAATATATAAAGCATAAAATCTGTAAATCTAATTAAAGCGTTTTCAAATTATAATTTGTTTTTATTAATATTATT
The DNA here is from genome assembly GCA_030620095.1 of Kuschelorhynchus macadamiae. NCBI lineage: Eukaryota > Metazoa > Arthropoda > Insecta > Coleoptera > Curculionidae > Kuschelorhynchus > Kuschelorhynchus macadamiae. Next base: position 1,229,722 of record JAUTXW010000642.1, read on the forward strand.
TCTTTACCAACCAATAACGCTGTTTTTTATTTAGAAATACACAAAAATATGGAAAATTATAAAATAATTAACAAGTATCACATTTTTCGTTTATACCGGCTGAAATACAGGCGATACGCTTACAAAGTATGTTTTGAATTAAATAACTATCTAAAAAAAGCAAAATATACACGGTTTAGATTTTATTGAATAACTGAGTTTCTTGTTATTTTTTTGTTGTTTTTCTAATATCTTAATATTTAAGCAAAAAATAGGCGAACATTAATTAAATTTAAAAAATTAGCCCCCGCATTCGCTAAAAAGGTTAGACCAGATCTAGTTACCATGACATTTAAAACTGTTAGTTCGCCAGTTGCGTTTTGTATATGTCACTGTCATTTGGTAATTGTGACTACAATAATTTATTTGCTCTATCGTTGCATTTGTCATTTTAAACCTATAACTGTTAAGTTAGACATGGCCTAAATTTAAACCTCTTTAGTGAATACGGTTCTAAGGGTTTTATAATTACGACACTTTTATATTAAGATAATAATCAAGGGTAAATAAAGATTATCGGTACCTAAGTAATAACTCTTAATGCATACATTATAATACACCCACGAATTTTTTGAAATTAAACAAATTGAAAACTTTGTCTTAAAAAAATTAGTTGCATGCTGAAGATGATCGTCAATAAGTCTAAAACTATAAGTCGGAGACCCATATTATTACGGGTCGTTGAAATCCTACTTCAATTCTCTATCCGAATTTATTATAATGTACAGGGTGTTGCATTTAAATTTAAAAAAAAAATACGATACGCGAAGCATGGCAACATTGCAACTTTTATGAAGTTTTAAAACTCGAGTATAAGACTGTGAGTAGAACGAGGTTTTAATTTTTTAAGGCTTTAACAAAAATTTAAAAAATTATAAAAGTACTTTAGTTCTGTTAATTTGAAAATAGGTAGAAAACTGAAGAACGCGTTATCATAATCTGCAATAATATATAGGGTGTCCCATTTAAAATAAGAAAGTGCATCTCAGCCCAGACCAAACGCAACACCCTGTATAAATAAGAATATAATAAAATAAAAATTCAAACGAAGCTAAGGAACTTTTGTATATGAACTTGCCATCTATCTGTTATGGTTCTCGAGATAAGGAGATATACATTCTTATTTTGGACACCCTGTACAAAGGAAAGAGTCCTTAGGACACTCTGTATATATAAAACCAACACATACGAACAGATATCTAAATGCAACTTCCCATCATCATCCAGCACAAAAATAATCAGTTATTCATTCTTTGGCTTACAGAGCCCTCGCGATGATATTAAACGGTCGATTAGAAAATATAATCATCCTCTTCCACGAAATAAAACTAATAAGGAGTTACCGTTAGGAAGTGTAGTTTTTCCACTTATATATGGAACCACTGACAAGATTGCGAGGTTACCTACTTCGCCGGTCCAACATACGAATAATCCTCAACACACACAAGAAAATTGGACAATATTCGTTTCCAAAAAGAAGGAATGTATGCAATTCCTTATTCATGTGGTGATGTGTCTATATTGGAGAAACTGGGCTATACATATCAAGTAGGCTTAAGGAACATGAACGATGTATCAGAAATAAACAAATTGTACAGTCTGATGTATCTGACCATCAACATTCTACTGGGCATGTCATAAATGTAAAAGAAACCAAAGTTCTTGCATCGGTTTCGGGATTCTATAAACGAAAAATTAGAGAATCTATTGGAATGTATAAGCATCCTACCAATTTTAATAGAGATACGGGCTTCAGTCTACATCATACGTGGAAACCGATCGTTACACAGGGTTACGGTTTAGTGGACAAAAGTCCTAGGTCTCTCCGAGCTTACGCAGTGTTCCGATCTCGTGAAGTAAAGATCCCTGAAGATCCTCGTGCAATCGAAGGCGAAACGTCTGAAAGTAGTTCCATTTTGACACGGTCTAATCCCAAGAACCATGATTTCTTAAGTGACCGCAGCCGTGAAAGTTTTCATTCTATGTTAATTAGTTAGCTTATTGAGTTCAAAAATTTTATAGCAGAATAAAATATCAGCCTGGTGAGATCTTAAAAAACTAGTTACAAAATTACCTCAAATTTGACACAAAAATCAAGTGAACTGGTAACATTTTGTTGTGAATCCAAACAAGCGGCCATAAAATACTTAAAAAATCTGAAAAAGTCTGAAAAACTACGTATTAAATTAATTTCAAATTCTGTGCAAGTATTAAATGTGATATAGGGATAAACTAGTAAAATTGTGTTGGGAATTTGAAATGGCGACCAAAAAAATTTATTATTCAATTGACTTCAAATCAAATTTGATATATGTAGGAACAAACACCATGGAATAAAATGGCGGTCTTATAAAAATCAGTGTAAAAACTACTCATTCAACATTGTTCAAAATATAATCAGAAACCCTGTACATATTAGCCATGTGCGGGATTAAAGTAGGTCATTCCTCACTTTCTTTTATAAAAGGAGAAATCCATAACATGGGCATTTCCGGGTACATGTACCGATTTTTTTTATAGGGTTACTATTGGCATGGAACAGCAACAACAAATGTCGCCATAATTAAGCGTGTATTCCCAGCTGTCACATACAACCAGAAGTGTGTCTTAAATCATATCTATCAGCTGTTATAATCCGAAGTTAACAATTACTTTAACAGTATCGTGCCTAAGGTAGTAACAAGAATCTGGTTGTTTCGAACAGGTGCATTCAGTCAGTAGGTGTTGCAAGGCATTTAACTCTTACGTACCCACAAAATTTATGTCTGCATTGTTCAATTGTACGTACAGTTGTTTTTAATACAAAATACGCCTTTATTTGACGTTTAAGAATTAGTGTTTGTTAATACCCGGTTAAAATACCACCAGGCCTCGGCAGGCTAGAAAATGTTAATTCACACAGGTTTTACTTTCTTTTTTTAGTTATATAAAGCAGTCTTTTCTAAAGTCAAAAGTTGAAGTTAAAATTTAATAATGTCTAAATAATATACAGGTTGCCTCAAAATCAGTGGCCTATTAGAAGTATCTCTAGAACCAGTAAATAAATTATTTTGAAAATTTGGCTCTGACCATAGATGATCATAAACTCTCTTTTTAAAAATGGTTTGAGAGTTACAGAGCATTAAAGAGTCAAAATTGTCAATTTTTATGCTCCATTTTCTTGAAAAAAGTTAAATTTAGGTTTAGGAAACGTAAAATAATAATATGTAATGTAATAATACGTATGACATTCCATTTACAAAACGGATGTTGCCATCTGTTTAGGGTATAGGCGGCAACACCGCACAATTTAAATTATTTTAAAATGACAGTTTATGCTCATCGAAGTGCTCATGAGTCGAAGACGAGGAATAATTTTCAACAAAAATTCATGAGTGAAGAAAAATTTTCGGTTATTACATACAAGATGAAAAAAAAAGCATTAATAGTGACGTTTTGGTAGTACATCAATCAATTCATTCCAAGCTCATTCTAAGCCATCTCAAAATGATGGATCTAGTACAATAATATACTATTAGGTCCTAAAATCATTTTTTCAAAACATGTAATTTCAGAAATAAAGTGCCAAATGTAACTTAAAACTATAATTAAATCTACAGGCTATGGAATTTTGTGTGTAGTACAATAATATCAGATCAAACCAATGAATAAAGAGTTAGAAATAGCAGAAATATAAATATTATTTAAAATGTAAAAAATTGAAAACTATGGTTTATGTGCATATTGCAAAGAAGTGGGCCATATTAAAATGTACCATCGTTATCTGAAATATCTTATTGATCTAATTGCAAGATGTCACATTCAAATCATGGAAGACAATTTGTCTAGAAGAATACAGAACGTGTTGCTGATGATGTCGCCTAAGTTCTCCAGGATGTCGAAGCGGAAAGTAAATCACTTGTCGGGAAAATATTATATCTACTTCATAAAACTTATTAAGTTCATGGAATATTTCAATTCGCTTGTACAAAGTATTATTTCTTAAGTACCTACTTAAATAAAATTCAAGTCTACCTACATAAGTATATCTTTGTGTTATTTTAAAAGCTGCTTAAAATAAATAAATAGGACATAAATGTATTAATTTATTATAAGGTATGTGACATATTCTGCCAATTATTATTACTAAACAAAGTCGTGTCGCAAGGCGTTGACATTTCATTACATGTCAAAAAATGTCCACTTATATTAATTTCAGTCAGGTCGACGAAAATTTCCGGAAATTTTTTTGGTTGCTATGGTAACGAGTTAGAATAACAATATCCGATTGGTTACAAAATGGCGGTATGAAATTTTCAAAGTAATCTATTCATTGGTTGTCCGTACTCTTAATAGGGCACTGAGTTTAAAGCACCCTGTATATTAAGAGACAGGGTTGCCAAAATGATATTTTCTGACATTTCCTTGATTTCCCTGACACTTAACGAATTTACTGCCATATTTTGCTAAAAGTTGCCAAAGAAAAAAATCTTTTTTTCCTTTCCATTCCTTTTTCTGCTTCTTGGTATATTTTACCCCATTTTCGTATACTTGTTGATGGTGGTAGGTACAAAAAGGGGGTTTAAAGAGGAAAGTACGACACCAAGCGTAATAATAATATAGAAAGGTAAATTAAAAATAATTAAAAACATAAATAACTTTTCGCTTCCCAATATTTACGATAATCTTTTGAGGTTAACTGGGCGGAGAAGAGCGCTTTTCGTCGAACTTCAGTCTCCTTCTCTTGTCAGAGTCGATTTATCTTTCTCTCTCATTCTTGTGTACTTAGACAAAGACAGAGTACAGAATGGCGCAGGGAGGTTACGGAGACTTATTCCCATCTATCATTCGACATCATACGACAGAGCCTGCTTTAGATTTTTTTTAAACAATTATAAAAAATTTAAGTTAAGTCATAATAGGAAGAGCGCAGCTGGTCTTTCTTAAAATTGCCCAATTCGCGGTTTGCGATTTTGATAAATTTTTAGGCGTAAATTTGTATAAAAAATCTCCGAAACTACGATAAATATTACCATATTGGAAATCAAATAAAGGGTACAGATACATTCTTGTAGTTATCAATGTGTTATAAATTAATTAAAATTATTGTAAAATTTAATCCAAATCAAGAAAGGGAATCATTCCATTATATTCAGTTTCCATTGTAAACTTGGTTGTATGATGTTGTTAATTAACGTGACCCAGAAATATGAGGAGATTATCAACATCATAATATTAAGAAAATTGAATCTAATCTTTGAGCACATACATCTAGAAAGGAAAATGGTACATTAGGACTTTCTGTGTATAGAAAACCGACGCATACAAATAGATATTTAAATATAAATTCCCACCACCATCCAGCACAAAAGAAATCGGTTCACCCACTCACTTGCATTTACAGCCATTTCGGTTTCGAAACTGACCGAAGCTCTGAGACGAAATGGCTATTGCACTGAAGATATTACGCGTTATATTAAAAAAATATAGTAATCGAACTCCGCGAAAGGAGAATGATACATATATAGTACTACAGATACAATACTTCAATACACATAAGAAGATTGGGCAATGCTTGCTATCTCCGAAAGATATTGATATTTTCAGACAGAAGGAGTATGTAACATTCCTTACTCCTGTGGAGAAGTGTATGAGGGAGAAACAGGATGCTCAATATCAACTAGACTTAAGGAACATCAACGATGTAATAAAAGAAAACAAATTGTTCAATCTATTGTAGTAAAACACCAGCATACCACTGGCCGTGCATCGGTTCCAAGATTATATAAAGGAAAAATTAAAAAATCTATAGAAATTTTGTAAATATACAAAAAATTTCAATAGAGATACATACAGGTTAGAGAAGCGTGATTTTTCAACTAATAAGAATAACTTACATTTTTTTACTACAAACTCAATTTTGTAAAAATAATTTTTTTCTCATTTGATTCCATCAAAATGTTCATTAATACCTGTTACAGGATTATAAAAATGTAAAAAAAAAATATTTTTGGCATTAGTCATATCGTGAACAGAAATACTTGGGAGAAAGGTTTTGACAACAAAAAAAAAAATGGTGTGAATCACTGGCGTAGATACTTGATTTTTTTAATTATATAAATGTATATAAAAAACAGCGAAAAACGTCAAATTTATTTAACTTTTTTGTATATAAAATATTTTTTTACTATACAGTGTAAATCTAAAAGGATGAAACATTGACAAAAATATTTTAAAAGCATTAATCTTTAAAAAAAGTCTAAAATACGTCAAATTTCTTTTCTCATTTTCTAAATAAAAACATTTTTCTACTCTATTCAGCGTTGCCCTAGAAAAATGAAGCAGACCAATCAAAACCAAAAACGAAAGCATTTAGCTTTTTTAACAAACGGTAAAACACGTCAGATTGTTTATATTTCTTCGCATATAAATGCATTTTTCCACAATACAGAGTAGCCCTAGGAATATGAAGCAGCTCAACACGTCAAATGTCTTCCATCTATTTGTATGTCAAACATTTTTCTACACTATACCCTGCATAGCCCTAGGAAACAAAACTTTTTTTTATATTTTCATAACGCTTAGCTTATTTAAAGAACGGCTAAACTGGGCAAATGTATATTGTTTTTTGAATATGGGAACATTTTTGCCTTTATATAGGATTCTTCTAAGAAAAATATTTTTTTATTTTAAAAACTATTGATATTTTCCAAAAACTACGAAAAACAACAAATATATTTTTTTTTGGATATAAACCTCATTAACTTGAGGAAATCCTTGACATACTGGAAATACTTCCAAGATTAATTTTTCTGCGATTCCAATTCATTAATGTGCTATATTATTTTCAGCTAATTCTAACTTAAACTAATCTGCCTATGGATACCACGAGTAGAAAGTGATATGACTACAACTTTTTAGAGAGGTTTTGCTTGCTAATAAGCATTTTGCCATCCGATTTTATATATCCATATCCATTTATAATTAATATAAAGTAATTAAATAAATAAAACTATTTCATTAATGTTTATCCTCACAGTGTCAAAAACAACAAATCTAAGTACTTACATTTTCTGCGGCGTATGCCTAAAATAAACCCCGGAACTTTTGTGTTATAGAACAAATCGAAAACTCGAGAACAAGGAAAAGGATTAGACGGAAACATAAACAGAAGTGTTTTCAAACTTCGAGCAAATTTGTACGCCCAAGATCTTGCGTAACTCAAACAAACATACAGAGAATTGTACGGATGTTGAACTGAAAATAAATTGGCCGTATATTGAAATGAAAATGAGGGATTTGTTGTAATACAGGAACAGGCTTTATGGGTGTTAAAGAGGTTTATCTGTTTTCCAGTGTACATTTGCAAACAAACAAAATTTTGCTTATCGAAATAATATGTTTCCTATGCATTGCACTAACAATGACGAGATTATTATTAAAAATGAAAATTATACTAGCGGGGCCGGGGCAAGGGTGTTGGCCACCCTTTTGCAAAAGAAGCAATGGTCGCCCTTAAAGTTGAAATAAAACGTACAACGTACATTGATTTTAAGTGAAAACCCCGCTTAATTTTTAAAGATAGGAGCTGATTTTTTTACCAAATTGTAGGAAATCGTCTGAATTTTTTCATCATTTATTCAGGGTGGGAAGTTTTCGAATTGACATACTATATATTTAAATATTGAAAGACGACATAGCTACGAGATATTTATTAAAAATAATAACCAAAGAACCATATAGATACATACATACATAGATTTACATAACTACTAACAATTAATAATTACATGGATAAACAAAGAAAAATTTGGAAATATATAATTAAAACTAATAAACCATTATTGCAATAAGTTCTTCACGTGACCGCCATTTTTCTATAAATGCTTTAGGTTGTTAAATTGCTGCTAAAATTATATTTGAATTTTTTTCATTTAAAATTTGTATTTCTCGAGTAAATCTCCATCCAATTAATTCTTATAAAACCAAAAAAAGTTGTCCATAATCGTAAGATCTGGACTATTAGCTGACCATATGATAGTTCCGGATCTTCCAATCCAGGTCCCAAACTTTTCGTTAAGAAAATTGTTAATATTATTAATGTTATGGGCTGGTGCGCCATCCAGCAACAAATTAATTCGTTCATGTTCTTATATTTTTCTTAATAAGTCAAAGTCAAAAGGATTTATTAGCAAACAATTATACATATAATAAAATAATTGCTACATGGTAAAAGGTACTACTTCGCGATTAAGAAACCGATAGCGCAGCGGCATACCTCTACGTGAAGCAGCATAAAATACCACAAACAACAACAAAACAACATCCACATAAAGTGTGAAGAAAATGAAAGCATATTCGATGTATGGCATAGCAATGGGTCAGGGACAGGGAGGCGAGACAATAATCTAAATAGCTCAATTCAAATATTTTAGGAATTGTTAAGTGACCAGGAAATATCAGTCTAGTATTGTATCAATTAAATTTCGCTATGGGCCTCAAGAAGACTTTTCTTGACGCATGAATAAAACTTTTTCAGCGAAAAAAGCTTTAATATTGTTTTGGCAAATCATTTCACAATTGTACCTTGACATCAGCAAAAGATTTATGGAAGTTACTTGGGTGTCTGGAATTATATCTAATGAACTGACTAAATTATAAAGCTGTTTGTGTATGTGTTTTTCTAGAATTTTAAAAACTATTGACAAGAGGCTTATAGGTCTTATATCTTTCGGTTCCTTCGGTTTATTAATGCTTGCAATAGGTCTGATAACAGCCTTTTTTCAAACAGTGGCGGCTTCTGGTGAATTATATTGGGAGATCAATAAAAAATTTTAAAAACAGGCATACTTAAAATAAAAATAAATATCTTATTTTTAAAATGAGCTTTAAATTCTCTTGAAGTTCGGGTCTACTCTTCGTTCTTTAGAATTGGAAAAATGCTGAATGACACGTTCGTTTTATAAACGATTTTTCGATACTTAACATTGCTAAGGCGGATAGTCTTTCTTGGCCCAAGAAAAACCCCTGGATTTTCAGATAAAGCCGTTTCATCATGGCCACGTAGTGCTAGCTCGAATGCTCCACAAAATTTAACACAATCTATAATTTTGCTTAAAACAAAACGATTTTTGGATACATTTTCATTAAACATTTTTGTTATTTTTTCTTTTAAATGTTTTAAGTCATTAACATCGGTTTTGCACCATAATGAGTCCGACGAGTCCTTAGAAAACAACAAATAAACATAACAGTAAAATCGTTCATACTTTTTCGATTTCGATGACCCTCTTTATTTTTGTCTTTACTAGTTTTTCGTATACTAAGTTTTGGCAAATTGCGACTACTTACCTTGAATTCGGTTATTTTCTCAAAATTAAGTTCGTTAGCACTCTTTAGTTGTTTAATTTTTTGCACTACCGACATTTTATTTCATCTACATTCACAACTCAAACATAAACCACCTTGAAATTGGTTATTTTTGCAAAATTAGGTTCGTAAGCACTTTTTAGTTGTTTATTTTTTTGCACTACCAACATTGTATTTTCTGTATATTTCCAACTCAAATATTGATCATAAAAATAAAAAAATATATATTACAAAAAACAGTATATTAATCAATTTTCATCGATTAAAAACGTCCGAAACAATATCGAGTTAGAATATCGACCGCGCGACCTCTGAACAATTGAACTTTTGCATGCCGACGTGATGCCGCGACCCGATCAAATTATGAGAAGAGCTGATGACCCAAATCGCGATTTCATATTCCATTTGCTATCACGTTCGGTAGCTGTGAAATCTTCGGGTACTTTCGACAAGCTTTAAGGTAATCAGGGAATTCGGACTGCCCAACCTAGCTTAGTATAGCGTATTTTATTATGCCTAAGGAACGCAACGAGACCATTCGAACCGCCGCACACTGGTCGAATTTAATAAAATCTTGGCATAAATAGAATTACATGTTATGGTTTATTAAAAGTTTAAAAAACTTATATAATTTATTTAAATTTATTCATTAAATTTAATTTTTTTCAAATTTAACAAAAAATCTATTATATAGGGTGATGAAAACGATAGTCAACTTTAGTAAAAAAAAAACAAATACATTTGCCAATTACCACATGGTAAATTAATTTAAATTCAAACCAAATATTAGGTGGTCTATGAATAAAGTCTGTACACTAGAAGCTATTACCTTGTACCATGACTATAAGTAAAAATAAATATCTTAATATTGATACCTATTATACTAAAACCCAAAGGTATACAGTATTACAGTAATATCTAGCCTAACTACAATAAAGTTTAAATAAAGTATGTATAAATAAACAACATGTTAAATGGATAACATGTTATATGAATTATTTTCTTATTTAATTAATACTGGTGTATACCCGAGAGAGAGCATACAAGCCCTACCCCTGACCAAATTTTTAAGTTGTAATTCATTTTTTAAAATTCTCTAGTTATGCCACTGTTGAAAGATGAGCTGGATAGGTATAGGTAAACAGGTAAGTAGGAATACTATAATAGTCTAATAAAACAGAAATTTAACAGTTTTTATGTGCCTAATATTTGGTTTCAATTTAAAATAATTTACAATGTCAAATTTCTGTTCTATAAGATCAAAGGTAAGTAGTATTTTCAGTATCAGTAAAACCATCAAATGTTTCCAATACAACTTTGTGCCAGTACTTTTACCTCCGGGTAAATTTATCTGGAGAATACTAACCATAGATACAATAGTTTTTTCAACAATTATTTCCATGGTACTGGCTCTAAATTTGAATAAATTTTAGACTTATAGTATCATTCATCCAAATTTAAAGGCGTGTTGCAAATATTAGGTGGTTTTATTAACCTAAGAGCATCAGGTAAAAGGCTTTTACTGGACTTGGGTGGTGTTTTGCGAAACCCAGATATGACAGGGTCCGAGGAAACAAGAAGGCGATTAAATATATCCTGTAAATTATCTTGCCTAGAGGTTTTTCTCGCGAAATTTAAACGAAAACTTTTAATGTCCTTATTTCTAGCTTCTTGTGCCTCCTCGGACAACTGTCCTATAGGAATTTCAAAAGCACCAATAGTCTCTGCTCCATGTATTAATATTCTATGCACAGATGTGGGCATCGGGTACCATGAATATAAATTTGCAAAAATTCGTGCAGTTTCAATTGTATAACATAGAAATTTAGCTATATCGATGTCATAACCACAGGACAAAGTCTGCAATATTATATAAAATCTGTGAATTAACTGTTCATCGATATGGCAAACTTCAGCAACAACATTGACATTTTCGAAAAACCTACGAGCTGTATTGCCGTCATTCGACGAACCAAAACCTGGTTTTGGTTTATCCACTATTAACCCCAATCGTAAATGCAAATCTTGCTGGATACGTTTTTTTGAGTCTTTGACTTTTTGCTTATCTTCTTCACTTCTGGCCTGCCATTTTTTTATGTCTAACTTATAAGCCAAATGCAGCAAACACTCAAAAAAACGTATCCAAGCATGTAGAGTGGATAAACCAAATTTTAAATAATTGGCATTAATTACAGGCCTCTGAAGAACAACGTCGATGTTATTAAACTCCTTGGACGATGCGCCACAAATAAAACATTTTTGTGTAGAATTATTTTCTGCTAAAACATTTCCTACTTTACTATCTATCATTGTTAAATGTAAGTCGAAACTTACTAACACATTAATGTTATCTATGGTGCATTTAAAAGGAGTCAGATTTGTTAACTGATTGTCTAGATGTTGTTTTTCAGCCAATGTTAATTCGCGGGTTTCGCGTGAAAACTGAACTTTTATGGGGCGATACATTCGAGTGGAGGAAGGTCTGGAATTTTGCCAAATTATAATGTTTCCGGTGTCAGTTGGTCGGCTTAATCGAATAGGTACAAGCGATGTAAAAAAAATACTAGAGTCTGAGAGCGACTCGTTATTAAAAACTTGCTTGTACTCAGACTGGCCAGATGACCCATCAAAACCATACTTACAAGCTAAGATTAGGTGTAAAATGTCATTATTTGTGCTATTTACATTAAGCAGAACATCCCTTTGTAAAAGTAAAAGTCTTTGACACGTATGATTTAATAAAGATTGGACAGGAACTTCTGCAGAACTTTCTGTTACACGTATGTTTTCAGGATAACACATTCTTTTTGCCTCTAGTATATGATCATACGATGGATAAATATAACAGTTTTTTTCTTGCACCTGTTTTCTAATTAGTTTATATTGAAATTTTGTTAATCTGGCTTCAACCACAAGAGAAAGAGCTTCATTTGAGGAAAGTTGTGAATAATTTTCCGTTTTTAACGCTTTGGAATAATCTTTAGCTTTTTGAGGTTCCTCACAAATGGTCTTTATTAATTTAGAGGCTTCTACTTCCTGGTTGACTCGATAACTCATTTGTGCTGCGTAAGCTAATTGCTGCGGGGAAAATGTTTCTCTCAATAGTTTGGTTTTTTGTCTTTTGGTTCTCTCGCTACAGGAATTAAAATCCAGCGCTTTTCGTCCTTTATTATTTTTACAATTTGTTTTAAACTGAACTACAGTATGCAGCCACTCTCCATGATGCTGCAAAAACCTATCTTTTGTTCTATTACATGAAGACCATTTTTGTTTAAATTTATAATAGAAGCCATTTAAAATGTTATTAGCTTCATGGCTTAGGTTTGAAGAACCCGTAAATTCTAAAATTCTTGCTCGTAAGCGATTAAATTTACTGTCCAGGTTTTTTTCTCGGAAACTTATAAAGATTTCAAAGAGCTTCATGTAACTCATTGACAACACTGGTTCATTTTGGTCTAAAAACAAAATGCATACGGTTTTATTGATTAAAATTACCCCTACACAAAGAAGTTAACTTTGACTTTGTCAGGTGCAAGATATTGAAATGCAAAGTTAGCTCTCCAGCAGGGAGTTTATAAGTCCGAGCATAAAAATTTTTAAGACCTACCACGGTAAAACTCAATAAAATTAGATTTACAATTCAAAATATTATGAAAATAATTCTTTTTCAGATTCAGAATTGAAGCAGAAAAAAGGGTTTTATATTTTTTTTGGTAAAAGTATATGTAATAGAAAGAAAAATGTATCTTCGAAAGCTTAACCGTTCGCGAATCTTACAAATTTGACCAAATTTAGCCAGTTCAAGACTTTTTAAAAACACTTATGGGCAAGTTGGGGCAACCTTTTTTTGTGTATTCAATAAAAAGAGATATTACGCAATACAGAAAAAAATATGCGATAATGGAAATGTGTTGAAAACACAAACAAATTGGTTTTTGAATTTTGATATTTTTAAAAGTCACCTAAGAAAATAACATTACCTACTTAATGGTTCTAAATGTGTTTTAAAATACAACCAAATATTAACATTTTTATTTTTTGACAACTACATACCTTCGTGGTCTTCTTCCATAACTGATTTTTAAAAGTACTTCAAATATATATTATCTAACGAACTTTGAAACCAATAAACCAAACAACTAATTATCAACGCGTCTAAAAATGTCGTAATTTTATGCAGCTTTGACATTTAATATAACAATAAAACAGAAGTGTATGTGTCATTTGCATGGCCTACTGAATTCCTGGATTGATAAAGTGTCTGAAATAATCGTTTTTGTAATTAATTTTTAAAAATAAAAAAAATCTATTTATGCCAAGATTTGATTAAATTCGACCAGTGTGCGCCGCGCGCGGCTAATAGTGTAGCGTATTTAACATTTCCCAAGGTTCGCGTTTTAGGAGGGACGGTCAAACGAATAATTTATTTTCTGAAATATTTTTGGAGTGTCATTGACCAAATGACTCCATGGAAGAGCCTCCACTTTTTCTAAACGTCTAGATATGTACTAGTTAGGACACACGTATTTAAAATATTAACTAAAGACCTTATACAGAACGGTTGACAAAATCTAACATCGATAAGAGAAACTCCGTTAGCCCCTATGGCATTTGTTTGGATACTATTAATAAGAGGGTATATTTGTTCTTCATTAAGGCAAGTTAAGTGTACCCAGCATCAGTATTATTTAATTTGTTTTCCAAGTAAAAATTAAGTTTATTTTGCGATATATTGTCAACCAAACAATTGACCCCCTCAGAAAAATGGCTATTTAAAATTTCAGGGTTGCTAAAGGTGACTGGCAAATCAGGGTTTTTATTTTAAATGCAGTTTATTAGTAAGTTTATTTTAGCTGTCTATAATAATTTAGATTGACGTTTATTTTTTTATATTTTCTAAATGATTTCTCTCTAAGTTTCATTAACAGTTTAATATTATCCGTGATCCATGGAATAAACGGTTTGGTTTTTACAGTTTTATTTTTTATTGGCGCATGTTTATTAACTAGATATAAAATATTTTTGTTAAACATGTCAACCTTATCATTAATATTGCTTAAATGATAAATAGCGTCCCAATTTATTGCAAGGGCATTTTGTTCAAATAGATTCATATTAACGCCATTATAATTTCTGCATTGTATCTTAAAATAATGTTCTTTAGTCTTTGGAAACTCAAGAAAGCAAAATGTATGTGTCTGGCAGACTAAGTTATCCGATATCGGTGTATGGCAAATTTCGACTTATGATATTTACGTCTAGTACAACTTCGATAGTTCGGACAGTCGCTAGCCCGGGCACTCCAGTAATCCGCACACTGCTGTTATTCGGTCATTTTGAAAATTTTACCTCTGTAATTCGGACACGAAAATATTTTATACAATATACATATGTACATACATATATAAAACGGTATTTCTCTAGTTTGAACAAGTCTATCAGCCTCCATTTCTTTTTCTTGCAAGCATAATGGCTCCAAGCAAAAGACCACATAAAACACTTATACTTGCAGAAAAATCTAAAATATTAGATTACCTTGATGCGGGAAAAAGTACACGTCAGAATGCACAGAAGTGTGTTGTTCCAAAGTCTATATTGTTTGACGTAAAGAAGAACAAGGATAAAATAAGAACCTTTATATTAAAATCATTTCAAGGAGAAAGTAGGAATTCATATTTTTTTCGCATTTACTCTTTAATTAAAGTAACTATATTTGCAGGCAAAAGGAAAGTTATTAGTCGAGCAGAGCATCCAGAAGTTGAAATCGCATTGTATAACTGGTTTCTACGTACGTATATATTTATGAAAGTATTCCAAAAAGACGGTGTTACTGAAATTAAATTTCCTAATGTAATTAATGCGAGGAGCGGAGATTTCTCGAAGAGTTCTTAATACGCTTGGTTACCCATGGTTTTTTACCTTGGATCTAAGCTTTTTGGAAAATTTTGACTAAAAGCAAAAGAAACATATTTTTGAAATGTATCCAATGGCGCTGGGCCCTGCATAATATTTTCCCATGATATTAAACTACACTGTTGCGTAAACTTTGTGCAAAATTGACTGAGCCAAAATATATGCCATATCTGCAGTCTTAAACCGCTTTTTCACAAACGGAAATTTTTCTAACACCGCTTCATGATCCGAAAGTGCTGCTGAGAAAACATTACGTTACACATTGTTGAAGTCCAAATTCGTACAAACACAGCCCAATGTAGTTGCAGAATTCTGTATAATTAAAGTAGGCTGAGTAACATGTATTTTCAGGATAAATGATTGTTAAGTTCAAGATGTAGGCACGAACATGGCTTACAAATTTAGAATTTTATACACATTTTACTAAAAATCGGTACTTGGAGATAAGTGGGGCAAACTATGAATTATCAGTATTTCTAGGATGAAAAACTATCAAAAATAATATAGTAAAAAAAATAACAATTATGCTTTAATAAAGTGAACTATAATTTGGACTAAAAACATTAATACCACAAAAAATATAGTTCTATCTCGGGATAATAAAATAATTTCTGAGCCACTTGAGGTTGCGTCAGTCTTCGGGGAATACCTGGAATTAGTTATCCCTACTAAGCTGGGTACTTATTTCGGTGGGCGATTCTCCGTCATGTGCACTATTGGTCGAAGATTTGTCTTGAATTCGTTTTATTACCGGTTTGTTACAAGTACCGAGGTGAAGAGAGTTGTCATGAGTTTCCCCAACAAAGGCTCTTGTGGTTTCGAGTCTATATCCATTAAGTTTATTAAACATGTTATATTTAATGTTTCAACTACATTGTGGGACCTGATTAATGTTTCGGTGTGTGATGGTGTATTTCCGGACAGGTTAAAGAAATCCATAGTTGTACCTATATTTAAGAGGGGGGATTCTCTTAGCATGGAAAACTACAGGCCTATTTCCTTATTGAGTTCCTTTTCTAAGATTTTTGAAAAAATTGTTTACAATCGTATTTTTGACTTTATTTCCAAATATAATATCTTAAACGACAGGCAACATGGTTTTCGGAGAGGCATGTCTACGAAAACTGGGTGCATTGATCTTGTACAGTATATTTCTAATAAGATGGACAAAAGTGAATTTGTAATTACGTTGTCTTTTGACTTGACACGTGCATTCGACAGTGTTGATAAACAGTTTGTCTCTGCTAAACTGGACTCCCTAGGACTACGTGGTAATATAAACGCATTTATAGTTTCATTTTTGACTGACAAAAAATTTTCTGTAAAAATTAAAAATGTAATGTCGTCTGATTTCAATCAGAATATTAGCACACCTCAGGAAAGTATCTTAGGTCCTCTGATTTTCCTACTTTTCATTAATGATCTTCATGACTATATAAGTCAGAGCCAGGTTTTTCTATATGCAGATGATACTACGATGGTAGTATCCGATATGTCAGAAAGTCACTTAAAAAATAAAATCAACACTGTACTAAATGAGTTTTCTAAATGGTGCCTTGCTAATAAGCTTACCAAAACTGTAGCTGTTAACTTAAGAACTATTCGTAGAGCACCTCGTGATATCAGCATTTCCTTCGATGGTCATAATCTTGAGCTTTCCTCAGGTGTTAGTTTCTTGGGTTTGTCTATGGATTGCCACCATAATTGGAACATTGTATATTATGCTTTCATATACTCTGCAATAGCTTATAACATAGTAGTGTGGGGTCAGGCCTCAGACATAGAGAGAGTATTTATAATACAAAAAAGAATTGTTAGAATCATTTTTAGTATACCTTTTAAAACATCTTGCAGAGAGACATTCAGGTCATATAGACTTTTGACAGTTGCTTCAATTTATCTCTTAAAATTATTATCATATATCCATCGAAATAAAAATCTAATTCAAATTAACAGTAATTTTCATGCGTATGATACAAGAAACAAAAATAACTTCTGCTTAGATAAGCATAACTTAAATATTTATAAAAAATCACCAATCTAAGCTGGGAGTAAAATTTATAATATGTTACCTTATGAAATTAAAGCAATAAATTGTCAAAATAATTTGAAAAATAAAATTAAAAGCTTACTTTTATCACAGACTTTTTACACCACAGATGCATTTTTCACTTTTTTGAGAAATAACCCATCATAATATGCAAATTGAAAACCTTTTTTTTTCCTTGTTTTGTTGGACACCGCACTGAAGAACGGATTTTAACTTGAGGAAAAAATTATATACTATGTTTTGTGTTCTATATTTAGATATATCTGTTGTTAGTTTATATTAGGTACTTATCATTTGTCTATTTACATTTCTATTTGACGTGTTTCTTTCTATTGTTTATAGTGCTCGAAACCAAATAAAAAATTTGAATTTGAATTTAAAAGATATAATAAATTTATTATCAAAAAAAAAAAAAACGGGAGGCACCAGTGAAGAGAAGAACAGGTACTTCAACAGTATAAATTGATTTTTTTTATATCAAAGCAAAGAAAAAATTACGATTACATACAACATACATACTTTTGATAAAAAAACTAAAAAAAGACGCCCACTGGAGTTGCAACTTAACCCTTCTAAAACCAACCAAAATTCAAAATTCTTAACTTATTGGGCTATGACAGCTCACATCAGAATTTAAACGTTCTTTCTATATACTCTGACGTTATGACCTAAGAATAAGTGGTATCAAGTTTCCGATAATAAAAACCAGAAAAATTTAGAAAATCCTCCATTAATTCGTTAAATTAAGTCTTAACAGCTCTTCTAGTATAGTTATTTTTATAAAAAAATCCTAGTTTTCATTCGCTAAAGGGTGTAGTGTACAACCAGCACTTCTTCTGCTGCAAACTTGAAAACCGAGAAGAAATAGAACATCGAAAGTGAAAAAGACTACTCATCGGGTGCTAATACCTATATAAACTGAAAATATCTTTGGAAAGTATCCAAGATGCCATAAAATGCAACAAATGCACCCTATCGTTTAAATTTCGCGACTCTAGACGTCTTAATCGCATTTTCCCTAATACAAGACCGGCCCTAACAATTTTGCTTCCTATATTAAGCTATATAAAAGCGCCATAAAACAAATAGCTAGTCCTTAAGAACAAATGTTGCCAATTGCCTTGAAAATGCGCCTTTGGCACTGACTTTTGCGTCATTATTCTGCTAGGAAATATAGAGATCCGAAGGTTTAATTGTTGCGATAAAATTTCAACATTCACTAATAGAATTTTCCAGTAGAAATCGTTAAATTTACATTTTTAAAAGCCAGCAATTGTGAAAAAATCTCCAGTTTTTAGATCGTTTAGTCACTTACCTTTAAATAACCACTGTATTTTTTTTTCTCTGTGAATATTGCTTATAAGTAAAACGTCTAGGAGTATTCTCTAGATGTACAGGGTTATTTTTTATAATTTGTCACCCCCTGAGTGGCTTATTTTTTTAAGATACAAAGAAATGGTTCCTACGACAGTTATAGGGAATTTTCTAAAGATTTACATAGCGGCAATTTTAAAAACAAAAGAGGATCGGAAAATCCCTAAATCACCATCAACTTTGTTATTTGAAATGGATCACCCTGTATTTTTTGTCATTTTTGGATTTTCCTCCTTTTTCCCTTTCCAAAAATATATATAATTTGTCTATATTCGGAACAGTAGTTTTTGTCTTATTTTACTTTAATGTTACTACATATTATGACAACTTCACAGATATGCAGCCATGCTTAAATCGCGGTACCCATGAAATGATGAAATGTCAACTACAAACAAAGGAGCACTGTTGGACATGAACGCAATTCACAGATACTTAAATCTCCTTACCTATGGAATGTCACCAACAAAAACAAAACACTAATTCGTAAAAACATATATATTTAATGTGATTATATATATATATATATATATATATATATATATATATATATATATATAAATCTAATACAACGATAACAAACAAAAACTAGGAATTAACATTTTTACAGCCTATTTACGTGACCCCCTCCAATATCCAATTTTGAAACACTCTTTTCAGTTTCCTTATTGCTTGGGTAATGAAGGTGGGACATTCTGTATTTAAAAGCCTAATTTCATTCACTATTTTTTGTCGCAACTCGTCAACACTGTCCGTTATATTATGATACACGTTATCTTTTAGGTATCCCTCACAAAAAAGTGTCCAAAGGTGTAAGGTCGGGACTGTTCGCGGGCCAATGTATATGGCCATATTTGCCAAACCACAAATTATATTGAGCATTTAAAAAATCTGTGACCTTTTGAATGCTGTGTGGTGGTGCGCCATCTTGGTGGTAAATTATTTGGTTATAAGTGTTTAAAGGAGGCTACTACAAAAATGCTCAATTTCGTTATTTAATAGATTTAAATATCGTTTCCCCGTTAAATAACCTGAATATATATCGGACCAACAATTTGGTTTACCAAGATGCCGCACCACACATTTATTGACTTTCGCCCTTGTCTCTTTCGCTCTTCAATTATATGTGGATTTCTTGTTGCCCAATGGTGCTTGTTTTTTCTATTAAACATTCCGGCTGTGGTAAAACAAGCCATCATACCACAAAATCCTTCTGAATAACAGCATATCTTGCCTCAGTCTGGTCAGCATATCCTCACAGAAGTTGAGGCTTTGGTTAAAATGATCGTTGGTTAATAGTTGCACTGGTCTAATTTTATACGGGCGGTATCGATTTTTTTTAACACTGAATGGATGTAGAACCCCGATTTTCCGGTTATCCGAGAGACGTCCTGAATTGATCTGCTTGGATTTTTTTAAAAATTAGTTTTAATTTAGCTTTTAGACTACCTAAAGAAATAATTTTTTACCTTCAAAATATAATAATATGGATAATTCCTCGTCCAAGTCAAAATTTGCTCGTCTTCTTTGCCTCTGCAAGGATTTTCTTTGTGCGTGCTTTTTTAATATATATGCACCAGTTTTTCTTGAGGGAACTCTTGTACCGGGATATAGAAGCCTGTATTATCGCACTGCAATTGACGCATTATTAGCATTTTAGAAACAAAGTTGAACAATTTTTAGACTTTATTAATTTTGTTTTCCGTAAAATCAATAAAATATTTTACTTACGAATAAAAGTAAGTGTTTTGTTTTTGTTGGTGACGTTCCATGGGTAAAGCGATTTCATCATTTCATGGGTACCTTGATTTAAGTATGGCTGAATATCTGCGAAATTGTCATATGTGGTAACTTTAAAGTGAATAAGTCAGAATCTACTGTTCCGAATATAGACAAATTATATATTTTTGGAAATGAGGAGAATCCAAGAATGTCAAAAAATACGGGGTGTCCCATTTAAAATAACAAAGATGATGGTGATTTAGTGATTTTTCGATCGTCTTTTGGTTCTAAAATTGCCGCCATGTAAATCTTTAGGAAATTCCATATAACTTTCGTAGGAACCATTTCTTTATGTCTTGAAAAAATAAGCCTCTCAGGGGGTGGCAAATTATAAAAAATAACCCTGTTAATTAATTGTGATAGACTAAATCTAGAAAGAAGTAAGTTAAGAAAGCTAACCATATTTAATTGAAATATTATTTAGTATATTTTTATAAAAACTCTAAAAATAAAACTTAGTACTAGTCTGTAAACAATAAATAAAACTTTTTAAGTATTTCTAATATGTATTAACATAACGTAGTGTGTATTAGTAAATTATTGTTTATGTTTACATAAGTATGTATTTAAATATCTATGTTATTTGTTAAATTATATAAGGTATATAAACATGCCAACCGGCATGTTCCTAATTAAGCCACACACTATCTTTTAGAATTGTAACTAACCCCCAAAAAATTGGCATATTACAGTCTTGTAGGTTAATTTCCGAGAAAACAATCAGCTATAAATATCTCTGATTTCCACAACACTGGTGTTACGTTGCTGAGTGCTTCTTTCGATATGCCTGTTCCAAGTTAGTTAAAAGACACTCCCAGATACTTCACCTTCGTAGACATTGTTACCTATTCACCGGAAGTTTAAGTGGACCCAACCCCAGTTTATTTCTGTTCTTGGTGACAAAGGTTATTGTGGTTTTGTTTGCATTGAAACTTTGACCCTCACGATCTACCCACCACAATTCTAAGAATTCCCTGCATTCGCTGTCAAACTTTCTAATTGAACAAGAACAGGCAGGCCGTCAGCACAACTCAACCATCCATAACGGGGTTCCAGAACAGAGGGGATAAACTTCCCCTTGTGGACATACTCCTGCTACCTTAGCTACTAAGATTTCGACCATTATAGCAGTGAATAGCATGAGGTCAACGGGGGAGACATTCTTAATCCTTATTTTTCTCCTTTGGTTTGAAAGCGAAGCACATAATCATTACTGGCCTGTATGCTTTTGGTTACAAGTGGTTCGGGTATGCTGGGTTATAAACAAGACCTCAATAGGTTATAACCTAGGTTAAACTAGGCGTAAAAATATTGCACAGTCTGATATCAGTGAGTCCGAGCCCTCGTGTAGCACAGCTGGAAAAAGTCCAACCGGTCCGGTTGATTAAGGTTAATAGCCCACTTGACCTTCGTTGGAGTTACCTCCTTTTTAGTAAATTGCCACGCGTCACTATGAAAAATGGTATAACAAAGGCATATCAAAAATGCATTTTGACAATGTAGCAACAGCAACCAAGGTGTTTTATTAATTTGATTTACTAGTGTGCATTAAACTGCAATATAATGTATAATGTATTTTACAATATAATTAAGAAATGTATTTCTTTTAGTGTTAAATAAAAATTGTTGTCACATGTAGCCATATCGAGTTTTTTTATGTTATTTTAGAAATAAATATCGTACTTAATTTTGTAAATAGATACGCACTATTATATATTTTTTAAAAGCTTATCTTATGTGGATTTTACAACAAATGAAATTTTTTAATTCTATAAAAAAATATCTGCATGAATTTCTAGGGGAAGTGAGGAAGAAACTTTGGTGTAATGAAACTTTTAGCAGTTAACCACATTTCCCCACGCCTCGAATATTATGTGAATTTATAGCTCAGTCATGCATTAGTCACACTCAAAAAATCAGCTGCAGCTTTCCGCGGGTTCCAAAGTTATTCGGAAAAATATTACAAGTCGTGACTCTAAAAAGACCTGAAATTCCAACTTCACATCCTACCCCCACCTCTAGCTCCTGAGCGGCTTAACGTTTGAACCCGACCTTCAAAAAAAGCGTTTACAACTTTTTAAAGTAACTATAAAAAATCTTCTAAAATGGCGGCTGGTCGCTATTTTGGAAAAAATAATTCAATGGCCGGTCGAGCGAAACCCTAATTGAAAGGTCTTTTCAATCTTATTTCATTCATAAAATTTGAAGTCGCTGTCAGGCCTCAAAGCAAAATGGCGGCGCATCAAAAATTTGATTTCTTTTTTTTTGGTATTAAAAACACAAACATCAATAGTATCAATCAACTGTTAATAAAATAACATTTTGTACCAGTTGAATTAAAATGTATTTTTCCAAAAAATTTCAATTAAACTTCAATTTTTTAATAGTAAATGGATGTTGTCATATTTGGATTCTACGGGGAATTCCAGTCCTATTTGATATAATACCCCAGGCCTATCTATCTCCGTTTCTGAAATATTGACATTTGAAAAGTGAACACTAGGGACCTACAAATTGTTTAGCTGAAGATTGCATCTTTTGGATTTTGTGTAGCATATAAAACAGGAAAAACTGTCATTTTTCAAATGACAATATTTCAGAAACGGAGATATATAGACTAGTACAATGTTATATCAAATATGTCTAGAATTCCCCGTAGAATCCATATGTCATAATATACAGGTGTTCAATAAAAAAAACTAAAGTTTTCAATTTTTGACAGCTTTGCGACGTTCATTTGTTTCTGTTCTTAACAAATTCTTACGGTTTAAGAGAAATCTTACAACTTTTATATTTGAACTTAATACCTATATATTATAATAAAATCGCCAGAGCTTGTCAAAATATGAAGAACTATCCTGTACACACTGTATGTACAATCCGCAATTGAAATTTTTCTGTATGATTCAACTGCAATTCCGGGTGAAGTGTTTGGGCTCAGTTCAGCAACACATCGGCCTAATTTGGACAAACATAAGTAAAAGGTATTAAACATTATTCATCAGGTTTGTCTATCGATAACATCTATTCAAAATCCTCCTTTGGCTATGATTGAGAAACCCACTGTTCGGCACTTTAAAGAATTAGGAGAACAAAAGAGAAAACACCCAAGAAAATGAAAAATATATCCGATATAAAGTATCAAGAGCTCGTCCAATTTTGTTAGACGTTTTCAGTACACCTAATTAAGTTGATATATCCGAGAAACATTAAAAAAAGGCAGTCTAACTTCACGGAAAACAAAAATAAGGATCTGGGAGTTAAAAGAAGCAGTTCATAGAATAACATAATAAAATGTTGTAAAGAAAAGACAAAAAAATTGCTGAAAAAGAAATAAAGGAAAATGAAGTAAATGAAGAGAACATAACCCATGAAGAAGTTAAAGCTTTAATAAGTTATTTCCCACTCCTAAAATTGAAACTTCAGTGTCAAAAAGCTCAAAGCCTTAAATTTGACGGCTCAGGTGGTGGTAACAGATTTTTTCTCTCCCAAACAAATCAATATGGATCTCCCAAACAAATTAATATGGAAAATAATAAAAATTGTAACATTCCTGAGAGAGTTGTTATTGCTTCGTTTGCCGGGAAGATCGTGTTAGGTATAGAAGAAATGTATGGGTTTATCGAAGGTGGGAAAATATCATTCGTGAACCTAAGGTTCAATATTAAAGTTATAAAGTATATTTTGGTAAATTTCATTTCTTCTGTTTCTTTAATACATAAAGTCATTAAAATAATATATTTTAAAATGTATAAGAACTGAAATTTTAATATGTTGTTATTTGGATCAAATACTATTTCATATACTTCTATTAATAAATACAGGGCATCATTTAGAAATATGTTCAGATTTCGGGTGCTAAACCAGAGAGAAAAAATTCTTAACAAAATGCTAAAATTACCCAATTTCATTATCGTCCTCCTTCAGAAATCTAATCTCTAGAGTGAAACGGTAACATAATAAAAGTAGGAATGGAGATTCGCTCAATTAGAGAAGTTCCTTGCGGAACGAAAATCAACTTAAATCTGGAAGGTAAATAACTCTGGGGTGCAAAAATATTAGGCTTGATTTTCGAGCATTTCAAAAGTTCACTTGTACAACATTTATAAAAGAAAATTAATGAAGAAAGAATGAAGATTTGAGGTCAGCTATATAGAATATGCTAAGAGTCAAAATTGTTTATCCTTTAAAACAAATTATCTATATTAATTATAATTAAAATTAAAAAAAACTTTTAAATACCAGATTTTACTTTTGCCTTGCAGCAAAATACATAATAATTCTACAGATTTTTTTTTTAAATTTTAAATATTTTTTTAATTGCTATACTCTCTTTTCTATTCCATTGAATTCGGCCTAAATATATTTGAAGCAGTGTTTTGGTTCTCATAAAGACGCATTGTGGTAAATTATAATGTCCAAGAAGTTAGCGACGGTTTTCGGTGACGACTTGTGGTGAACGGCAATCCGAACAAAAGCAAATTCGCAATATTTCCGAAGTGTGTTATACAAAAACAGGATGTTAATTAACATATAGAGCAATATGTACCTAATAGGAGGTTAAAATGGGTATCCCTGTAAGATATTTCGGAGATATTTGGACTACACAGAATGAATATTTTCCATATCCTTAAATAAGAAGGTGAAAATAACCAATAATCATGCATAATTAGAATTTTCTCAAAATTGTGGGGAGGGTACCACATTCATCTTTCCAGAGGAAATTTGGTTAATCCTGAAGTGTATATATATATATATATATATATATATATATATATATATATGTAAATTCTTTTCTTATTTGTTAGAGGATAAGGGGCGAAAACAGCCAATAACACTTAGGAATCAGAACAAGCTACATAATATCGCAATTTTGGACGGGGGACCACAATAATCTTTTAGAAGATGATTCAGTTGCTGCTAAAGAGTACACGTTTAAACTATTTTTTTAGGTAGGGGATCGGGGGTGAAAACTGCCAATATGCCTTAGGAATTAGAATATACCCCAATTCATTTTATTAATTTTCTCAATATTTTGGGAAGGGTATCAAATTCATCTTCCAGGAGAAGATTAGGTTAATCCTGAAGAGTATATGGGTAAAATATGTTCCCAATTGTTAGGGGATAAAGTGGGGAAAACAGCTAATAACATGTAAGGGTCAGAACACGCTTCATCATATTTTAATTATTTTCTCCAAATTTTGGATGCGGTACCACATTCATCTTTAAGGAGGTGATTCAATTGATACTAAATATTATGTGCATACAATATTTTTTCAATTGGTAAAGGATAAGGTGATGAAAATAGCCAATAACCCTTAGGAATCAACGTCCCAATTTATTTTATTAACTTTCTCAAAATGTTGGGGATTGTACCACATTCATCTTCCAGGAGAAGAGTAGATTGATCCTGAAGAGTATATGGGTAAAATATATTTCCAGCTGTTAGGGGATAAGGTAGTAAAAACAGCCAATAACATATAGGAATCAGAACACGATACATCATCTTTTATTTATTTTCTCAACATTTTGGATGGGGTGCAAGATTCATATTTTGAAGAAGATTAATGTTATGCTAAGGATTATGCGTGAAAAATATTTTTTCAGTTGGTAGGGGATCCGGGGGTGAAAACAGTCAATAACATGTGGGAATCAGAACATGCTTTATCATATTTTAATTATTTTCTGTAAAATTTGGATACGATACCACATTCATCTTTTAGGAAGTGATTCAATTGATGCTAAATATTATATGTCTAAGATATATTTTCAATTGTTAGGGGATAAGGGGGTGAAAACCGCCAATAACACTTAAAAATCAGAACGTGCTCAAATGTATTTTATTAATTTTCTTCTCCGGAAGAGTATATGGGTAAAATATGTTTTTAGCTGTTAGGGGATAAGGTGGTGAAAACAGCCAAACATGTAGGAATTTGAACACTCTATCATATTTTATTTATCTTCTCGAAATTTTGGACGGGGTACCACATTTACCTTTTTAGAAGGTGAGTCAATTGATGCTAAAGATTGTGTGTGTAAAATATTTTTTCAATTGGTGGGGGATAAGGGAGTAAAAACAGCCAATGAACAGAGTTTTAATTTTTTTCATATACTCCTTATGGCCAACCTTGTTAACAAGTGTCGTGCCGACTCTTGTTTTTATATTATGTGAAAAATATTTTAAATTATAACTAGTTACGTATACCAAATTGTGTCACATTTCTCTTTTATACAAGTAATTATTCATTAAGTGAGATGATCTTGCCTGATAAAGCTAATTTATCTTTTTTCTTTCAATTTAATTTACTCATTTGTATGTAAAACACAATATCCTGTCAAATTAAACCTCTACTATCGCCTAGCAGCGTAATATTTAACACATACGCACACACCCTGAAATACGGCAACGTCGCCCATTTGTGTTAATGAAACCCAATAAAACTAAAATAGGTTTGTTTTAAAGCACATTTGCGGATACTCGAACATATAACGAATAAATTTAAAGCTCTTTCTGCTCGTATAAATAATCCCATTATTTTATAGGTGCATGTTTTGGCAAATTTAGGATATCGGACGGCGGAGAATTTACTTGAATTTCGGTAAATTACATTTGCATTTACAATAGTAGCGGTTAGTGTGGTTCCATCGGATGGGATGCAAAAGTTTTGCGTACACGCTTGTTTGTTACATGGGTTGTTTGGTTGCTCATATAGTTAGTCTCTTTAATGTTTTAAATAAAGCATGTACAGGGTGATTCACAGTGACGGCACGCACTCTAAAATTTAGGGTCGGCCGAGGCCAGTAGCGGCTCGCGGGTGAAAAAGTAAGTGAAGTGCAAATGAAGCAAGAAAATATCGCAATAATTTTTTGTCAAAATTTTTTATTTATAACATCCTCATAAAATGGATGAGTTGCCCTAATCTCCTCCAGAAATTCCCTTTGAATTGAAATATTGCCTAGAGAAGTAAGTCTTTCTTGAGATATTGTATTTCTTAAATAAGTTTGTACACGTTTGAGGCAAGAAAAACTTCTTTCCACTGAAGCATTTGTCGACGGTATTATCAAAATAAGGGAAAACACTTTATATGCTTTGGTTAAAATATCTCTATTTTCATTAATTTTTTTCACTTGCTCTTTCAGCGATATATTCCAATCACTGTCATTGGCAAAAATAAGACCAAGTTCATTTTTAAGTCGTTGACTTTTTCAAAATATTTCCCCATATAAAAACGCAAATGGTACGTCCGTGATTGAAAAAATGTCATTAAACACTAATGCCAGAAACGTGAATTCAAAGTCGTTCATCTCACCTAAAAATCCTCTCACAAGCCGGATTGATTTTTCATCAGATTTGTCACAGTTTGTAATAAATTCAAAGACGTCTTTTAATTTATTCCAGTCTTGAACAATCACTTTTAATAACTTCGAATTTGAAGACCAACGAGTTTTTGTAATTGTTGGTATACGCCTCGTAGATGAAGATATAAGAGCATACGTTCGTTTGGCTGAGTGATGAAAAAATGAGGGAATACTACTAAGACTTGCAACAAAAAACGACATTTAGAAATATTTTTAAACTTTGCTGCATCATAAGGTTAAGACGATGCGCAAGACAATGGACAAATACAGCCTGCGCCGCTTTTTCTTTTGCCCTATTAATTTATGTTTATAGTCAAATTGGTCCAAAATTTGGTCCAATAGAAAATATAAATTCTCCGACGTTCGACTATCAGAGCTGACATTATAAAATCCTAAAAATCTCTCGACTACTGAACCTTCTGAATTACCGTATCTTAAAATTATGGAGCACTGGGAGGTTTGCGTAATATCAGTGGTGTCATCCACTGAAAGAAGCTCTGTGTTCATTATTTCATTTTTTACATGATCATTTAAATAATCAGAAATGCATTCAATTATTTCCTTTTGAATAGTTTTTGAGTCACCAGTAAAAACATTTTTAATTTTTTCGTGATGATCTTTTAGTTCTTGGGAACTTCTCGATATTAATAAACCTAAAAGCTTTTTAAAACTCCCCCTATTTATTGACTCGCTGCTCTCATCATGGCCGCGAAAGACTAACTCTTGTTTTGCAAGGTACAAAACTTCGTCAATTAATAGTCTATTTAATCGGACGTTTTCGTTAAAATGTATTTTATATAGTTTAGCATTTTCTTTTAAAGTATCAGCTATAGTGCTTTGATTTTTTACAAATGCTTTTAGCATTAATTCGCATTTTAAATGCTCCGCCGAGTCTTTATGTTTATGTAAAGACCTTCATATATTTAACATACCTGTAAATCCTTCCTTATTCCACACTGAATATTTATTGGAAACTAGTAAACAAGGCCAGCAAAACAATTTTTGTAATATTTGACTACTACATAACCATTTGTACCCCTAAAACCAGGATGACGATTAAAACTCTGATCTTGTTCCTTCCATCGATTAAATGGAGTTTCTAACAAAATGCAAACCACATCCGTGATCGTATGAATCAAAAGTGTAAATTAATAAACCCGACATTAAATAAAGTTGTAACAACACCATAAATAAATATAACACAAAACGGTCAAGTAAACTGCAAAGGAACTAACCGGTTGCAGTGAAATCCGCGAAAATAAAAGTAAACAACCACCCCAAACTAAACGACACGTGAGTGTAGTGTACTGCGTTAGCAATTCATCGAGAGCGTTGTATGGCGCTAGTTAACATTATTCTTCCATGTGCTCGACGTCATCGCGAACGCGTTGTCATGACAACATACTAGGAAAATCGTAAACTAAACATAGCACCTCCAGCAAAGTCGAAGCGGTTTGCGCCACTGTTATAGTTGTTATAATAAAGTTCGATTGAAAGTTTTAAAAAGACAGGCCGCCAACGGTCAAGTAAAATATTTATTCGAGATGTACAGTTTATTTTTTGCCAATTAGGTGAATAAATGAATGTAAAAACTTAAATTTTAAGAGATATATAATACATATAGTTTGATGTTTGCTTGTTTATTTTTCCTGGTGAAGTAGCACTTCACCTACTTCACCTGAATAGCCGCCACTGGCCGAGACTCAGGCCAATCAAGGGCGATTTTACAGTGAGGAGATAATGAGGTAATTACTCCACCCTCCGCCCAGACCGGTCAAACATGATGCGTAATTTACATATTCTTACGTGAAAATTACAATTAAAACTTGGCTACGAAACACTATAGCACAAAAGCGACCTGTTGGATTGGGTCTCTTGTATATCCATAGGTAGAGTATTGATGTAATAAATACAGTATAAATTTAATAAATAAGAAAAAGATGTTATTAAAATGCTCTAGTCCGTAAATTTAATTTTTTGATATTTTATTGTATCTTGCCTCAAAAGGAAAATAAAATAGATGTCAAATAAAGTGAAAGCTACATACACAACTAACAATGCATATTGTCCAGCAAGAACCACGATGCGGTCGGCCAACTTCTAAAACAAATTGCAAATGATATTTTAAAATATTCACTTCTCAGCACATTTAAACATGTAACATGGAGTGAAAATTGCTAATATAACATATTAACCATCATTAGATATGACTAGGCTTAGGATAATTATGCATTTAAAAATATAAAAATATGCATGAAAATATGCTCCGAAACAAGGGATAATATGAACTTAAAAATGCATTTATTATCGGATCAAAAAAAAAACAGGAATAAAGGAAAAGTATAACAATTAAAATATTATATTATTTACACTTCAAGGTATCCTTAAGACTCTATTTTTGCCAGTAATTATTACATTAATACAAATGTATAATAAAAGTATTTTTTTAAATAAAATTTTAATATATAGCTAACTAAACAAATTAAGTAAAAATAAACCGGTTTTAAATTTATTGTTTACGCTATTCAACAAGTTGCGGTTAAATTTTATAACTATATGATGTAACAAATTATCAAATTCAAATTTTCTTCTATTATCTGACAATAGTACTTTATACTCAAAATATACTCGTTCAACATCATAAGATACAATAGGAACATATTCAAACAAAGTCAAATCACTATATATTAAAAATTATTCATTATCTGGATTCAATGTCTCTTTATTGTCCAAAACTGCACTAATATTTTTCAAATTTTTGTAACCAATATTTTTTTGTTAAACCGTAGCCAATTTTTGAGAAATTACTTTATTTTTAGTGTTCGTTATAGTTTCACTCACTTTTTCTATCATTTCTACGCTTTGTAGTTCCTATGTGTTGTGTCACTTGGAATTTCTTGTTCACAGTAACAAGAACATCACAATATTTACAAAACAGCACAAAACCGTCAGTCGTAAAATCTGGAAAATCTTTCACGAATTGAGTTAATACCGCACTTAATGAACGCTTTTCTTTCGGCATATTGGACAATGTTCTCGCCACAATGTGTAAACTAAACTGAATTAAAAAATTATTTTTAACATTCTTAAAACGTGTGTATTTATGATTGTAAATCCGTTGTAAATCCATAGTTTTTAAAGCACAGATGTTTTATTGGGTACCTATAACAATTTTAAGAAAGGATGTGTAGAACCCTTGGCCTGCCAGCAACTAGACATTTTTTATTATTTTATTATTATGGATTATATTTGAAATACATCAAATTTGTCTTGGGAAATAAAAATATATTCAGAAAAATTAGAATATATGCATTTTTCCTGTAATAACTGCAAAATATGCATTTAAATACAAAAATTGTCAACATATGCATTTGCATATGCTTTCATGCAAATGCATATATATCCTAAGCCTAGTCATGACTAAAGTAAAGAACTAACTAAAATTAATTTAAAAATAAGTAGTATTATTTTATAATAATTACAATTAATTCCTGTAAAATGGTAGTATTCAATTTGGAAAAATTCCGGGGATACGGCCACATGGACACGGGCTGGTGTTGAGTGATATAAGCTACAACGAACATTATAGCAGAGGTTATATAGCATGGGGATGTATGCAAACGTACTACGTACCACGCGAATTAGGACAAGAAGTCTAGCATGTGAGATGATGGCATCGGCTGGCCGAGCCACCGTCTGTAATAAATATATTAGAATATCTGTTGACGGTGACCCGCGGACTGCTGTTAATAGCGTTATTTGTATGTTAGTCAAGCAACGATAATAGGTAGGTACCTATTTTGTTATGTGCCCAGGAAATGACAAACTACATTTTGGTTTGTACGTTTTTAGAATGTTTGCAGAATTATTTTTGAAAAATATTTACTTTTTTAAAACGACCCTGTATGTTTTCTGGTACGGCCCGGCTGACCCTGCCGCTCCTGATGGTCCAATATAGAGGACGTCGGCAGTTTAAAAGTTGGCCGATAGGGGGCGTAACAGCAACACAAAAGTGTAAGTGCCAATTTTCTCTTAAATTTCCCTAATTGAGGTATGTTGAAAATATAAGCATTGTATTCTTCAACCAATTACGCACTTTTTGCTTGAGACTGTTTTTGTGTATTATCAAACATAAAGTGGTGGGGGAAGGTCATACATTTTTACATTTAAATGTTGATATCTCTGTTTTGGATAAACCGATTTTTCTCAACTTGGTGTCGAAAAAAAGTGTTTTTTTTTGTCTGCTCATGGACCCATAAACTGTACCGTAATGACTTTATTAGTGGTCAATAGATGGCGTTATTTCGGAATTCTTCAAATAATGCTGTTTTTCTCAAAAAAGTCAAATGGTACGCTATGACTTTTATATCACAAATTTGGTAGTTATGAAATGCATTGAATAGTGAAATAAAAAATCCAGGTCCGCATTTAAATTAAGAAAGTTTATGATGGTCTCTTGAATCCGAAACGTCGGACTGGAAAATTAACCTTGCCGTTTTGTAGAGGAGAAAAAGTGACAAGGCAAGTGGAAATTATTTTTATATCTCGTTTCAACTAATTCTAAAATTTTAGGAAAAAAACAAGGGTCCAAAAGAAATTTAATAATCTTGCATAACTGTAAAAACTTAAAAAAAAAATAACTATAAACTACACAACAAAAATATATTTAAAATTATTTCTGAAAATGAACTAACAACAAATATATTTAAAATTTCTGAAAAGTACTTTTTTATTTGATTATTTTGTGAAGTTTTGTTCTTTTTTGTTTACTTCTATGGGAGCTTTGTTTTTTTTCAGTTTTTGGTTTTCCTAAAATTTTAAGATTAATTGAAATTTTTTTTTCAATTTTTTGGTTTTCCTAAAATTTTAGGATTAATTGAAATGATAGATGAAATTAATTTCCACTTTGCCATTATAATAATAACTACCAATTGTGTGGTATAAAGGTCATAGCGTACAATTTGATTTTTTTGAAGAAATCAATCATTTGAAAGTTAAAATGTTTGATCTTCCTCCACCATTTTGTTTTCGAAATTCGACAAAAATAGTCTCAAGCAAAAAAGGGCGTAATAGGTTGAAGAATACAATAGTTATATTTTCAGCAAACCTCGGTTGGAGAAATTTAAGAGAAAGTTGTCATTTATACTTTTGTATTGCTGTTACGCCCCCTAACGGCCAACTTTCGAACTTGAAAATAATTTACAGATATTTTTCTTGGCCGATTTATCTATCAAACTTGGTATTTTTATGTTCAGCATGAAGATGAACATTTATTTAAATAATACATATTATACAGGGTGTATTGTACAAAGTCGATGCTCATTTGTTTATTTTCCAATTGTCATTTTTTATTTTTTTAGCAAATCCTGGTGATTCAGATAAAATTAAATTTTTGTATACAATATTTTGTGATATTTCTAAAAGTTAAGCTTACAGACCCCATTTAAAATTTAACCAGCAGGATTGAAAGAAACATTTTTTTATTTTTGAACATAAATGTTTTTTTGCTTAAATAGTTTTTATTGTTTTAAACATTTAACTCCAACGTAAATTTTATGTTTAGAGCAGAAAAAATGCTTAAAACATTTGTTTTAAACTCTGATACTATAGTACAACCTATTTATTCTTCTTTATTTGCTTTGTTTATTATTATTACATTTATTATTATGAATTCACTGTATGGCTATGTTTTATATTAGAGTATGTTATTTAAACTGGTTTTATATTAAGGTGACTATAAAAAAACACAGTTAAGTATTAAATACCTTTTTTACAGTCTTAAACACTTTAAAACAAATAATCATGTTTTTAAAATAATAATCCTGCGGGTAACTAGCTGCTTTGAAACATTAGTTAAGTGTTAAAAGAATAAATATCAAAAGTATTGGATGAAGTCTCGAATTTGACATCTTATATATTAAAGAAATAGTGACTATATATAGAATTTCATATGAGTTGCCAAAAAAAGACTGAAAGTCATTTTCTCTAAGTACTTTGCAAGGTCTTGTCATCAAAAGCAACATCTGCATTTTAAATACTTATTAAAACTTTTAATACTGAAATGCTAACATTGTAAAGCTACCCTAACTGGCAAGAAACAAGGTGTTGGGTTGAGATGTGCGACGGGAATGACACATTCTAAGTAATGGTTGTCAAAAGACTTTTGAAATAACAAAAAAATTTGAGGTTTTTCAAAAAGTTTTAATGAGCTAGCTGGCGGCCAGTTAAAGAAATTCCTGTTCACTCTATAAACTGCTGAAAAAAAGAAATACTTTTTTAATTAACAACAATGAAAAATTTGTGTTGCCTCCAAGCCGTCCCAACTTGACCATTATATATTTTTTTGTTATGGGGTACTGCGAAAATTATGCAAGCCAAAGCCACCAGCACTTAGCGAATTGCAGCAAAGAATTTAAGATATTGTGAAGTTGATTTCTCAATCAAATCAAGCAATTTCTCATTTAGAAAGAGTTTACATGATGTGCGTAGCTCCAGATTATAGGTATATCAGTAACGGATTGAAAAATACTTGTGTTGTTGTAATTATTTATGCTACTAATACAATTTCTCTATGTTTTTTCTTCAATATCGTTTGGCCAATCTGGAAGCAAATATTTGTTCGAGTAAAAAAACTACGGTTACTCATTTAAACCAAAATCCGTTAACAAAGCTCTAAAAGACTCCGAAATTCCTTATTACGGGTAGTCTTATTTGGGATTAGGCATTTATCCCAAGTAACGAAATGCTTTAAATGAAAAATTAATGTCGTTTTCGCTAAGAAATCTAATCCCAAACGTAGAGAGGCAGATTAGAGAGTTTACGCAATCGGACGCAAACCCTTGTAGAAAAGGCTCGTTTCCGACATTTATGTTTTAACTTATTACTTCTGAGCAACAAACGTATTAAAAAATCTATCATTAATAAAACACAATTACTTGTTTCAATCTATTTAAAATAAGATATTTTTTTCAGTTGCAAAAAAGCCAAAAAAAATTTGTGGATCATTCTAAACGCAAGAGATAATCTGATAAAAAATTACAATATGTCATTTCAATATTGTTTCTTTTTTAATATATTGGATATGGACACCCCGGAATTAATTTGAATTGTTTTTAAGTAAATGAATTATTATAAAAAAACAACAAACCGATATGCTTACAACCGACTGTGGAAGATTTAGTAAACTAAAGATAAGATTATCTATTTCTAGTTTTTTTATATTTTCATGATTGCCATCCTGATTCACTGAAATCTCATTTGATCTTTTTTGTGGTTAACAAAAACACATTCGAAGGTTAAGATGTATCAGTCTCTCAACCAACCACCTGTTTTCTCATTTAAATTTTGATCAATGAAACCGGAGAACTTTTTATATTTGTGATTTTTCAGTCCCCGTTTAACGTACTCGAGACTGGAAACTTTAACTTTTTTAAAAAAATTACGTTTTTTAACATATTTTTTTACAAAAGTATTAGAGCATCTTCTATTGATCTAATCGGAACAAAAAAGAAGCAGTTTCTTTGTTTTCACATTTCGATAAAACTGTACTGGTTTTAGGCACTTATTTCTGATAGTTTCAATTTTTTGTTAGTGGCGGATCGATAGAATATACTAGCGTAGCCCAAAAGGGATCGTATATATAATCTGTAAAATAGTAAACATTCTGCTCCCCATTTTCGGGGAGCAGATTCAGATATTTGTTTACTGTTTTACTATTTGGGTTTCTTATAATACTTAGATTGTCTTCCGCCCTTTTAGTTAAATATTGAATATGCTTTTCCAATTTAATTTTCGGGCTAGATAGATATTCGACACAATTTCTGTGAGGAATTCTCATTTTTTACAGGTCTAGGTTTCGAATAAAAGTACATGCAGAGGTCTTCTCTTAAGATATGGTTAGTCTGTTGTTATTCATCAAATTTAATACTATTCATGCAGATTTTTCCTGCGATTATATATCTGGGCCTCTAACTTCATCATCATGTGATTTCTGTGTCAAGTAAATTAAAGTAAACTAAAGGGCTTTGGGTTTCTCTCAGGGTCTTTTAAAATCGATGGAGAGCTCCCTTATTAGGAGAACGCAGGCTGAGGGAATCAGTGGTAACGTGTCAACTGCCTTTAATGTTAAGTCTTATGTTCCCCAGGGGTCTCACTGTGTCCCCTCCTCTTCATTTTGTTCGTCGGTGATATAGCTGATATTTTATGCCATTCAAATGCGTTGCTCTTTACAGATGACTTAAAAATGTACAGAAAGAATAGATGGTTGGAGTCTGCAATCGGACTCCAAGATAATTTGAATGCGCCTTGGCGGTGGACACCGACATCCTCTTAAATAATTTTTTTTAAAAGGTGTGATCTTGGTGTGTGGTCTGATGAACGGTTGACTTTTATTGAGCATGTTTCTAGTGTGAGCCTCAAGGCCATGAGAATTTGTAATTAGAAATTGTTCCCAATATTCTATTGATATTATTAAAATATTATATTGTTCACTTGTAAGATCTAATGTTGAATGTGGAACTGTTATTTGGTCATTTTCTACTAGACGCATATAGATGCAATTAAGAGAGTCCAGCATAGGTTTTTAAGATTCGTTGCTTTTAAGTGTATTATTATTATTAACATGTAGAACTACGATAGATTTGACATGCTGAATGCAATAAATTTAGCTACTCTTAGGAGTAGAAGAGCTATGTTGGATTTGTGTCTTATTTTTAAAATTGTGAATGGTATTACAGATTGTGCTCAGTTACTGTCTAAGATACAACTTCATATTCCCAGTAGATCCCTGCATCATAATGGCTTATTCTTCACTGGTTTCCATTCTACAAACTGCGGCTCCAACTCCCCTATTGATAGAACTCTGCTTATTATCAGTGCTTTTGGGTCAAATATAATTTAATTTTATTTGATATGTTTAACTGTAATCTCTACTTTTAAAGACAAAGTTGCCCCTGTGAGTTGAAATGTGTATATTCCCTTTGGATTTTAATGTCTTTTTTATATAATTATATTTTTAAGATATATATTGTACACCATCTAACTATTTTGTTAGTTTAGTGATATACTTGAATATACGTAAATTTATTAAATTAACATTGAACTAAAATTAAAATGAATATGTAGATTTTTAGCTATGTCGCAAACGGACTGACAAAAAGTCCGACGAAATTGCTAAACAGTATATTACATACCTAGGTGGAAAGTGTTTCATTCATGTCGAGAGAAAAGGGATGGTTTAACCATTTCTCGTGACAGGAATGAAACCTTTTCACCGAGGTTTGTATAGTGTTTTATTTACAACCATACCTTTTAAATGCAAATGACGTTTTTTTCTGAGAAATATAACTATGTGAGAAATTAACAAAGTAAGACTCTTGTATAACTATAAGCTTCGCCACCATCAATAAATAAAAAGTAAAATTGACATTTTGACAATGGTTAATATGGTGCTAAACAAGCTAAGCATACAAACTTACATTTTTGATAGATTCTAGATCTAAAAAGTGTGTTCGAAAACAATGAGCGATTCAGATGAAATCATTTGTACTCCTCCTCAACCGAGAGAAGCTGGTTTGAAAAAAATTAAATAATCGAATAAAATTGAAACATTTTCGGTATTTAATAAATATCGAAATTTACCTGGATGGATGGATGGGAAAGTATGGTAGTAAAGCTGATACTTGAAAATATTAATGGAGGGGCACCTGTCAGAAATGGAGCCTGCGACATACTTTGGCTGACCTAGATACTGGAAGGATTGAGATATTGAGAACCCTTTCTTGATTTGGTGTGTCGCTTTTCTTAATTGGTCAGGTGATTTTCAATAAAGCACACGACCTAGCCTGCTAAGTAGACGTATTTTGATATCCTAAAGTCTCGTTGGCTTGGGATTCACTCTTTCTATGTGGGGGAGCTTTTCACTATAGAGTAAAAAAAAAGAGTACGCTATTATGATTATTCTACGAGTCAAGATTTCCTCACATTACAAACGCGTTGGTTCCAATGTTGTTAGATCTGTATCTTATCGCAATAATTTGCTGGAAATAAAATAGATAACTAAAAAAATATTGTGCCAAAATATATTAACACATATATTTCATTTATAGTAGTATTATTTCTCAAAAACAAAAATAGAAAGACAATAATATTTAAAAAAATAAGAACCTCAGAGTTGAAATTCGAGAGAATTTATACAAGTGAAATGAGACAACGAGATTGCATTAAAAGTTCTGTCTTAGTGCATCCTAGTGATTCTCTTTTGTGCTATATTTAAAAAAAATTATTATGGTTCTTCAGTGTGCAGTGTGCAAAAAGCTTGATTATAATTTTTCCCAACCCTGCGTTCCATGGGTAAGTAATCAAAACCAATTTTTGGATCTGCTTCGTATTTCATTGATAAAGTGTGATATAACTTGTTCTCTCGTTATATTTTGTTACTTATGAATAGGAGAAAGTATTTATCCTTTATTTAGTCTAAGGTTCTTACTGCCGGCATACAAACTCGGGTTCTAGCCATACGAGATTAAGCAATAACAGGTCTGTGATGGCCTTAGACGTTGTAGGCAGATAAAAAGATTCAAAATAAAGTTTTTCAGCCATTTTTTTGCTTCCCTCGTAAAAGGGAAAAAATCACTCTCCGAGATATTTTTAGATCTTCGCGTTTCACGGTCCCTAGAAGTCAAAAAAACATGTTTTCTCAATTCCGTTGGTCTGGCTGTCTGTTCGCGGCGTAGCTAAAATAGCACTTAAACGATTGATTTTATATTTTGATCAAAAAGGGTCATATGGATGGACCTGGTAA
Organism: Kuschelorhynchus macadamiae; assembly: GCA_030620095.1. Classification (NCBI taxonomy): domain Eukaryota; kingdom Metazoa; phylum Arthropoda; class Insecta; order Coleoptera; family Curculionidae; genus Kuschelorhynchus; species Kuschelorhynchus macadamiae. The sequence goes on from JAUTXW010000642.1 coordinate 1,268,385, forward strand.
CATTTTGGTAAAAATTCAATATGGCAAAACAAACTGGCGTTCTTGTGAAATGTGGAAAAAATTATTATTGGAAAACTACTACTAACAAAAACATCAAGTATTATGTTGAAATCAACTGGTAACAGTTTAGATACGATTCTAAGATGGCGGAACTAAATGGCGGCTTAATAAAGTATTTAAAAATTCGGCTTGAAAAAACTGCTTAATGGTTTGATTTCAAATTGTGGGCCATAAGAAATTATGGTATAGAGTTTAACTAGTAAAATTGTGTTACTGATTCAAGATGGCGGAAAAAAATTGCGGCTAAATAGAATTTCTGTAATCGTGAAAAAATCACCCTCTCAGGTTTTACATATCTTTATCAATTCCGTCGGTCTGTCTGTCGGCCTGTCTCAGTTCGCGAGTTAGCTTAAATACAACTTACCCGATTGACTTCAAATTTTGACCAAAAATTAAAATATGGTCACCTGGTAATATTTTGGTACTACACTATTAAAAAAAACATGTTAGAGTGGTGTATTATTTGGGGTTAAGATCCCGTAAAAAAAAAACAAGTCTTTTTCCATCCTCAGGACACATATATAGATTCTACATCCTGCAATAAATCCATATTATCTGTATTTACCTACTCCGTTGGTCCGCATATAATTCCCAGATATTAAGTTCCTAAATGGTTATCGTTAACGATCCTCTTATTGTTATATTAGAGTGGTGTATTGTTTGGGGTTAGGATCTCGTGAAAGAAATCAAAAGTTTTTTTTTTAATTTTCAACGTTTCGCAACTTTATCGTTGCTTTGTCAGGACACATATATAGATTGTTATATTCTGGATGAAACCCATATTATCAGTATTTACCTACTCTGTTGGTCCGCAGATATTGGCCAGATAGTAAGTTTCTAAATGGTTTTTGTTAACGATCATCTTGTTGTTAGAGTGCTGCATTTTTTGGGGTTAGGAAATATCTGCGGACCGGCGGAATAGGTAAGGACTGATAATATGGGTTTCATGCAGGATATAAAATCTGTCTCCTAAGGATGCAACAATAAAGTTGCGAAACGTCGACAATTTAAACAAGGACTTTTATTTTTTTTCTGGATCCTAGCCTCAAATAATATACCGCTCTAACATAACAACAAGAGGATCGTTTAACGAAAACTATTTAGAGATTTAATATCTGAGGACCGACTGTCCAACCAGGTAAAGACTGATAATATGGGTTTCAATTTAAGATGGCGAAACAAAATGGCGGTAAAACAAAATTTTTAAAAAATCGATGTAAAAAAATCTTATTCAATTGATTTTAAATTTTGCATGAAAAATTAAATTTGAAAATGGGATAAACTGGTACGAATTTGTGTCAATGTAAAAACTACTTATTGAATTTATTTTAAATTATGTCAAAAAGTCAAGTGTGGCATAGGTAGAACAAAAGATGGTCAAATATTGGTAGGAATCCAATATGATGAAACAAAATAGCGCCCAATAAAAACAAAAAGACAGTAGATGTAACACATATATACTGTGACTATTTATTGAACTAAATTGGGTCACGCATTACTATTCCTAACAAATGGAAAAAAATTACAACGAGGGAAGTTCCGGGTAGAGGAAGTTTGCTATTGTTTGGATATCGTAGCTCGGAAATGTTATGTTATGTTTTCGATTCTAGCTAAACCGTGACTGAGTAAAATCGAGTGACCCGCACTCGTGAGATACCCTGTACGTTCGTTTTCCGATTATACGGAGTCAGTGAATCTTCATATGAGATGCCAAATTATAGAATTCGGATATATTTCCATATGGCAGCATTATAACTTTATACCGTAAGGATTAGAAGGGTTACTACGTAAGCGCGTCGGGAACAATGGAACAACGAGAACGAGACCATTTCGTATGCAGTCAGTGTCAAGGTAAAATCAGATTTGACGCGCAGCTGCTCCAGAAATAACGTTTTGGATGAGGGTTTGGCATTATGATGCGAGGCACACGTCTCTTTGAAATGCGTTAATACAACATCTTGGTTTGCAGTTGGTCAAATAACGTGGGGTTATTAAAGCTGAGGTTTGCGATATTCTTCTAGAATAACAAATGAAAGTTTCATAAATAAATAAATAACGCCTTTATTTCAAAATGAAAGGAACTACATATAAAAGAAATATTTGCGAGAATGCATTTAACCACAACGTACTAGTTCTACTGTACCACGGTTTGTAGGGACACACGCAAAAAATGTTAATTACTACACTTACATTAGTTTATGAAATGTATATTCTATATATATAGTTTTTAAATGTACACTATATTTTAACTCTATAATATCTACACTGCACACTAAAAAAAATCAGTAAAAAGTTTTAATAAATATTTGTTTGGTTCATTATGCCGTTGAATGAAACAAAAAATATGCATCTGAAATATTTTTTGTTTTTGTGCTGTAAATATATTTATTAAAATGAATCAATTTTGTGTTTTAATATTGGTTATATCCCTCTTATTCTTTAGCACGGAGACGTCAAGGTTTAGGTTTCTTCTAGCTTCATTTTGACTGGCGTACTGTGCAGATTTTTAATAGTCTAGTTTTGAAGTGTGAGTTATGGATCTTCAAAAGTTGGTGGATAAATATACCTTCGACCATTTATGGGATACACCTGAGGGTAGGAAAGATTTTTATCGAAACTAATATATAATAGATTCCAGTAAATAACTGTTTTTAACTGATATATATATATATATATATATATATATATATATATATATATATATATATATATATATATATATATATATATATATATATATATGACGTTTCGCCAAAATCACATTTGGCATTTTATATATATATATATATATATATATATATATATTGGTAGTTTTAATGATTCGTCCCTTTTATTCAAATATATATTCTGGTCTTATATATATATATATTTATATATATATATATATATATATATATATATATATATATATATATATATATATATATATATAGAAAAGTTATAATGACGAGTAAATTATCCAGGTTCCAAATTTATTAAAGTCATTTAAAAAATAGTTTATCTCGATTTACTATGTTTTGGGTTTGCTATGAATGTGCCGCTTTATTAGCTTATAAAACACACAATTACTGTACTTTATTACAAGTCACTGTCGAAAAAAAAAAGCTTCTACCTTCAGATAAATGCTCCCAATGGCCGACATTATAGTTTTACCCACTTTTGCACTTCTTCATGGACATGCACATGTTCCTGAAAAGTAGAAGAATTACATTCTAAATATTAAAAATATATGGCATTTTTATTTCTTACAGAAACAAATACTATATTTAAATTTAATAAAGATTATTAGGCAGAAAGCTTTTACGTTTTTAAGTTAAATTATAATGTATTTGATTTAAAAAAATATATATTTCAAGCTAACAATTTTTTATAGGTTACTATTTATACAAAAGAAAATGTATTTTAACTAAATAACACATTTATTTGATTAGTAAACATTAATTTAAATAAACGAAATATGTTCGAAAGAATTTTTAATTTTTGCCAGACCGACAGACTAATAGAAAAAAGTTTTAGGGACCAGGGACCCTAAAACGCAAAGATCTGCAAAAATCTCGAAGGTTGCTCTTATATAGCGTGTCTCATTAAAAAAATACAACTTATAGTGATATCTTGTAAAATTGATATTCTACTTGGTAATTAGAAAAAAAAAACTTATAATGGATTAAGGTTATAATGGCACAAACAGATCATGGCTGTCGTGACCCGTCGCGTCACGGAGCTATGGAGTGATCTTCAAGTTTTGCTACTTTTAAAATAGTCCTGTAGTTTATTTACTATCGGAGATACATCAAATCTGAAACAACGTTTTGAAGGCACTTTTTGATGTAAAATCCAGTGGTGTGGCGTAACATTTTTTTTTGGACTAGTTTTTTTGACATTTGGCCTGAACATATATTTTTTTGAGACACCCTGTATTTTTATAGCTCATTAAATCTGGTATTTTTTGCGGTTAAAACTGTATAACAAACTTTATATTTTAAATTATATTTTTATAGGAAAAAACAGTTTATTATAAAAATAAAGATATTACACGGCCACGGAATTGTTAATTTAATTTAAATTAAAAAATAAATAAAATATTATTTTGAAAGCAATTTTTTTTTATTCAGACTGCCATACATAGTCATATATAATACCACACTAGAGAAAATTTTGTCGACAAAAATTTTATTGTTTATGAAAGTTTGTTGTTTGGAAATTTCGCGAATGACATTTTTGTAACAAAATATCATGAGCGAAATTACCAAAAAGCAACAAACTTGGATATACCATATATAATATATCAAATAAAACAGTGAAATCAAAAGAAACAACTGTCAAAACCGCGTCTTTTTATTTGTTTGTATTGTAATAAATATGGTAATTAAATTGGTAACCAAGGATATTTGACCTAGGTGACACTTGTCAAAATGACAAAATCAATTTTTTTACTTTAACCCAACAAAATTTTGCCGCTGAAAAACCATCTTATTGATTTTGTCCAGGTAGGGAGAATTTTGTCCAGGTAAGAGTTTTGGCAGTAGAAAACAGGCCGTTGCTATGTCGTTTTGCCATTGTAAAACAATAGAGTGGAATAGTCATCAGAATACGTGTCGCATCGGATTGCAATCAAGGAAGAAACATGTAGTGGGCCATGGACGATAAGCAAAATAACAATTTTCATCTGTCAGATAAATTCAAATCTGTGAAACCATTTGTCAGTGCAAAAGTCAAGTTATAATAAGCCTCTTCTTTCTCATATAAAACGCAGAGGTACGAACATTTTGAAAATTACAATTGAATTTTATAAAGATCGTGGCGCTGCGCTGCGTCAAATTTATATTTTGTCTGAAGATTTTTCAACGCCTTGAGGACAAGATACATTTTGGAAGAATCGGGGCAAAAAAATATCATAAAGAGAATAATGAAAATAACACAATAAATGTAAATGGATGTGTCACTGCAAATCCGAGCACATCATATGCATGAAAAATAATTTTAAAGGCTACAGGGCAAGAAAAACTCACTATAATTCTGCGATTGCTACCTAGAGAAACTCCATGAGGACAATCTTTCTGGCAATAATATTATATAGACAGATGAATCACGAATCACAAGTACGGGAATTTTTAATAAATATATTAATTAACAATGGGCTGACTCAAACCCCCATCAGCAACTCAACCGGATTCACCAAGGTAGATTTGGCTTCAATGTTTGGGTCAGGTTATTAGGCAATAGAGTTATCGGATATGAAATTTATGAAGCAAGTTTAAATTCACAATGTTACCCTAATATTTTGGAAAGAAATATCACAACATATATTGATAATATACCTTAGCTAGAACGTTAAAAACTTTATTTTCAACACGACGCCGATGCGACGGAGCCCCAGCCCACAATGCTAGTGGTGCCTAAATATAAATTTTGGGCAGAAATGGATCGGCAAGCAATGTAGGGCCTATCAGATGGCCAGTTAGGTCACCTGATATCACCCCCTCGACTTTTTCTTTTAGGGATTTTTAAAGAATAATATTTACATAAAAGCAATACATTAGAGGAACTTCGAGAAAATTTCGAAGCAGCTATGCGGCATGTAACCAACATCCACATTCACAACGCAATTACGGGCGTTCAAAAACGATGCCTAATGTGCTTAACTGAAACTGGAAACCAGTTTGAACACCTTATTTAATTTTTGCTCATAATTTTGATACTTTGTTTCTCTTTGCTGGTTTCACTTTACCTTTTTCATTACTGTTGACGTTTGCTGTAAATTTGTTTGGTTGTTGCTATTTTTATAAATGATTTAACTAGCTCAATATTAAATATTTTTTAAAGTCAAAAATATCTAATAAGATATATGAGAACAATAGTCAAAAATCAGTACTTTAAATTTACTTTTTGTAAAATTTGGCTTAAGAATCAAATTTAGATATAGTCGAATGCGGTCTTATCGTGCGGGTCCAAAGGTCACCAACATTATGAATCAAATCACAGAAAACACAGTGAATACCAAAATGTTGTGTGATTCTTTTATCGAGCTACTAAATCTCGATGGGCTATTTACAAATATACAGGGAGAAAGAAAATAGTTTTTTTTGTTATATTACGCAATATTATTAAGATAGCCAGTTAATATTATTTTATATATTAAATACCGAGGGACTAAATAAGAAAATTCGCTAAATATGTATTTGGTTAAAATTTTTTGATTGGCAAAAACAAAAATACACAAAATGTGTATATATATATATATATATATTATATATATATATATATATATATATATATATATATATATATATATATATATATATATATATATATATATATATATATACATATATATATATATATATATATATATATATATATATATATATATATATATATAGAGCCTGTATTTTTCGTTAGCCCCGAGTTTCTGGTAAAGCGATTTTACCGATTTTATATATCAAATTTTGTCTTATAATTAATAAAAAAATGTACTTATTTTAAACACGCTGCAAAATTGGAACAAGTATTCTATAATTATTTATTTATTACTTACAAAATTACAAATGTAGTAAAAAAGTAAGCAAAAAAATGGTGTCAAATCTAATAAAAAAAATTTTAAGTTAAAATTCACTCGCTAATATCCAGGAGACAGTGGAAAAAGCTCTGAGAATCGGTATAAGGAATGTACAGAAACTTGAGCATGAAAAAAAAATTTACTTCCGAAGAAGATTAACAAATGTACACGAAAAAATCCAAAGGCAAAAGACTTAAGTTACAATGCAAAAATGGATATTCATAATGCAATTTATGATTTATACACGTTAAAGACTAATATAATTTTTAATATTATAGACTAAAATATCATCATCACTTAAAAAGTTCTCATCTTCTGAGTAGTCCTCAAATGGCGCAATGATCATTGGTGCTATATCGACATCTAGAACTCGTTCTCGATTCCACCAATTCCATATCAATTTCTCCGTATGTTCCACAGATTTCATTAAATATAATTTAATGAATCTTGCCAAACAATTTGCACTTCATCTGATGTAAGACCATCGTTTTTTAATAGATTTTGCCATTAAAAGAAGTTCTAGTTTCAGCATATTGGGTAAAAGATTTTGTTTTTGTTTCATTAGCCAGTCATAAATATCACTTTATATTTATTTAAGATTCATGAACGATAAGATGCATGGTCCAGAATGATTAAAGATGGAGCATCTAAATTTGGAATCAATTGTTCTTTTAATCACTTTTGAAACTTTTTGAATTTTGAAGAAAACAGTAAACTTACACATGGGAGAAATCCTGAAGACTCGTCCTGCCAAGATTTCGAACCACTTCCATTAGAAAATATCCAAGTCTCGTCGAAAAATACCACTTTTCTAAATTTTGAATTAACATTTTCCGTGTATTTCTTTAAAAACTGGATACGCTGACTTGCTATATGTGGCAACTCGCATAAAAATCTTCGATTACAGTTCAATTTCCAATATGCCCTCGATTTTTTAAAGCTTCTTTTGAAACTTGAAGGGTTATATTAGTGTTTTATGTGTATAAATCGTAAACTGCATTACGAACATCCATTTTTACATTGTCACTTAATTCTTCTGTCTTTGGCTTTTTTCGTGTACATTTCTTAATCTAATTCGGTAGTAAATTATGCTTTGTTTCATGCACAATTTTCTGCACAGTCCTTATACGGAATCCCAGAGCTTTTGCTACTGTCTCCTGGTTATTGGCCGGTGAATTTTTTTTGCTTGTGGATGCAAAAAACCCGAAAATTGTTTTCTATTACTCATTTTGTCACTGACTTGTCAATCTGACTTTGAAGAGACATCGCTCAAAGATTTTTGCAACTGCTGGTATTTATATGTTTATCCTCTTTTTTCATATGAAAATATCATAGGTCTATCTAATTCATCTTCCGGATTTTATGCGGAGGATATGATTACACGTAGTAAAATAAAAACAAACTTAAAAAGTTTGTCGTTGATAAATCGTATGACCCGCCCGTAACACTGCTTTTGACTATACCAAATCATTTTCATTAGAAAAAATATATAAATTTGGTAACCCAGTAAAATACAGGGTGTCCCGTTAAGAAATTATGTTTAGGCCGTATCTTTACAACAATGGTTAATTCAAGTTATATTTACTATTTCATGGCCACCTAATATCTATTATTTTTTAGTATTAAAACAAGATAAATAATATAAAAATACCGGATATAACGAGCTATAAAAATACAGGGTGTTCCGTTTAAAAAAATACAAGTTCGGGCCATATGTCAAAAACAGTAGTCCAAAAAAATGTTTCGCCACACCATTGGATTTTTTTTGATATTTATGTATCTCCGATAGTAAATAATCTAAAGGACTATTTTAAAAGTAGCAAAATTTGAAAACCACCCCGTAGCTCCGTGACGGGTCGCGATAGCCATGATCTGTGCCATTTTAACATTCTGAAGAAAGAACTTGAGGATGAGGTCTCAGAATTTTAATACCTCTTAAGGTTTCCAATTTTTCCATTAGGGTCAACCAATTTGAGATACCCTAAAATGACCAGGTGCTGAACTAAATAAGGTACTACAATAATTATTCCTGATAAAAGGCAGGTATTATTACAACGGAATCTTCTGTTAAAGCCAATTTATTGAATGTTTTTCAGTTAGCTTTAAGATGAATGCAAACATATTAAATTGTGGTTATGCCGACATACTCTAAACGGACTTCCATTTATTTTTAGAGACGTTTTCGTATTATGCAATACCTTGCGGGACGAATTCTTTATGTCCACGAAACTGACGTATTTTTCTGCTTTGCATATCTCCGAGGTATATTTTATTTCCAGATATTGGTATATATGCGTCCGCTGTATTGCCTGAATTATGTTGCGGCCTTTTGATAAATATTTATAACTCGATGTTTAGGCTACAGTTTTCCTCCGAATGGAATCATTTTTATCAAGGTACTAAGCTTATGACATATATATAAAAACGTTCTTTAGGACATTAATTTCAAAATTACGTTGGCTAAAAAAAAAGAAGTATACGATAAAAATATATTTGAAAACATACTTTGATCATTTGAATCCATAATTTAATTTTGTTTCAAATATTTCCTTTTTCAACGACTTCAAAAAGAGGAGGTTATTAATTCGACGCTATGTAGTTTTTTATGTATGTAAAGGGTTAATTAAATACATTTATACCGGGTGTCAACGATATCGTTTTACACGATGCCATTCAATTGCTTTTTAGGTTAGGATTTTTTTATTTGGGTTAAAGAAATATGGTATTAAGACACATATTTTTCATGAAAAAACAATTGAATATTACTGCCAGTTTTTTCGATATAAGAACCAAGTTAAGAATTTCAAATGGAACCCTGTATATTATTTTACATAGTTTGATAGAGCTTAGAATTACCTTTTCAATGAAATATCACACGTTATATTTTTTTTCAAAATGGCGGACCAGGAAGCGCTTTTTCAAAATTCAATATGGCGGTCGTTTCCCGATACCGATGAAATTTTTGTTTAACAAATTATTAAAATATTAAACAAAATCGGGTTTTCAATGGATTTTAATCAAATTTAAAATCAAATTTTTAATTTATAACAAAATGGGATAAGTTTAATTTTTTCTCTAAAATGTGAACTTTTTCTTAAATTTTCTCAAAGATTTTAAATAGAAAGTTGTATTTATTAAATATTAGTATTAAAGTATATCTTATTAGCTACACGAAACCGCATAACAAGCCGTATTTTTGCTTTTTGTTTCAGAAAAAATTGACAAAACCTTGCCTATATACATTTTGCCTAATACATAACATGAAACAAACACACACATATTATTAATCAGAAAATCCTGGAATATTTTTTATTGTTTATTGATAAATAATTTTGTATTACTTTGACGTTTTATGACTGTTGTCTTATTTTAGGAAAGCGAGAAAAAATCACAAGTAGTATTAATTTTATTTTACCGGTAGATACGGTGCAGTAACATGAAAGATGACTTAACTAAGTTAAGTGGGCCTTGGAAACAATTGCATAGGGATGCCATTATAATTTTATTTAACCAGAAACGTCAAAAGTACTGTTTTTTATCGACATTTCTGATAACTTTCGTTACATTTTTACACTGAGAAGTGGTTCTAGTTAGTTTTAAAAATAAATATTACGGTTTATTCAAGAGAACATCAAATTGACATGCTCCTTATTTATGGGGAATGTCGCAAAAATTCAAGGGACACAGAGAGATTATACCAGGAACGCTTTCCGAATCGTGACGCTCCTTCACATGCATATTATCCTTGGCTAGTACAACATTTAAAAAATGAAAATAATGGTGGTGTCCATGCTAATCGCAATGATGATTTGGTAGTAAGCGAAGAAGTGGAAACAAACGTTTTAGCGTACATCGAGTATGACCGTACAGCTTCCCTTCGTGAATTAGGCAAACAGTGCAATACGTCCCATGAAAGCGCCAGAAAAATTTTAAAGAAACACGGGTTTAAATCGTTTAAATATCAAATTCACCACCACCTATTTGAAAATGACTTCCAAAGACGACTTATTTATTGCAATTGGTTTTTAGATAATTATAGAATAAGTCCTGTGTTTCATCATAAGATTATTTTTTCGGACGAATCAAGGTTTACTAATCTAGGGATGTTTAATAGAAATAATTTTCGTTATTGGGCAAAGGAAAATCAAAGATTAGTAAGAGAAGGTGCCTTCCAGGAACGTTTTGGAGTTAATGTTTGGTTAGGCGTTGTAGGACTAAGCGTTATTGGTCCAATATTATTCCATCAGCCTTTAACTGGCGAGATGTATTTGGACTTTCTCGAAAATGAAATTGAACATTTTATAAATAATTTGCAGCAAAATGATGATTTAGTTTACCAACAAGATGGCGCCCCTGCTCATAATTCAAGAATTGTTGCAAATTACTTGAATGAACGATTTGGTGAGAACTGGTTGGGAACCAATGGATCAATTCGATGGCCAGCGAGGTCGCCTGACCTAACCCCGCTTGATTTTTCTATATGGGGTCATCTGAAAGAAAAAGTGTATGCAACTTCTGTAATATCGTTGGAAATGTTAGAAAATAGAATAAGACGAGCCGTTGAGAGTATCTCAGAACAGCATTTACGAAACCTGCTCGCGGAAAATGTTGAGAGAGTTACACTATGCCAAGAACAAGGCGGACAGCGCATAGAACATTTAATTGAGTGACTTTTGTATTAATTGTGAAAGTTTGATTTTAAATTAGCATTAAACCCAATAAAAACCCCCATATTTGTTTATTATTTCTACCTATAATTCAAAAATATCTTCGGTGTTAGAAAATGGCCGCCATATTGAATTTTGAACAAAAGCTTCCTGGTCCTCCATTTCGAAAAAAAATCAACTTGTGATATGTCAATGTAAAGGGAATTCTAAGTTCTATCAAACTGTGTGAAAAAATATACAGGGTTCTTTTTAAACTTCTTGACTTAGGTCTAGGTATTTCCGGAAAAACCGAAAGCCTACCGGTAAAATAAAATTAATACTACTTGTGAATTTTTCTCGATTTCCTAAAATAAGACAGCAAAAATCATAAAATGTCAAAATAAAACAAAATTGCTTATCCATAAAAAATATTCCGAAATTTACTGATTAATAATATGTGTGTGTGGGTGTGTGTGTTTCATGTTATGTATTACGAAAAATGTATATCGGCAGAGTTTCGTCAATTTTTTCTCAAACAAAAAGCAAAAATACGGTTTGTTATGCGGTTTTGTTTTTGTTTTTTGTTTTTCTCAGTGTAAAAATGTAACGAAAGTTATCAGAAATGTCGATACAAAACAGTACTTTTGACGTTTCTGGTTAAATCTAATGAAAATTATAATGGCATCCCTATGCAATTGTTTCCAAGACCTACTTATCTTAGTTAAGTCATCTTTCATGTTACTGCACCGTATCTACTGGTAAAATAAAATTAATACTACTTGTGATTTTTTCTCGCTTTCCTAAAATAAGACAACAGTCACAAAATGTCAAAATAATACAAAATTACTTATCAATAAACAATAAAAAATATTCCAGGATTTTCTGATTAATAATATGTGTGTGTTTGTTTCATGTTATGTATTAGGAAAAATGTGTATCGGCAAGGTTTTGTCAATTTTTTCTGAAACAAAAAGCAAAAATACGGCTTGTTATGCGGTTTCGTGTAGCTAATAAGATATACTTTAATACTAATATTTAATAAATACAACTTTCTATTTAAAATCTTTGAGAAAATTTAAGAAAAAGTTCACATTTTAAAGAAAAAATTAAATTTATCCCATTTTGTGATAAATTAAAAATTTGATTTTAAATTTGATTAAAATCCATTGAAAACCCCATTTTGTTTAATATTTTAATAATTTGTTAAACAAAATTTCATCGGTATCGGGAAACGACCGCCGTATTGAATTTTGAAAAAGCGCTTCCTGGTCCGCCATTTTGAAAAAAAAAATATAACTTGTGATTGTCATTGAAAAGGTAATTCTAAGCTCTATCAAACTATGTAAAATAATATACAGGTTTCCATTTGAAATTCTTAACTTGGTTCTGATATCGGAAAAACTGGCAGTAATATTCAATTGTTTTTTCATGAAAAATATGTGTTTTAATACCATATTTCGTTAACCCAAATATAAATATCCTAACCTAAAAAGCAAATGAATGGCATCGTGTAAAACGATATGGTTGACACTCGGTATAAGACCGTAGTTGGATTTAAAAATGTGCGCTAAGTAGACATATTTTTGTTTATATCTGGTGTTCTAAAAATCCAGCATAGAGACCAACTTTATTTTCTAAATGCATGTATGATGTACCTACCATATTTAGCTAGAGCTCAATTTTTCCTTTTTAAGAATATATGTGTCTATGTTTGTTTCAGTAGTTTTTGCTATATTTTCCTTTAAAAGTCAATTAGAATTATCTCCTTTTAATATTTCATTAATTCACAATAGCCATTGACGAAAACAACTAACGTTACCATAGTTAAAGTAAAATAATAAAAATATTGCTATATAGTTGTCAAATTGAGTCTTCATAAAATATTTTTAATCCTAGTTCTAGAAAATCCCAATTTTTCGGTTTATAGAACCTTCGAGATTTGTGACCAAAATTATTTACAATGGAAAAGACAGATATTGATTCAAGCTTTAAAAGAGAATGGATATTGCACTGAGGATATTAGAAGGTTTAAATTTAAAACTATAACAATTCTACTCTACTACAGGATGAAATAAATACGTACAGGAAGTGTAATATTTCCATTTATACACGGAATCACAGACAAGATTGTAAGGCTACTTCGCCGGTACAACATCCTACAATCTTCAACACACACAAGAAAATTGGACAATGTTCGCGATCGCCAAAGAAAGTTATTCTCTTCCACACTGAAGCAGTATAAGCAATTCCTTAATTACTTATTCCTGATTGGAGAAACTGGACGATCAATGTCTACTAGGCTTAAGAAACATAAACGATGTTTTAGAAGGAAACAAAATTTACAATCTGCTGTATCTGAACACCAACATTCCACTGGACATGTCATAAATTTAAAAGCAGCTAAGGTTCTTGCGCCGGTCCCTGGATACTATCAATAGAAAATTGGAGAGCCTACTATAATCTATAAGCATTCTAATAATTTTAATAGAGATATGTACTACAGTCTATATCATACGTGGCAACCGATCGTTAGACAGGATAACAGGTCGGGTGTAACTAGCTGACCTAAATCTCTCCTAGCTCATTCAGTGTTCCGATCTCGTGACGTAAAGATCCCTGAAGATGTCTCGTGCAATCGAAGGCGAAACGCCGGAAAGTGATTCCATTTTGACACAGTCTAATTTCAAGAACTGTGATTTCGTAGTATGACATTATCTTTGAATGTGAGCTTTTATGTAAAATATTTACCTATTTTTAGTTAAAGTAGCACACCACCCATTAAAAAGGGATATCGGTGAATTTTTGTAATTTATTTATATGTTTTCTGCTCGATCCTAGTATTAATTCTGCAAAAGTAAATTAACTTTTATAGTCCAGTTTTTTTTTGAAATGCAGGGTGTTTAAATAGGCAATTTAACCATATTTTTTAAGGATTTCCGAGGAAAAATGACTATAAAATGAAAATTTAAAAAAAAAACTTTTCTTATGTTTATTCCCAAAATGTTCTCTAATTAAGCAAAAAATTAAACAGGTATCGTATAAGGCTGGTTAGAAGAAAACTCTTTTCTACTATGCCGAGCTTTCGGAAATCTTTATTTCCTTCTTCGGGTCTGGTACGATTTAATACATCTCAATTTTTTACCTTTTTTGATTTTCTTAGGAAAAAAGCATGAATGAAGCGTTTATAAAAAAAATCACAAATCTTTCCATAAATGACCAAGAAACTTCAGAAATCTCACTAGTTTTCCAATGCTAAACTGTCAATTCTGAAGTTTTTGACAAAATACAGATTATAAATTATATGCACTGTTGCGAAACTTACTTGGTTTCTTTCAAACATACAACAAATAGTATTCCTAAATTTAAATAAAACGGTTTAACGATAGTTTTATTAACGAACCTGGTGCTAACTTAACCCAGTATGAATCCCAGGACCCTAAATCGCTATCGTCAATCACGCTACTTTAGAATGCGCGCATATTTCGGATATGATTTTAACATGTGATTTTATGGCTTTAATGATGATTTTATCGACGAACCTGGGCTAACCTAATGCTAATGGAACACATGCACCTAACAGTTTAACGTACTACAACAGTCACATGCATAAAATGTAATGGAATTTCAAATAAAATGTGTTAAAAGTGTCTTAGCGCGACTTCTAATTTGTATTATTTTGTGAAAAATTGTAATGCATCCGCATCCACGCTTTTTTTCTGCTTAAGGGTAGTAAATTTGAGGTAAGCTTCCTAATAAAACTCAAAAAGGGTCAAAAATCGGGATGTATTAAATCGTATCAGAACCCCTTCTTCAAGGCTACAATATAGTTGATGGAAAATAAATAAAAAATTAAATCTATGAGCTAAACTTTCTTGTAAACTGAGTGCAGTTAAAATTTTTTAAAACTTTCTGGACCCCAGCAATGAGAAAACATTATTTAAATACGTATATAAGTTAAATTGATTATCATTATTAGAAAATAACTCCAAACGTCTTGTTATTAACAGTTAGATGAGATGATGGAACAGAAGACAATGAAAATCGTACCTTTCAGGAGACACATGTCATTTGTACAAATTTTGGTATTTAGTATTCACTTTGTATACCGTTGTCAGTGGTGGTGTGGGAAATATTTTTAATTTTAGAATGAGGCAAGAAGAAAAAGTATATAATACGGAAAATGTAGTTTCTTTGATTTAAGTTTCATGGATGGTTATTACTATTATCAATTATACTTTTCTATGTTTAAAACTATCCTAGTTGTTTATATGAGAATTTTTTTTTAGAAATCATAGTTAATGACATGTTATTTGATTTCAAAATATTTTATTACTCAAAGAAACTCACATTATTCTTTTCAGAATGTTAACTATACTATAAAAGTGTTTAATTTCATAAGTTTTTTTTTGTAATTGCCTAAAAGAAAAGAACTTTTAATTATTTAATGTTTGTTAACTTTTTTGTTTTCATTACATTTAGATTTTATTAAGATTAACTTGTGTGCAGTTACACCGTAATGTGCTATTACTTTGTAACTGCATTTAACGAATAAAAATTAAGTCAAATATACACGTAAGATCTCATCCATTGGGTGTATCAAAATTGCAGGCTTAAACAATATCGTCATTTTTCCTTAATTTAATGTTTTTTTTTTAATTTCTTTATGATTAGTTTTTAAATCAAATATACTTTGATCCTTAAAACCGTTGAACTAATGATTAAAATACTTTCCGCATAAAATCCAATTTTTTTACTTTAACTCAGCTGTTTAACATTACATTTATAAACCCTAGTTAATGGTCCTATTACATTCGTAATGAATATGAGAATCTAAAGAATATATTTATATTTATATATTAGTAGTTTAAACACGTAGATATAATCCGGAAGACACCTGTTTAATTTTTAATACTTTTCTGATGTGCAGAAAGTTTGAAATACTCTGTACATAACTGTAACTTTTTATTTATATTTTTTTTAATTGTTGTATATTTTTTTCTAATAAAATAGCGAAAACACGTAGATACCAGTTAAATTTTTAATACTTTTTTGATGTGCAGTAATTTTGAAATACCCTGTATATGAATGTAATTTTTTTGCTTTGGAATATTCAGAAGAAACAAAACAATAGTTTTTTTTTCTTTTTATGGTTATTTTTCCTTAAAAATATGGTTAAATTGCGTAATTAAACACCCTGTATTTCAAAAACTGGACGACCGAAGGTCGAACACTACAACATTAATATAAAAATGAGAAAAATTCATTGTGATTCATTTGTGCGTCCTGGTCCTTTAGTAGACGTTTTATATCTATATATTGAAAACACTAGGCCAGATTTTTTAGCAAGTTCATGAAAGTGTTGTACTGCACCAATTTACATGATTTTTTTTTAAAGGATCGTCTGGCTATCGAGGCCTTCAACACTATTTTTTGTATTTTTTCTATAAAACTAATAATTCAATAACATTTCTGGACGATGTGGTGAATGCGCCTCACATTCTTATAATTCTACCGGAAGCTCATCCATCCATCTAACGGAAAAGGCAGAACAAGGTCAGCTGGGCCAGCTAGGTAATATGAAAAATCTAAGTTTTGGGCTTTTCACGTTCTTTCAAATCAATTTGAAGTGGTCTTAAAGTCAATTCTGAATCAGTGCTTTAAAATTTTGTGCGCTTAAAGAGGTCTGATAACAATTTAAAAATATGTTGACCTTGATAATCTGTAAAGTAAATCTTTAACGAGTTTCAGTTAACTTGTTGCTTTGAAATTTGGTTTAACTATCATCTTGATTTTGATCAAAATTTCAAATTAATTTTATACGACCCCAACTTAAGCTATAGTTTTGAAATTTTGTACGGAAGAAAATGGACTAACTTAATAACCTCGACTGGGAACGATTCCGCACAGAATGCTACAACCAGCAGGACTCTAGACTCTAGCACTGTCTAGGATCGTCATGTCAGGCCCTTTTAGCCATTCGGAGACTAACAAATTGAACAGAGGTCAACTGCCGGAGTCTTAACTGAACACTGGTTGGTGAAATATCACCTACATGAGCTTGGACTCGGCAACGATCCATAATCCGATGAAACTGATTAACGCCGCTAATGTCTATGACATATTGTCCATAGCGGACGCCATCCCTTTGATACTTATTTTCTAAAATAAATGATTAACTGATTTTAATTAAGTTAATGGAGTAACGAGTCTTGAAGGACATATCGCTCCTATTAAATTAAGTTAAATTATCAATCAAAGAAAAACATTTCGAAGAATTTCCTGAAAAGACGATTTCAATTTTAAGAATTTCCTATTTACAAGTCTGAACTTTTCGCTGCCTATAGATTAATTTAAAATAATTTTTCCTGAAAAGAGATTTTCTTTCATTGACTTCGCCCCGGGGCGCCTCGATTTCTTAATTAAAAACACCTCAAACTTTATTGGAAAAACAAATTAATTATTATTTGGTATCCTTCAAGGTTTATTAGTTTCTTGAGCTTATTTTCCGCTGATTGAACTCTAGCGCTAATGCGATTTAGATAAATTAAGTTCTATCTTATTTTTGCTGGATTTTTATAGTGATTAAATATAAACAAAACCCCGGTATTCACTAAAAAGGTTTAAGAGTTAGTTATTTACATATCTGTTATTAATTTTCAGCCCAAGTATAAGCTGGATGTATGTACTAATTATTATAATCTCTTTGAACGCTTGTTAATACAGAATCGAGCTGATATGTTGATTATGGGTGATTTCAATCTTCCAGACCTCGAAAAATGTGATAATGATAAAAGTATTATATTTAAAGAGTTTCTAAATGCAATTTAATAGTATTAAGAATTTTAAGGGTAAAAGCCTGGAGCTGCTTGTTTACAACATTGATTTGTACTCTGTAGACCGGATCACCAATTTGTAGCCGAAGATCCATATCATCCAGGGTTAAGCTTTCAGATACCAACAAAACAAAGTAAGAATTAGGCAACTGTGTGTAAACAATATGTATGACTAAAAACTGTGACTGATCAGGTCTACTGGCATTTGAGGATATTAATCTTGCATTAGATATATTTTATAGTGAAATGTGTAAGTGCTTAGATAAAGGTATTCCCAAATATGAACTAAAACAAATAAAGTGTAATCCTAAATTTCCATCCAAATCCAAACGAGGTGGTTTACCATGTGAGCTTAAATATGAAAACACAAGATAGATCCAACTGGCATTGCCAATGCTTTCGCAGAGTATTTTATGTCCGTATTCGAAATCTTAGAAGAATTTGTATATAACCCCCATATAAGACCATCAAATAGTAATATATTTGATTTCTCACAAATTAGCGAACTTGATGTTATAAACAAACTAAAAAAACTAAAACCAAAAAAATCTACCATATTTTTAACTTAACTATAAAACAAAATCAATTTCCTGATCTTTTAAAAACTGCTATAGTTACACCTATACACAAAGAGGGTAAGACAAAATGAAGTTATTAATTATAGACCAATAAGCTTGATAAATGTTTTGGCAAAGATATTTGAAATGGTCCTGTATAATATACTGGATTCTTGAAACTTAAAAAATCTTTGGTGCGGCCGGCATGGCTTTGTGAGTGATAGGTCTACAGTTTCAAATCTTTGCGTGCTCACTGAATATGCCGCTAAAGCAATAGACAATAAAAATCAGGTGGATGTAATTTACAAAGACTGTGAAAAGGCGTTCGACAAAGTCAATCGTGGCTGAGTGTGGTGTTTCTCAACATGCTTATGGCTTTTTTAAATTATATTTGTCAGATAGAGTTCAAATGGTAAAGGTGAGCAATTGTACTTTTGATAAATACATTGCTTCTTCAGGAGTACCTCAAGGTGGTAATTTGGGCCCTTTATTATTTGCTCTCTTCGTAAATTCATTGCCTGAGTGTATCTCATGCTGAGACAGTTTATTATTTGCGTACGACTTTAAACTGTTTAAGATCATAACTTGTCAGGAAGATAGTCAAAAATTACAACTAGGTTTAGATAAAGTCTATGATTAGTTTCAATGTAATAAGATGTCAATTAATGTAAAAAAATGCAGTGTAATGACATTCACTAGAAAATTCAATTATATTATCTAAGACTGCAATTTAAATGGTGTTAAACTGGAAAGGAGAAATGAAACAAAAGACCTGGGTGTTGCATTTTAAAATAATTTAAAGTATACTAATCATTTTGTGAAGATTGTTAACAAGGCTTACAAATCTCCTGGTTTTGTTATGAGAAATAGCAGGAGTTTTAGAATACCTGCCATTATTCGTCTCTATAATGCCCTAGTGAAGCCACATCTTGAATATGCATGTCAGATTTGGATGCCATCAGCATCATTACACATAGACTATATAAAGAAAGTTCAAAAACGTTCTCACATATTTGTGTGTTAGCAAATACAATGTGTACCCATATAGAATTCAAGAGAAAAATAAACAGGCTGTATCTTTTACATTCTTTATTGTAAATTACACAAGATACAAAGACTGTGATTTTATTCGCTACATTAGTCTTATCGTACCTAAAATTAGTTTAAGAATTTTGAACGGAGTCAGCTTTTACCTAAAACTGGGAAGTTTGTGACCAAGAGATCGGATGATGGCTATTGTAACCAGTTAATTTTTGGACAGGTTCATATCTTCCTAATATATTTCAAGAGACTAAAGTCCTTGTTCTAAAATAAAATTTTATTAGCTAGGAGTTAGGTTACTTAGTTTTAGTTTGTTACTAAAAATTGTTTCCTGTTTATTTTTTTTTAAATGTACTTCTGTTTTTGCCTTTTCTATGTACTGCCTTTGCATGTAATTACTATTCTCATGGTCATGGTGTGTGTGAAATGTAAAATAAATAAATAAACCTATATCTGTCAAGTTAGACCTGGTCTAAATTTAAACCTCTTTAGTGAATATGGGTCTTAGGGTTTTCTTCCCGTATGACAAGGAAACATTGTAATCGTTGAATAATTACCGTCCGAGATTTTTCAAATCTTCGCATTTCCTAGTCCACAGATGCTAAAAATATTTTCGCGACATGCCTTAGAAACAACTTATTTAACTAATTTCAAATATTGCTTTCAAACCAAGAGTCATATTAGGAAGCAATGATAGCATTTTGGCAAAAATTTAATATGGCAAAACAAATTAACGACCGAATACATTATGTAAAAATTAAGCGTAACAAACATTTTTTCGATTCCCTTCAAATTTTAAACAGGTTGTCTAAAATAAGACACCTTATATCCCCTGATCTGGAGAATCATAAAAGATCGATGAAAAATTTAAAAATAAATATTTATTTGTAAATTTTTGAATTAAATACAATGAAAAGTGGATTGTCCTCGAGTGGGATCCGAACTCACATCTGTCTTGCCGGAACAACGCCATAACCAACTATCGAGAAATCCGGTATCAAATTAGCAAAGCGAGCCTATATAATTATTCCTATTCACCGCAGATATACTCAACATACTTTTCAATGTCCCTGTAATCGGCATCTGTTCTTTTTCGTCACATTAAGGAAATTTCACGTACACGAACGAAACCTGCTTAATGTAACGAGAGTGCTCGTACGAAGCAAGCAGGATCGATGCCGACCAGTGTAGCATATCTGCTGAGGGCGGAGACAATCATATAGCCTCGTTTTGCCAGTTTGCTATGAGACACCTCGATAGCTTAGTTGGTTATAACGTTTCCCCAGAAAAACAGAGGTTAACGGTTCGAATTCCACTCGAGGCAGACTTTTCGACTTTCCATTATCTTTAATTTTAAAAATTTACTAACTTTTCTCTGGTTTCGATTTCCTAACTGACAAAACTCACCTTCCTTAGTTGCATTTTCGCTGTTTACGTTGCTTAACGTACATAAAAAAATTTAACGCACATAAACGTAACCTGCCTGTGACGAGAGTGCTTATACAAAGCAGAACTGAGGCCGATCGATGGGGTATTGAAAACTGAAGCATGACTGCTGTGGATGGGGAGAATCATATAGAGTCGCTTTGCCAGTTTGCTGTCGAGTTCCTCATTAGCTCGGTTGGCTAGAGCGTTGTCTCGGCAAGACAGAGGTTGTGGATTCGAAACCCACTCGAGAGCAGGCTTTTTTCACTTTTCATTGTTTTTAATTTCAAACATGTACTATCTTTTCTCTGTCTCCGGTTTCTTAACCGACAAAATCACGTTGCCACTTAAAAATTTGTTTCTCTAGAAGTTTTAATTTATTTTGGTTTTACGCACACATGAAGATTCATTTTTCCTGGGCTGATATGAACTTTCCAATTTTAAATAGGATATTCGATATATTATAACAGAGTATGATAGTGCGTGAAAAAAGTGACTTTGTTGGTCTTGTCTGGTTATCAATTTAATCCGCTGTATTTTTTAAATGTGTGTACATCGAATACTTTGCGATGGTTTAATCAATTCCTTAAAAATGTAAAGAATGGCGGAATCGCGACATTCTCAAAGCATTAGGAGAGCGCCGGTGCGTATATTGTGTTCACCATATCATGAGGAAAAAACGTGTGCATGTTAATATCGTGTTCAATTTTACTGACCTTTTTAATTTTGACAATTTTTATAGTATTAATACGGTGATTCTGGCAAAATTTCATATGCAGTGAACCCTGTACCTACCTATTTATTTTATTAGGGAAAATTTGAAACTACAAATAAAACTAAAAAAATGAAATAAAAATGTTTATAAAAAAATAGAACCGACTTAAAAAAATTGAATATTGGATTTATGGTGTCAAAGTAATAAAAACCGTGTCTATTTAATGTGGTAGACACTCTGTATAGTCTCATTGTGATTCAGTAACTAACAATTAGTTTGAGGCCCAGTTTACAAAACGAGTGTGGAATAAAATATTATGTTGTACTTTTTAGTGTTTTTTTTAAATCAGTTTTATTTTTTTTTATAAAAACATAATATTTTTAAATTACCACAGTTACAGAGCTTTTAAACTTTTTTAAATTTTTTCTAGAAACAAGAAAAAACAAGTTGAAAGTTCATTATACAACAGACTCTCGTTAATATGAATACTAAAAGTTGCGCGCTTGTTCATATATGCGAGATGTTCACTATAGATTGAACATAAACAAACGATCTTTTTAAATGTATATTACATTTACATGTACATAATTTCTGAAGCACAGTTCATATTACCGAAGGTTCACACTACATAGTATAAATATAAATAATTTGTAGTTCGTATTATCGAGAGTTCATATAAACGCAAATTGACGTTGCCGCGAGTCTACTGTGTTTACATTCCAATATTTAAATTTTGCAGAACGTTGCTATGTTTAGTATTAAAAAACAAATTAACTGCAATCTTCTTTACATTATATTAAATTTAAATAAATCATTAAACAACGATTTACTAGTCAGCAAATAACTCATTTTTTCACACCAAAGTTTTTAAACTGTGCAATTTAAGAAAATATATATTTACGCACTCGTAGTTATAACACATTTACACACAGTACTTTACTAATACTTTTGGTCTTTTTCATAGTTAATATAATAAAAGTTTTATTAACTAGAATCATCAAATGATGAAAACTACGAATTTTTGAATGATTTTCCTAGATGTTTAAACTTGCCTTTGATTAAAAATGTGTTCGCATTGCAGGAAAAGTCACTTTCTTCTCTTCAAAAAGGCTTTAACGCTAATTTGTCGGAAATTCTTAAAAGGCGTCCATAACTATAAAACACCAGCATAAAGCAAATGGGCCCCGCAATTCTCTTGACATTTGTCCTATATATATTAAATGTTTTATAGACATGTTTTGCGATACATTTTTAACACATTATAATAAAAATGCAATTACTGTTATTAGCAATAAAGGCAAAAGCGACATTTTTTGTTTATAACACGAAAAAGTTATGGGGACATTTGTTGAATAATGATGTTAATATCGTCGTAATATTTTAGGCATTTATTGTTTTGGATCACGCATGAAAAGTGAATGTGGCATCCTTTATTGCTATTTGTTTCGAAGGGAAATGAATATTTTATTTAAAAAGTATTTCCTTTTCGATTGATTGCCAAGGAAGAGCTTTTACTCAAAATTAATATATTGTATCACGTTTCATGATTGTCCGGGATATTGAATCATACTAATAATAATAAAAATATCAACAAGATCCTAACAGGATGCATTGCAAATCGTTTCTATCACCATATTGACAGTCATAACACATTAGCCGAGGAACAGAAGGGATGCATTCGAGACCATTAAGGATGCAAAGAACAACTTATCATCGACTCTTTGGTACTTAAGCAGGCACATAAAAAACAACGCAACGTACACACTGCTTTTATAGACTATAAAAAGGTGTTTAACAGTGTACCACATTCCTGGCTCTTAGACGTACTAGGAATATACAAAATTCACCCTATGATCATCCATTTCCTGGCAACTATCAAGCACCAGTGGAGAACGAGCCTCATGATCTATAATGCCGATGAATCTCTTACCACCTATGAGATACAAATCAATAGAGAATTTACCAAGGAGAATCGTTAAGTCCACTTTGGTTCTGCCTAGTGATGAACCCCCTCTCCCCATTGCTCAACAATACAGGATATGGCTTCAACATCAGAGCCAGTAGGGACAATTCCCGAACCATATCCCACCTTCTGTTTATGGATGGTATTAAGCTCTATGATGGAAACTATAACCAACTAAAAAGGCTTATTGACGTGACATACACCTTCTCGAAAGACATCTATATGGAATTTGGAATGGAAAAATGTAAAGCCTTACACATCGAAAAAGGCAAAGCCATTAATGGTGATGTAGACCTACCTAATGAAGAACTAGTTCTAGCGATCAACCAAGAAAAGACCTAAAAAGACTTAGGATTCCAACAAACTAGACTATTCCAGGAGAAGCAAGGAAAGACCAAAACGAAAGATCAGTACGTTCAAATAGTGCGAGCTCTTCTGCAGACAGAACTGAACGCCGGAAATCTCATTACAGCAATTAACACCTATACTGAAGTCGTGTGGACCTACAGTTTCGGAATTTTGAAAAAGACTAACACGGAACTAAAGGGACTATAACGAACTACTCGCCTAATGATGACCAAGTACATACAAGTCACACCATCCGAGGTCACCAACTCTCCGAATGACCCTACCACGAAGAGAAGGTGGAAGATCGATTGTTGACTTGACCAATTCGCACGAACATCAAGCCTCCACCGCATAGTGACCTTAAGTGACAACTCGTACCCTCACTCAATCTCGCAAGTGACAACATCATCCTAAAGTCACTTTCAGACCCCGAAAAACAAGAACAGTGGGCTCAAATGGCAGTGCACGGCCGACATCACAATGACTTGAATCAGCCACACATAGATAAGGAATCATCCAACAGATGGCTGAAGAATGGATAACTGTTCCCAGAGACATAAGGATTTATGATGTTACAGGCCCAAGTTATTAACATACGAAATTACAAGAAATTCATCATCAAAGACCGGTTCGTTGAATCCGATACGTGTCGAAAATGTAGCGAGAGATCAGAGACTATACAGCATATAAAATCTGGCTGTACGTACCTAGCAACTATCTCCAGCGATATAACCAGGTGTGTAACAACATACTCCAGAAGCTAGCCAATAAATACGAGCTCTTGAACACCTTTGTGCCCTATCATAAATACCAACCAAGTTCAGTGCTTGAAAATAATGCCTTCAAACTGTACCACGCCCGGACAATTATCACCGACAGACAGGTGACGAATAATCGGCCTGATGTGTTACTGTTAAATAAGGCAACAAAGACAGTTTATTTGGTAGATGTGGCTGTACCCAACAATAACAACGTGTTGGATAAATATCAAGAGAAAGAGACCGAAAATGCGACGCTGGCCATCGAGATACAGCAGATGTGGCGACTGAATAAGTCCTGCTCAGTACTTGTCACATAGTGAGAAAATTCTAACAGGACAACACATAGAACTAATAGAAACCAGCCCACTCCTTTTGTTGCATGCGTCCTGGATGGACTTGAAACCCAACATTTGTTGAGAAATTGACTGTCAATTTTGATAATAATAATAATAATAATAATAATAATAATAATAATAATAATATTGATTAATGTTAAGAACCGAATAATCATCCAAAAGATGCAAAAAATCAACTGTCTTGGAAACTTGCTGAATATCTAGAAAACCCAGGGGCGTGCAGTCCATAGAAGCAAGGGGAGCAGTGCTTCCCCAAAAAAATTACAAAACATCTTCTGACATGTAATTTTTGAAATAGGAAACCATTAATTTAGTTTATATTAAAAATGCTAAAATATTATCAAGCCCATAATAAATGCGGCCTTGACTCCGACCGAGCCACAATAGAAATCGAATAGAACCTATGCGGGCCGCTAGCTTCTCTGAAGCCAAGTCCTGTATGCTCGATTTCCTGTGGATTGAGCGGTTATTAACTTTCCACCGGTTGTTTGCAATTTTTACATTTCAGTCGCGTGCTTTAAGTAGGGGCGGAAGCTATCGTTGGAGTAGGTTCTTTGTTTGAACTGCTATCCGTGTGTTGTGTGATACGTACGTCGTGTCGTGCATGGTGCGATATGGAAGACAATAATACGGACGTGGATATGCAAATACCGTCAACTTCGGCTGTCTGTAATAACGCTGAAAATGTTGGAGAATTTAGTAAGAAGAGTGTGTGTGAATGTGTGGTGTGTGTCTTAATAATAAAGGGATTTTCAACATTAAACTTCGCTGATAAGCTTCAAATAATTTCCAAAGGAAGGACAAAACCGCCTATGAAAAATTTAACCACAAAAATGAAAAACTCTATTAGACATTTTTATCCGGAAAAACAATACGAACAATTTAAATGGCTAACAGGGTGTGAAAATATAAGTAAATTATTTTGTTGGCCATATTTACTTTTTGAAAATGAAAAAGGTCTCTGGAATAAAACTGGTTTTTCCGATTTAAACAATTTCCATTAAGCTGTAAAGACACATTATGTCCAAAGCGCATTTGTAGGCCGTCATAAAAGAAAAAGTCTTCGGCAAAACCAGAATTGAACACACCCTTAATAAACAGTTAGAAATTAGTCACCGCCAGCACAACACTTAACGTATAAAAAATTTCGTGAGAAATTCAACAGGAGAGACTTTCGCATACATCGCTGTTGTCCATTGAAAACAAACTTTTCCAAAATATGTCGAAGAATTGACGTTTTTATGATAACGTCATTGACGAATTTGCAAAAAATGATCGAAGAATCGAATTAAATTACAAATAGGTAAGTTTCTAAAAATAGCTTCCCTTTCTTAAAATTTTACCGCACGCCCCTGAGAAAACCCTTAAATATACCTGAGTATTAAGTACAAGTTATCATACCTTTTCAAGCCCTATTTAGTGTTAGAGGAGGAAAATAATAATAATAATGATAATAAATAATTAGAAATGAAAAGCCCTAAGATAAATCCGACGCTTTCGGCACTGTACTTGGTTCCTTTATCCAAGTGGTCGTTGTTGTTTAAGGTTTTTTTTTGGCGACTCAGTAATCCAGCGTACCAAAAATGTCAACCGTTTAGATGTTACAGAGCTGAACGTGAAATAATTGCTCATATTTGGGTTGTCCTGAATGCTTTAATAGCATCTGCATATACAGTGTCCTTGAAAAATTTCGCAACCTTTGGAATTTTATTTATTAAGTAATTTTGTCAAAATTCAACACTGGCAATAACTCTTGCTTCGTTAAGCATTAAATATTGCCTATTTGAAAATAGTCACGTAACTCGGGATACCTGTCAAAATAGACATTTGTTTAAAAAAATTGCAGAAAAACGGCTTATTTGCTAAAATATGAATAAGTTTTATTAAGAAAAGTTATTTGTTTTTCAATTTCCATAACTTTTTCCTGAATTTCAAATATTCTAAAAAAGTTGAAAAAAATATGATTTGAAAAACCTCCCCTGTATATTCATTTCTTATACCTAAATATTCTATAAAAACACATTTTCTTTTGTATATAAACCTGACGATAATTTTCCATTTCTTGAGGGTGCGAGAACAAAGGACGTTTGCTCTAAGCTCTAGCTCTTGGTATCCCATACAGTTTAACTAATCTTTGTACTTATAAAAATACCTTGCGCATATTTAATCAAGCGCATGTTATCGAATACAGCACGAAGGTGATGATAATATACAATCATATATCATTAAATTGTTTTTACACCATCATTAAAATTCCAAATAGTAGTAAACAGATAATAAGTATGCACCAAGACGAGACCCTAAAGAAGTTCTAAAAGTGCATTAGCGCTGTTATTTAATGAAAGAACCATATAAATTGCAATCAGCGGACCACCAGCGTAGACGTCTCTACTGAAATTGACATCAATAAAACGCTGAGATTGATTGAAGACATTTTCATAACTTGCCGCCTGATGTAAATATCCTACATATGCGGTGGTATACATTGAAGATTGAAAAATGATCGTTAGAATTGACATGAACTGGAACCTGTTAATATACGAGTAGTTTTAATAGCTTATGTATGTATGTATGTATGTTTGTTTCTTTGGTAGCCCCTCTAGGCTAAGCATTTAGACCCATTTCCATAAACAAGGTATTAAATTATTCATTTGTATCCCACGTGGATTCTATAATCGCCAAAAAAAATCAAAATAGCGGCAGTATTGTCGTATATTTATTATTTTATGTTTTTATATGAACTGTTGTGTTACTGAGTCTCTAGAACACAAAAAATATACCACTAGATCAAAAAAGAATATCCACTGTTGTGGAGTGGTGATTTAGGAGGTGGAAAAAGAGTTAACAACCCCAAGCAAAAATAAATTTATCATATAACCACACATTTGCCAAAAACAAAAAAAATCAAAATAACGGCAAAGTTGTCATATATGTATTACTTTAAGTTTTTACATAAACTTATAAGATTTAATATTTTGTTGTGGAAATATTTACATGAATGCTTCTATTTTCCTACTGGAACCGTTTGTCAATGTGTAGGCAGGAAAAAGTGCTGAACACAAAATAAAGTACTAAAACATTTTAGCCAGACAAATAAACAAACACACAAAAAAAGGAAGGTAATAAAAGATAATATGATATAAATAAAGATATATGGATTTTTAGGAGAAATATTGTAATCGATATAATTTTTGAGAAATATAAGTTGGGGTTTTTTATTTTTAGTTATTGAGTCTATAGAACACCAAAAGTATACCTGTAGATCAAAATAGTTATTTATGTTATTTATAAGGATCGAAATAACGATCACTATGAGATTGGCTGACGCCTCGTCTGATACCACAGGGTATCTAATCTATATATTTAAACTACGAAGCTAGAATTTGCATCAAGTTCGTGAGAGAGTTGTACTGCACCAATTTACATGATTTTTTTTAAATGGTCGTCTGGTTGTCGAGACTTTTCATCATTATTTTTCGTATTGTTTTATGGTTTATTTTTCTATAAAACTAATTATTATTCTTCAATAACATTTCTGGACGATATGGTGAATGCGTCCCATATTCTTATGACAGAACAAGGTCTGCCGGGCTAGCTAGTAATGACTATTTTCGATCCGAATAAAATACAAACCTTTGTTTTCTGGTGTTAACTGAGTCATTGTGCAAATTTTATTAAAATATATTCCCGAAAGTCAGTTTCTTGTTTCAGGATTATAATAAAGCCATTACAGTTCTAAGGCTATAATGAATCCATTCGAGCACCCTGTCTGAGAAAATACTACTATACTAATAATGACGATCAAAATCATTATAACACGTCAGAAGATAAAAAAATATTATGTCTACGAATGTGCAGTTGGCATGCAAGCAAAAATTAATTTATAAGACATGACCACAAATTTTGTTCATTTGCAAGTAGTGAAAAACTTTTTTTAGTCGTAGCTTGTTTTTCATGGGTTTGCAAGGACTTTTTTTAAACCAAGTAGTGTACCTCCCTCCTCCCCAAGACGGCATCCTAAAACTCTAAATACGCCTCTGCAGATGAGTAAGCGTATAAACGCAATTTTGGACTAGGTGTCGTTTTAATTTGGACACCAAACAGGATGTGTTTTCATTCCGGGTATACATCACTCTCGTACCACAGGCCGTATTGGCAGGATTCTTAGAAAACACAAAATACAAACAATTTATAAGCCACAAAAAACCATAGGTAAACTACTTGGAAATCCAAAAGATAAAATAAAATTGGAAAACCACGGAGTATATAGTATCCCGTGCCAGGACTGTAAAAAGTTGTATGTTGGGCATAGAAACAGCAAGAGTAGGAGAACATAAACTCAACAACAGAAATAAACAAACAACATCTGCCTTATTTTTACACCATCAGGAAACAGGCCACCAAAAAAACTTCGAAGGGTGTAAGGAGATTGCCAATATAGAGCACTATCGGACCAGAATAATCCGAGAAGCCATATAAATAAAAAAACAAGGTGATTTAAATAAAAGGGACGAATCATTAAAGTTACCTGCAGTATCGAAATCAATCATATAAACCAAAAACCACAGAAAATCAAGCGGCAAAATATAAACAATGACGCACGACCGTTTAGATATAACCTTCGGTCGAGGGTGGGGGTATAAAAGGAAGCTCCGCTATCACTAACACTTTCAGTCATAATTGTTCTTTTCAGAACGAAAGTGATGAACGAATGTACAGTCGGAATGAAAACACATTATATTTTCCATCCATGCGGAACTACGAATCAACACACACACACACACACACATATATATATATATATATATATATATATATATATATATATATATATATATATATATATATATATATATATATATATATATATATATATATATATATATATATATATATATATATATATATATATATATATATATATATATATATATATATATATATATATATATATATATTTCGATTTTGTCATATCGAGCAATCTGCCATTTCAGATCTCCCTGGGTACAAGCCTGCCTGATGAGAATAGAGGCCCAGAAATCATGATCGCAGGAGGGTACCCTGTGACATAATCGAAAGCAATTCTTCTTGTAAGCCGTTTTGCACCTGCAGAAATTATATATTTTTGCTATTCTACATATATATATATATATATATATATATATATATATATATATATATATATATATATATATATATATATATATATATATATATATATATATATATATATATATATATATATATATATATATAAATATATAAAGTTATAGTCAACAAGAATTTACAAAAAGCAATAAAAAAATAACAGATAAAAAATAGATCTCTCGTACACTTACTATCAAGCAACCAGTCCGTTAACTTTTTCTTGATAATATTGTATGGTTTTTGTTTTAAATAATTAGGTAATATATTTTATATTTTGGTTGGTACACATTTTTTAAACTAACCAGTCTTGTTGTTACATTATGTTGAACTCTAGTTATCTTATATTTATTCTTCAGCAATAATCTTGCTACAGATTTTATATACAGCTGCTTAAGCGTTAGAACCCTAGCTTCGTCAAACAATTGCTCTGAGGAAAATCGTCTCGACTTAAAAAGGGATATTTTACAGAGCCCCATGCAACCAAGCAATAGGTCATTACTGATTCCACTAATGCTTTATACACAGTAATTATGTACCTCTTAGGTAACCATTGTCTAACCTGAAAAAACTTATAGTACATTTTTCTTAACTTGCTAGATACATATTCTATCTGATGATTCCACTTCATATGGGGATCGAAGTACAGACTCAGATATTTGATTTTATCTGTTGACAAGATCGTTTGCTCACAATCACAATTATCCATATTTGTATACTCCGATTTGTGTATTTTTATAAAATTTTTAGCGGGAAAGTTTTTTTTATTTAAACTAAAACACATGAACTTACATTGTAGACATTCAGAGTTAATAAATTGCTATCTAACCATAGTTTTACTTTACTTATGGCTATTTCTGATTTATTAAAGACTAAATCCCATGTTTGATCCTCTAACATTATTACAGTGTGGTCGGCTTAACAGACCACACTCCCATAAGGCAACATTCGAATCAGGTTGTCAATGTATATTGTAAAAAGTAAAGGCCCCAGTACAGTACCCTGTGGCACCCGCACTGTATTGGACGTGTCTTACTTAGAGTTTCACCGATTTTTACTTGCTGTGTACGATTTTCCAAATATGTTTTTAATAAATTATGTGGGATTCCCCTAATTGTAATACGATGTATTCCGTCCAACAGAATGCGGTGTGATACAGTATCAAAAAAAAAAAAAAAAAATATATATATATATATATATATATATATATATATATATATATATGAAAAATGAATACACAAAACAATGGCGCTAGTTGTACTCGTCTTTCAACTAGTTGACTGTACTGAAGACCATAAGTCAGAAACACGTGTCTATGGTTAGTCAAATTCCATTGCTTTAGGGGTCCTCCCAAAGAATCCGTTTTCTACTATATACTAGTTCTTGCGCGTTATATATTTTCTACTTTTGATATTTATATATATATATATATATATATATATATATATATATATATATATATATATATATATATATATTTTTTTTTTCTTTCGTTATAAAGTTTAGCACTAGGGTAATGAAATAGTCCCTTAGAAACAAAAATATTATTCAATTCAAAAACGGTTGGCACTTTTAGAAAACGATGAAACACGGCATTTTTTTCAGGAATGCTCTAGGCGAATAAAACAACCACTTGAAACCAAAATTTTATCTTTCAAAAGCGTTTAACTGTTTAAAAAAACAGTGAAACATGTCAAATGTCTGTTTTCTTTGCATGTAAAAGTATTTTTTATTAATTATACAGGGCATCATTAAAATATTTTTGATTTCACTAATGGTCAAATTCCTTGTTTTTTTCTATTCGGCTATTATTGTTATAAGGTAAAATAGCACCTAGAAACAATGAAAGTTTCTTTTAAATGCTGGAAGTCACTAATTTCATTTAATTTTTTGTAAATAACATTTGTTTCAACTACACGGGGCGGACATAGAGGAGTGAAATAGGTTTTTAAAAGTAAAATATTTTTTTCTGGAACAATTTTTTTGTTTTAGAAAGCAGAAAGATCATTGGCGTACAAGGCTATCCAAAAGACAATAAAAATGCTTTATATATCATGTAGAAAGTTATATTCCACTAGAACGATTTAAGTACCTCAGTGCCTAAAATAATATAATGTGTTAAAATAAGATTTTTAATATTTGAAAGAAAAATAGTGTAAATAAAAAAGTAAAAAAGAGCTAAAGCAACGAATGTTACATGTTCTTTATTCTCTTATCTTCAAAATAAATGATATTTGGCATATGCTGTATATTTCACGTGTGCGCGTTCAGGAAAATTTCCATTTGAAAGTAAGGTTTTTAGCAGCAAAAAAGGAATTTTCCACTCATATATTCACTTTACGAACATTGCTCAAAAGAACGTAAGATAAATAGATAAGAGTGAAGTAAAGTGAAAAAGCCAAACGCGTCATAAATAAAAGATGCGACAAATGTAAACATTTCGGGGCAAAGTTTTTCGACAAACAGTCATCATTGCTCCCTGATGGCGCCTACAGTGTGACCCATATATTTGTTCAGGGCGTTAGGTTAGGAATAAAAAATGAGGATACAAACAGCGGTGTAGTTGTCAAGTTATATGGCCGAAATACTCGAAGAACATTTTTTGCAAGTCACTTAATGAAGATCTTTGCAAAATGCTGAGCGATTATAAAGATGCCACGATGACTGCAGTGTGCCTCACGTAAAACTATCTACTATAGTCAAAAGCAGTGTTATCGTGCGGGTCATACGATTTATCAACGACAAACTTTTTAAGTTTGTTTTTTTTATTACGAGTAATCATATCCTCCGCATAAAATCCGGAAGATGAATTAGATAGACATATGATATTTCCATATGAAAAAAGAGGATAAACATATAAATACCAGCAGTTGCAAAAATCTTTGAGTGATGTCACTTTAAAGTCAAATTGACAAGTCAGTGACAAATGAGTAATAGAAAACAATTTTCGGGTTTTTTGCATCCACAAGCGAAAAAAATTTTAGTAAATCTAACAAAATATTACGAAAATGAAAATTCGCCGGCCAATATCCAGCAGACAGTAGCAAAAGCTATGGGAATCGGTATAAGAACTGTGTAGAAAATTATGCATAAAAAAAGCATAATTGACTACCGAAAAAGATTAAGAAATGTGCACGAAAAAAGCCAAAGACAGAAGACTTAAGTGACAATGTAAAAATTGATGTTCGTAATGCAATTTACGATTTGTACACATCAAAAACTAATATAACCGTTTTAGTTTAAAAAGAAGCTTCAAAAAATCGAGGCATATTGAAAATTGGACTAAAATTGTTGTCAAAATTAATAAAAATATTGGATTTTCGATATAAAAAGGACTGTAATCGAAGATTTTTATCGAGTTGCCACATATAGCAAGTCAGCGTATCCAGTTTTTAAAGAAATATACGGAAAATGTTAATTCAAAATTTAGACGAGACTTGAATTTTTTCTAATGGAAGTGGTTCGAAATCTTGGCAGGATGAATCTGTAAAAAGTGTCAAGTGAAAAAAGGGACGGGACCGGAAAACGGTTCATCATTTTGCATGCAGCTTCTTCAACAGGATTTCTCCCAGGTACAAGTTTACTGTTTTCTTCAACATGCAAAAGTATGGACTACCATGATAATATGAATTGTGAACTGTTTGAAAAGTGGTTAAAACAATAACTGATTCCAAATTTAACCATTCTGGACAATGCATCTTATTACTCAAGAATCTTAAATAAACAACCTACTTCATCCTGGAAGAAAAGTGATATTTATGACTGTCTAATAAAACAAAAACAAAATCCTTTACCCAATATGCTGAAACTAGAACTTCTTTTAATGGTTACATTTATTAAAAAACCAACAATATATGCGCTGATGAAATATTACGGGAAAATGGACATGAGGTTTTACGACTGCCGCCATACTATTGCCAGTTTAACGCAATAGAATTAATATGGGCTGGGGCAAAATCATATTACGAAAAGCACCTGAACGATGGTCTTACATCAGATGAAGTGCAAATTGTTTGGCAAGATTCATTAAATTATATTACGCCGGAGTACTGGAAGAAATCTGTGGAACATACGGAGAAATTAATATGGGATTGGTGGAATCGAGAACGAGTTCTAGATGTCGAAATAGCACCAATGATCATTGCGCCATTTGAGGACGACTTAGAAAATGAGGTCTTTTTAAGTGATGATGAAATTTTTAAGTCTATAATATTAAAAAGTTTCTGAAGGATTATATTATTTTTTTGAAGATCATAAATTGCATTACGAATATCCATTTTTGCATTGTAACTTAAGTCTTTTGCCTTTGGATTTTTTTGTGTACATTTCTTAATCTTCTTCGGAGGTAAATTATGTTTTTTTTTCATGCACAAGTTTCTGTACATTCCTTATACCGATTCTCAGAGCTTTTGCCACTGGCTCCTGGATATTAGCCAGTGAATTTTAATTTAAAAATGTTTTTACTAGATTTGACACCATTTTTTTGCATACTTTTTTAGTACATTTGTAATTTTGTAGGCAATAAATACTAGAATGAATACTTGTTCCAATTTTATAGCGTGTTAAAAATAAGTAAATTTTTTTATTAATTATAAGACAAAAATTGATATATAAAAATCGGTAAAATCACTTTACCAGAAACTCGGGGCTACCGAAAAATACATACATATATATATATATATATATATATATATATATATATATATATATATATATATATATATATTGCCTGTATTCGCTTGCATGGCCCTTAATTTTAGACTGAAATTTGAAGAAATCGGATAAGTAGTTTTTTAGCGATGCCACGAACAGACAGACTGACGGACAGACAGACGGAGAAACATGTTTTCCAGCCTAGGGACCCTTAAACGTAAAGATCTGAAAAATCTCACGAGGGAAGTAATAACTAATTATCTTGTTTTTTTAACAAAAGTGTATAATATTTTTGCAAAATAAATTTATATAACAGAACATATCCTGATTGTTCCACTGATTCGAACCGCCTTCCGACTTTATTAAGGCGCTTGCCATTTTGTGTATTTTTGTTTTTGCCAACTACAAAATTTTAACCAAATACATATTTAGCGAATTTTCTTATTTAGTCCCTCGGCATTTAATATATAAAATATTATTAAGTGGCTATCTTAATAATATTGCCTAATATAATAAAAAAACGATTTTCTTTCTCCCTGTATATTTGTAAATAGCCCATCGAGGTTTAATAGCTCGATAAAAGAGTCACACAATATTTTGGTATTTACTGTGTTTTCTAATTTAATGTTAATAATGATGGTGACCTTTGGACTCGCAATAAGACCGCATTCGACTATGCACTAATTATACAATTAAAAAATAATATTAAGTATAGCTACCTTAACACATTTAAAACAACAAATCCAGGTACAAAATAAGGATAAATACAAAGCAACAAATCACATGCTACATCTTAGACGTACAACAATAATAAGGCGAGGCTTAATCCTTAAGTATTGATGGTTGCATATGCTCACAAAATTTAAAACGAGCCCATGTAGGTGGTATTCCGTTTCCAAACCTGGTTAACCAATCCAATTGATTGAAAACGGAACACCCGTGAAATAATTGACAGTTCAGACATTGCTTACCCGACAACCAACAAAATTCATCGGTTGTTCTGGTGACACTGTTGACAGTTATTTTCAGTATTTCAGTAAAACTATAAAAGAAGAATACATGTCGGTGTCAATTGTCATATGACTGGTACGTAAATAAGGTTAAAATTAAATAAAAAATGCTAATTATTATTTATGTTATTAAAGATGAGATGGGGTTCGAAATTAAATACGTCATTAACACAGGTGAGAACTGGACTTTTCTTGGCTTTAGTTATTTTCATTTTTTCTAATAAATCTAACTTCCTTCCCATGGAACAATCATGTAAGATATTTTATATATTATTATATATTATTATATTTTCAGGTACAGCAAAGTGTATCCTGAAGCTAACACGTGGTTCACAAATGCAGATTTAGTCTCCGTTATTTCCAAATTTTTATATTTATTAAAGAGATTTACATGTTCTTGTACTCTGATAAATATCTTCCTCTCGGATAGGCCAACATACACAACAGGACAATCGCTACCACTCAACGAATACACTCCAGATTTTGACAATCTATCAGCCTTATCCTAATTTTAACTAAATGTTTTTTAAGAGTGTTTACAGTTTTAAATGCAATAGATATGTTAAAATGTCTAAAGAATCTTGCCATTTGTAAGGAAATATTACCAAAGAATGTTATACATCTATATTGGATGTTATTTTTGTCAGACTTAGGGTGTATTATATTATAAGAGAATTTATATTTGTTGACAAATTTAAAATAAAGCTTATTGATGGAACATATAGAAAAACCGTTATTAGCTGCTATCTGTTTTATTATGTTGAGTTCTTTATAAAAAGCATTTTTAGAAAGTGGAAGTGTAAATAACCTAAAAAACAAAAAATTGAATACTGCAAATTTATGTGAGTAGGGTGAATTAGAAGTAAATTGAATTATATTATCAGTCGCTGACTGTTTTCTCTAAATTTCAAAATGTGTTTTATTATTTTTTCTAATAAGTAACAAATCTAAAAAGGTAACTTATTTTGTGTTTCTTTTTCCAATGTAAAATAACTTTTATTATTCCATTTCCATTAGTAGAGAATTCGAAAATGGGCTGTTCATAATTTTATTCTCTAAGTTTTGCATAAAAATTTCGCTAAGGAAAGGAGAAAGACAAGAGCCCATAGCCAAACCTGTTTTTGTAGAAAAAGCTGCCCATTAAACTTTGAAACTGTTGATAGAAAAAAAAATCTATAATTTAGATACGTTTATGTTTTAATAGTCAAGAAAAAGGTGGTATACTGGGGAAATGATTTTTAGATCTAGTGAAATAAGAATTAAATTAGGGATATTTTTGATAGAATCAGTTTCAATAACTCTTCTCACTAAGTCAATACATTCCAAAGGTGGCCTTCTTAGACGTACTGGGGAAAAGATTTTTCTTTTTTTAGATCTTAAATTTTGTAAAGAAAGAAGTAGGGTCTCTATTGATGCTATCAAAATTAGGAATATGACATAATATTTTTGATAGAATCAAGGAAGATTTTTTAAAATTCATATTTGTTGGTAGGAGTAGAATTTAGAAATGTTTAATTTTTGTTCTTAGAATATTTTTATTTGAGATGAGTAGTTTGTATTATAACTCATCACGTTTCTGTTTTGAGAGAAGTTGTATTTTAGGTTAGAATTTAGTAACTGTTCTTCTCCAGGTGTGAAAGATGGTAATGGTGTTCTCCTTTTAAATTTTGAATTTTCTCACCCAGTCTCCGAAAGGTCTTATCATCAAAGGACTCCACCTCGTCCCTAAAATTGTGATCTAATACAATAAATTCTAAAAAATGTACCAAAGTCAAGTATAAGCGAATCCGCTCAAATAATAATTGTATTTTATTCTGTTAGCCGTAGTTTCTTTCAGGGTTATATTTGTATTTTCCAACACGTCAATACCTTTTCATATTACTTTGAACCTGACTTCCCCTTGTCGCTGATATTTCGTTTTCTGCGTGCAGTTCAGCCTTAAGTAGAGTAGTCGACTTGTGCTAGACTTCACCTCACTGTGGTGCCACTTTTTTTTAATATTATTACACTCATTTATTTATTTATTATATTGTATTTAGTCTTGGTATGAAATACACGGATTATGAATTCATTATATACAATTTTCTTTTTCGACGAAAATGCTCAATTTTAAGATACGCCAGTGACAGTTCGAAATATATTTTATTTACGCCCGATTTGCGATTCCGAACACGGCTCGCACTGACAAGAAGTTGGAGAAGTGAGGGCTTTTCAATTTTTCAACTTTTTAAATATTAAGTTTTAGGACCGAAAGTGTCTACCCTTTTAGTACCGGTGTCACATGGAACGCGACGGGAATCGGGGTCAAAGTTGAATATTTTATTTACTGTAATCGCTTTGCCGTGTTCCTAATAATACATATTTAATATAGACAGTTCCGTGGCGCAATCATAACGGCTCATTTTGGCAGATTTCGGGTGTCGCCTTATAATCTTTGGGGAAATGCATTTTAAAATTTAAAGCGATTATTATTATTATTTACGCCGATGTCTAGAGTTGAAATGTTACCTTAATAATGCATTGACTCGTTTTTAAGAAACAGGGTATTAAACTTTGCCCAAATCCGATATAAAATACAATGGAAAACAGGATGACACAATACGCTTTCATTTTACATATAATACTTCAAAAAGTAAGAAAAACGTCTAATATCAACATAGGTTCTTTTGTTATCAGTATACAGGGTCAGTCGCGCATATATACATTACTTCTGAGGGGGTTTTCAGATGATGAAAATTTTCAACGACAAAAAAAAAGCTCTTCAGCTTTTGTTTTTCTAATTAATCGTAAGTGATAATCTGAACAACCAAAAAAAGGTGGGTTACCCGCCAATCCCCAAAAAAGGTTCCTGCTTTATATTATTTCTACCGTTCCAGTTATTTAAACTCACTCTGGGGGGAATTTTAATCCCCAAACACGCCCCTATATATACAACACTGTACAGGGTGTTATATTATAACCTTATTCTCTGCTATATCTAGGGGTTCGCGAGACCACGAGACTAGTCTCGGTCGCGGTCTCGTTTCGAGATCGAGACTTGAAAACGTATTTCGAGACCGAGACCGAGACTTGGTGTTCGAGACCGAGACCGATACCGAGACTATCGGTCTCGATCTCAAAGTGAAGTAGCAAAATAACTAATGTTAGTAAATTATTTGTTTTGACAAAATAATTGAAAAAATATTTATTTAGGCCAAATTAATTGATGCAAAAAATAATTTTTCTATAATCAATTATATTATACGAGCATTGTATATATTCTTATAACAATGATACTAGTGAAATAGTCATTTAAAAAACGATATAAATAACCAAAAAAACAGAATTTCCCTAATTTAGAAATTCTAGTAGCGAAATTCCACTTCACATGTCGAAAACCGTAAATTGCTACCCTGTTCTCAAAGAGAGACACTTTATCACAACTATACTATATAGGATTTTGATATTGCGATCTTTATAAATTTATAATCGGTTTGTATGTTTAATTATTGAAAGTACCTAAAATCCAAAAATTTTTAGTTTTTTGGTTCAATAATTAATAACTAATAGACTGTAACAACTAAAAACATCACAATATCATATTCTCATATAGCATAGATACGGTAAAGGCTCCAACAGACGAAGTAATTGTGGTAATTTTTGTTTAAAAATTTTCCGACATAAAATAAACAAAAAATTGTTAAAAAAATCAGTGAAAATTTTTCTTTACATTTTCTTCTTTAATCGCTTCGATGGCTTGCTAATTAAAGAAGATACGTGTTTTATAGAACAATATTCTTGTATTGATTTTGTTTGTATTTGAAAATATTGGACGATATAACATTTTTAACTATATGTGTATAATAAAAATAATACATATATATAAGCACAAGATTTTCAACAAACAAAACACAAAGTAGAATTTGGCTTAGGATTTTAAATAGATTATCAATAAAGCTAATTCAACTATTACCCTTAAAAAATAAGAAATGTTATAATAACAAAGTAAAAATTTAAATTTCTAAACATACATTATAAGGATATTTTTAAATTTTATTTCAGCCTATATAATAAACCAAAAAATATTACAGAAAATTTAAAATAATATTTTATAATTTAATTTTTCAAGTTACTTTTATACCAAGAATGAATACATAATAAGCACGTGTTTGAAGTTTCATTTAACATGCTTCTTAGTTTTGTATTAATTAACCCTGCTTGTGAAAATAAACGCTCTACTGGTACAGAGGTCGCCTGTATAGACAAAAGATCTTTTGCTGTTTTCGCTAAATTTAAAAATTGTGTATCGAGTGCTTTCCACTATTCTAAAATATCTGTACCCTTTGGAGCGCGCTTTAATTGCAATTATTCTATTATTTCTTTTCTCCAATTTTCGGAATCACTTTTTTTTTGAAATAGTGATGTATAATCGATGTCATAGTTATCATCGCTTGGAGAACTATTATTGGTGATTCAGCAGGCACAATATAATATTTATCCCTGTATATTTTCTCAAAAAAGGCTATAGATTGATCTTTTAGGCGAAAAATTGAACAAGTAGATATTTGTTTAATAAATAAATTTACTTTTAAAATCTACTCCACTCCAAAAATAGTTGATTCACAAGTACTATTATGAACCATAGCCGCCTTTGTGCAAGCACAACGTGCAGGCCCCTAAGAACGGTCCTGGTTAAGAAAGTAAATACGCATCAAAGTAATAAAAGTTTGGTTCAAAATAGCAAAGTTTACAGAATACCTAAGGGTACTTTACTTGGCCATTGATCGTTTTCTACCTATTGAATTATAACGTCTATCCCTAGAATGCCCAGCACGTTTCTTGCATGAGTTCGGCAGCATTATACAGTGTGTCCTTATTTTGTGTTTAATATATCTTATTCCATTTGTATATCTTTCAAAATGTCAAATAATTATCTCTAGTGATGTGTGGCCTTTCTGTTGATGCCCAAAGAACAAGGTATATGTGATATTTATTTTGATACACCTACTATTGTCCGTATATATTCATTTACTGATTCCATCTGTTGGCAACATCATTTTGAATTATAGATTTTTGGAATAATTTTTGTATAAATATACCTATATTTTTTCTACTTTACTGAAATGTTCAAACATGGGTTTTTTTTACATTAAATTTTTAGGATTGGAAAAACTCTGGGTGGCGAACGGAGGCTTCCATGTACTTTTGTCTAAATAACATCTCGGCGGACAATTATTATTTTTTAAATTTTGTTTTGGAGACCATCGAGACTTTCGAGACCTATACCGAGACTAAGTAGGTCTCGGTCTCGGTCTCGAAGCATCGAGACCGATACCGAGACCGAGTCCGTAAACATTTTCCGAGACCGAGACCAAGACTGATTCAGTCTCGGTCTCGGTCTCGCGAACCCCTATCTATATCTAGGAAACAATGCGTTTTTGGACTTACGTTTACAAGAAGTTTTTTTTTCTGTTTTGGAAAATACTCGGGGAAATGCTTCACTTTAAAAACTAATTTGGTGTCATCCTTTTTTCTTCACGTATGTTATATGGGATTTGGACAAATCTTAACACCTTGGACACGTTGCTTTTCGTAGACGGTGTATCTTTTTCGGCTTATCAAGCCTTGTCGCCTTCGTCAAAACATTTGGTGAACCGACTTATTTACGTTTCTTTCTTTCTTTATGATGGGATTTGACACATTTCTTTTTATTGTACTCAAAGGTATCTTAGCTATATCACATGTTTCACTTGCACCAGCGATAGCCGTTAAGTTCTCTGTTAAGTAAAGAACTATAAACAAGAAATGATAAACAAATAAATGCCTTTTCTTCACCGGAACATAGAAGGAGCACCATCAATGTTTTTCCACGGACGTCACATAATGCTGTTTTATACAGGGCGTTAGGGGTTTGACTACAAATATTTTAACACGTGATAGTATGGACCATTTTGATTAAAAAATGCTTAAATAAGATAGGGTCAATTCCTTACCATTTTTGAGAAAAACAACCTTGAAGTTGTATTTGGTTTTATTAAGCACATCGTTAACACATTTATTAATTTTATTATGTAAAACAATTAATTATATGATTTTCTACGAAATGCCTACAAATTTGTTCTTAGTAAAATATCTGAACGACCTAAATTTAAAAAATAAAACGAACTTATTTGAAAACAGAAACACTGCCTAACGTAGAGAAACGAGCAGGCTTCAACGAACATAATAATTCGCAAACGTACCAGTTGCAGTTCTCTTGTTTTCTGTTTTTTTTTCGCCTACATTTTTTGTCGTATGAGGCAATTCTCGGCAATCGGGATTTAAAAACAAAATGTATACGAATATTGAATATACAGACATGTTGGCGTCCCAAACATACCGGGAAAGATACGCTAACAGGAGGTGCCCCCCCCCTTAATTTTTATTTTTGGGGCCACATGAAAACATTAGTATTAACAGGGTTGAAATTGAAAATGAAGATGACCTTAGAAGCCGCATTTTTGCTGCAGCGAAATAAATTAGATAAAGACCTAACTTCTTGAATCCGTTCAAGAAAATTGGCTTGGCCGTATTCGTGCGTGTTTAAATAGTGGCGGTAGTCATTTTCAGCATTTGCTTTAAGTTTTTAAAATACTTTTAGTGTGTGAATTACCTACCTAGTGCTATAAATTAATATGCTTGGTAAGTTCATATTCTTTATTAATTTTTGGAAACTAATAAACTTGGTTGCCCAGTTAAAAATTATACAAATAAATAATCTAAAAAGTTTAAATATTAGCTTTTTACTATTTTTCAAACAAGTTTCAAAACAGTTCATACATTCCAAAAAAATAATTAAAATAAAATAATTGAATCGTTTTCAAATCTACAGGTTTATTTTATACTTCCTTGTTGACAAAACACAAGTGATGAGATTATCATGACATTGATTTCTAAGCAAATAGCAACGTTGCCATGTTGTCTTGGAATTAGTTGAAACCTTCTCCAAAAGACAAATTTGATAAATATTTTAGTCAGATAGCTCAAAACATCCCAAATAACATCCCATTTCTATGCATGGGTTCTCTAGACAATGGAGGGTATTGTATCCACAGATAATTGTGCTTTTTTCAATTTAGTTTTAAGGAAGTAAGAAATGTTATAGTCTTAAATATAAAATAATTAGGGACATGTTTGGTCTAAAGCTGTAATTAAATAAATGTACCAAAAATCTTGTAATAAGCCCTCTTACAAAACTTATTAACCAATTTATTAATGATAATATTTCCCTTACCGCTAAAAAAGGGGATGCAGAACAATCGGAGAATTATAGACCCATATCATTATTGCAAATAATTTCGAAAATTTTTGAAGAAAAGTCTGTCGGTGCAGGTTGTCAACTAATTATTTTGAAACCAACAATTTGTTTTTGCAGTGCCAATATGGTTTCAGGAAAGATAAACATACGTATTGGGTATTTTAGATTTAGTGTCCTTTGTTATAGACTCGTTCCCTGAGTTTAATGGGTTCTCCTATGCGACTTGAGTAAGGCATTTGATTGTGTTGACCATCGAATACTTGCGAAAGCTTGGTTATATTCTTTCTCTCATATATAACAATGACGCACCTGACCAAGAATCAGCTGGGAGATACACGCTTTTTGCTGTTGATACGACAATCTCCTGTGTGGATGATGATATTAAAGCGGCGCTTGAGGCTTCTGTTGCGACACGAGAGAAGCTGAAGTGCGGTTTAGTTTAACCAGGCTGCATCTCAGTCAGGAGTGGAGAGTGCTAAATTCGTAAGTGTGCAGTTAGATCCAAACATACAATGGGATATACATGTTGATAACTTCAGCAAAAAACTAGGAGGTAACTTTTTTCTATTGCGTAATCTTTGGAAAAATGTGTCCAGTGAGGTTGTGAAAATTGGCTGTGATGTCCTCTTTCATTCGCATATCTGATATGCTATGCTCACCTGGGGACACCGTGCGGAGACTAGCCGCATCTTTGCTTTACACTGTAGATCTGTGAGAGTACTGTTGGTCTTGTTTATAGGGAGAATTTCAGAGGAGCGTTTATAAGTTTAAAAATGTTGACAGTGCCATCTCGGTATGTTCTTGATAATCAGTTTTATGTAAGGCAAAACGAGAGCTATTTCAGAGCCCACGAAGATGTACATAACCACAACACCAGGCATAAACATAATCTGGTTACTCCTTACTGGAGGTTGAGGATCAGATTGATCCTGGGTACTGGGCAATTTTCTAATGGTTTGCCTGAACATTTAAAGCTTTAACCTCTAAATTATTTTAAAAGTAGCATTAGGGATATTTTAATAAAAATACATTTTACTTTTTTATTTATTTTAATTT
Organism: Kuschelorhynchus macadamiae; assembly: GCA_030620095.1. NCBI lineage: Eukaryota > Metazoa > Arthropoda > Insecta > Coleoptera > Curculionidae > Kuschelorhynchus > Kuschelorhynchus macadamiae. The sequence goes on from JAUTXW010000642.1 coordinate 1,312,786, forward strand.
TAATATGGTATAAGCTATGTTTTGAAAGCCTAAATTTTTAGATTTGTATTATGCAAAAATGTTTAAAATTTTCTTATATTTTATGACGTATTAACACGAATAAATTGAGCATCGAGTTCAAAAAAAAAACTGCAATGGCTTAAAGGGTTATAATAAAGGAAACAAATCAATTTCTACTTTTACTCTGATCTTATATTTTCTGCGTCGTGCGATAATAGAAAAACGTACCAACGCGGTCGAACTGTAGTAGCAAATATCTAATAAGATTTAAATTGACTTCCTTTAGTCATAACCCATACAAAGACAAGCGAGCTGTAATCTAATCAAGGATGATTCCATAATGAAAATAGATTTTCCTTTATTTAGAAAACGTATTGCCGTATCTAGATATGCCATTATGCTACAAGTTTTACCATTTTGCGTTATAAGCAGCACAGATGCGGCATTATGCCTTGTTATAGAGGTTTTTTTCGATCTGCAAAAGGAAGACGCAATGACTCGTTTGAATGGACGACGCTTATCTTTTGCCTTGTGCCGTTTAATGGATTTGCTGACGGTTTGCGTTTGTTTATTGTACAGGATGTTCAAAATAATATAAATTATCTAATTAAGATTGTTAAATAAAAATCGAAACTCGTATTTCTAAAGCTGGATTGTATTAAATATGTTATAATATGGTGAAAGTATTAATACCGAATACCCTATACTTTTTGCATAACCGTCGCATACATAATCTTTTCTTATATTAAAACACTGGTGCGGGTGGTGGTTGAGGGAGGAGCTGGGGTAGACTGAAAGAGCCTTATACGTCTACCAGTCAGGTCTCTAGACCTCCCCCTAACTATTAATACTACTATATTAAAACACAACACTTCAATTAATTGTATAATCTTTGTGACAATAAATCTCATAATCACACATGGAGTTTTGAAATTCGGCTTTTGTGTCTTTCCAGCATGGAACATTATTTAACTGCTAACTATGGTATGAAGCATTGTCTATTAAAATAACGCTATTTGGGAGGACATTGGGAACCAACTTACTTTTGAATAAATCTTCGAAAACTTTTCATGTTGTATTCTCATCATAATCAACACGAGTCTTTAATATTTTTTTGATGCCAAAGAAAGAGCATTTGGAACCCATCCATTTTTAGGTTCTGCATGCAAAATAGTAATTCTCTCGCCTCGGTTTGATGGAGTTTTCGTTTTACGTTTATCGCTGGAATCAACCCAACCTTTTGAAACTAACTTAAATTTTTTAATTGTAAGGCCTAAATTGTTATTCTGAGGTGCCTTTTGATTTATATAGGGTAAAAGCATAATTAGTGCATATTATATATCCTTTACTCTGATAAACATATTTGGCAATAAGTTAAAACTCAATCTGATATTAAATGTTTTGAGTTCCCCGAAACTTCCTTTAATATTTTGATACCTTTTTATACAGCATAAGGAAACTCTCTCTTTTTTACCGTTGTTCATTAGCACATGCTTCATCGTGATTATTAGAGACGTTTTTATTAAACTTGTAATGTACTGGGTGTATTTTTATAATTTAACAGTTTTTCCTATTTTTATTTAAACAGATACAAAAAAACTTTAAATACAAAATTTGTCGGTTTGAGGTGACCCGCCATGACAGGAAAAACGTTTCGCGTACAGGGTGGTCCAACAATGCGGTACTGACACCAACTTATTTTTTTTAAATAGATCACCCTATATTTTTGTTGATATGCTGATCACCTATCAGAATGTCCGTGGGTTACGAACTAAGACTATACCCTTTCAACAAGAAGTAATAAATTCCAACTACCGCATTATAATCCTAACTGAGACATGGTTGAATGAACACATCGCGAGTGAAGAGATTTTTCCCACCAACTTCGTTGTATATAGAAGAGATAGAAACCCAGATATCTATAAGATGTCGAAAGGTGGTGGTGTGCTTATTGCGGTCGACTGCTCTTTAGATTCCATGATCTTCAAGGTTCCTGATGGTGATGTGGAACAGGTTTGGGTGCAGGTCCGGATTGGTGATATCCCCATCATCCTGAATGCTGTCTACATCCCACCTGCTGCAGGCATTTCAATCTACGACGATTATGTACAGTCTGTGAGTTATGTGTTTGATCACTTTCCAAATGGTAAGATCTTGATTTTGGGTGACTTCAATTTGCCGAACTACACTAATTCATTTATTCAAATCAACTCAAGTGACACCGTTGAAAGCAGTAATATTGATTGTTATTTTGGTCTTTTTATCGATGGTAATCGGAACACTATATTTACATCTAATAACGACAAGGAAGAAACCATCTTTGACTGACAGCTCTTCATATTGATTTTTTCTTAAATAATACAGCAGATCCAGTGTCGGACTTACAACAGACTAAATACAACTTCTTTAAGGCTGACTACAATAAACTGAACGACCACTTCGAAAATATTGACTGGAACTTTTTAAAGTGTAATGGCATTAATGCTGCCACTGATATGGGATATATGTTCCGAAACTCTCCGAAAACTCGAATCCATATTACTAACTACCCCAACTACTTTTCTAATAAGACCATAAAACTAATAAATAAAAAAACAAAGCCTTCAAAAGGTACAGACACACACGACTACCGAGTAGGGAATATGATTACAAAGCTCTTAGGATTCAATCGAAAACATCAATAAAGGACTAAGACTAAGGAATAAGACTATAATAATTTTATTCAGTCCACACAAAATAACATATTAAATAATATAAAATCCTTCTGGTCCTACATCAAATCAAAGCGTAAAACGTTAGCTTATTCATCAAAAATGAGGTTTCTTGACCTTGAATCTAGCGACCCAAAGGTTGTTGCGAATTTATTTGCAGACTTTTTTCAGTCAGTTTTTATCGACAGTGGTCACTCTACATATGTAGGTACCAACAGCTTTCTCAGTTTGGATATCTCAAATATTGTCATCAACAGTTCCATGGTCTTTGAAAAGCTGGTTGATATTGATGATCACAAGGGAGTTGGACCTGATGATATCCCTCCTACTTTCTTAAAGCACTGCTGCCCAACTCTGGCAGTGCCGCTCACATATCTTTTTCAACTTTCTCTTTCGTTGGGTCAGTTTCCTACTTGGAAGGAAGCCTATGTAACCGCGATTCACAAGGATGGGGATAGGGCGGACATCCGTAATTATCGACCAATATCTGGACTTGACTGCATGTCCAAAATCCTTGAGTCTCTGGTTGTGGACAATTTGCTTGCGTGTGCACGAAACACTCTCTCTGAGAATAAACATGGTTTCCTTCTAGGTCGTTCGGGTATGACGAACCTATCAATATATTCTAACTTCTTGGCTACTGCTGTTGACTCTGGCGTTCAAGTTGATTCTATTTACTTCGACTTTAAAAAAGCCTTTGATAGGGTAGATCACTCCTTTCTTATTGAAAAACTAAGGTCTTATGGCATTATGAACCCTTTACTGTCTTGGTTCTGCAGTTATCTTCGTTGACGTACACAAAAAGTCAAAATAAGCAATATCTTATCAAAAGAGATAGTAGTCACTTCCGGTATACCCCAAGGGTCACATTTAGGTTCATTCTTGTTCTTAATCTATACTAATGACCTCAGCAATGTGTTCAAAAGCTGCCAATTCCTATTTTATGCTGATGACCTAAAAATCTTTAAACATATATATGACATTGACGACTGCCAAAATCTTCAATCGGAAATTAACGATAACAAAATGGATTTGAATATAATGAAATGTAAGGTCATATCTTTTTCCAAGAGAAAAACCCCATTTCTTCATGATTACTCCATCGCTAATGCACCCATTGAAAGAGTTGAACGGATTAATGATCTGGGAGTTATCTTTGACACCGAACTGAGATTCAATGATCACATGAACTATGTTTTGGGAAAATCATTCAGGATGGCAGGATTTGTTATGCGTCAATGTTGGGATTTCTCTAATATTACCGTTTTGAAGTGCCTCTACTACTCCCTGGTGCGAAGTCATTTAGAGTACTGCTGTATCTGGTCTCCATTCTACAGAACACATATCACACGATTAGAGCGGGTCCAATCAAAGTTTGTGAACTTTCTCATCTACAGGTTGAGAATTGATAAACACAACTATTCATACCATCAGAGACTGGAATTATTGAGCATGAGTAGTCTTGAAACTCGAAGAATCTTCTTAACATTAATGTTTGGATTTAAAATACTTAATACCATGATATACTGCCCTGATCTCCTGACATTGATGAACTTTCGTGTACCATCCCGTAACACTCGTCTAAATGACATGTTGACTAGTAGGAGTCGCACCGACATTGGGAGAAACAGTATCATGAATCGAATAATGACTTATTTTAACACATGTCCCACCAGACCTAGACTTAAATTGTACGACACACACTTTTGAAAGAAAACTAAAATTCCTATTAAATAATCCCCAATAATAACGAAATTCGAGAACTTAGAGTTTTCGGTTTCTTGCTTTACTCCCAATGAACTGAACAGATTAACGTATGTACACAATAGATTTAATACAATTTTTTTTTCTTCTTTTTTTATATACATTTTTTTTTCTTTTTAGCATAGGATATATTATGTAGCTTTGATACGTTTTTTTTTTCTTTTTGTACATTTTTTGTTTTATTTAGTATAGGATATGTTATGTAGCACTAATTCTGATTTTCCAACTGTCATATGCCATACCATTTGGAATATTGAATTCTGTAGTGAATGTTTGAGAAATTAATAAATAAATAAATAAATAAATAAAAATATTTGGATATGACTCATTTTCCTCTTTTCAAAAATGTACGTCTTTATTTGGTTCAGCCGTTTTGGGTCTATATTCTTTTAAAAATCCTGAAAGAAGGTTTTGTCAAAAATTAAATTATTTCTTCATCCTGGTTTATAATGAAGAAAAAAAAATTAGAAATAATTTGATTCTTTTATAAAAAATGTTTCGGATGCACAAGCCGAATACCGGCACCACCTGGGATGTAAGTTCCAACCAGGGCTACATTTTATAATGTGGATCGCAGCACGTTGGAAAGAAAATTCCTGCAACTAAAGAAGCAAACAGTTGCTTTAAACAAAGCAGAATAAATGAATATATTGCTATATTTTCAAGGTATGCAATAAGTTATTAAAAATTTGGTTTGGTAAATTAAAAATAATAATCTTACTTTTATAAAACCCCCGACATCCAATTAGATATGCGAGTAGAGATTTTGGAAAATCACTAACCAAAATTCAAACTACTTTAAAGAAATACAAATATCATCCATATAAAGTAATTTTCAAAAAACATTTAAGATTAAACTTCTGCTGATTTTTCACAAAAATGAGGATCACGATTTTCTAAATAAAATCCTCTCGAGTGATGAGGCGAGCTTTACAACTGCTAGAATGTATAATCGAAAAAATACGCATTTCAGGGCACCTGAAAACCCACCCGCATATATCGAAATTAAACGACAAGGTCGTAAGTCCCTTAATGTTTGGTGTGGTATGCTGAGAAATAAGGTGATTGGTCCCATTATCTTTGAAGGTGCTCTAAATGGGCATAGATTCTTAAGGTTTTTGCAAAATGAAATTGAGAATCTTTTGGAAAACGTTCCCATGCAAAGTTATTTTAATCTTATATGGCAACAAGATGGGACACCACCACATAATGTCGCCCCTGTAAAAGAGTTTTTAAACAAACGTTATATTTGGATTGGCCGAAACGGGGCTATTTATTGGCCACCAAATAGCCCAGATCTAACTCAGTTAAATTTTTTATGGGGATATTTAAAAGACTAGGTCTACAGAGAAAGAAACAGAACGATAAAAGATATAAGAGAAAAAATGTGAAAAACATATGTAATTCCATTAATAAATTGGAAGATGATTATAGAAAATGTAAAAAAAAAAAACGGTGGTCAACATTTATAAAATTTATAGTTTATTTGTTTAATAGTTGTTGCTGTTAATTGTTTTTTATTCTTAAGTTGCAAAAAATAAAATTAAATACTTGTTATATTATAAAATTAAATCTTAAATTCTAAAATATAAAACATTTTTACATAATTTTGTTTCTTTTAAATTTTATTAAAAATAGCTAACAGGGTAATAAAATATATAAGATAATAGTCGTTTTTCCTTTTTCCAATCATTTCGTGCTAAATGATAATAGTTAAATTATAGTAAAAACGACAGGACTGAGAGAAATGTTTACGTGTTTTGTTTTATTTTTTCCATGGCTACCTAGATTAACACTTATTGCTTTCGTAGTTTACAAAGTAAACGCAGCAAACTGCGATTTTGCTTCATCGCTACTATGATTAAAAGCTCGTAAAATAAACCTCACTTCAGGATTTTTAAAGCAATATAGAGCAAAAACGGTTGAACCAAATTTAGACATATTATGCATTTTTGAAAAGAGAAAAATGAGCTCTATTCAAATATCAATAAAAATATAGGGCGATCCATTTAAAAAATGAAGTTGGTGGCAGTTACGGATTGTTGGATCACCCTGTATGCACCCATTGTTGGACCCTGGTGGGTCACCTCAAACCTCAACTTATGTATTTAAAGTTGTTTGGTATCTGTTTAAATAAAAATAGAAAAATTGTTAAATTATAAAAATAGACCCGGTACCTACAGCGAATCAATAATTCAGTGAGCTGCTAATAATATTAGTAACTTAAAAGGCGATAATGAAGATCAAAATGTTGGAATTAAAGTTATTAGATATATATTATAAAAAAACTATATATTGTTGGTTGGTTCTTTCTGTTTCTTTGGGTTCAGACTGCTTACCTCATCTACCTACCGAGAGAAAAATTTGTTTAAGTCTGTAATACGATTGTCCGCAAATTATATTGGGTCGATAAGGAATTATAAAGTCCAACGTATTTGTTGGTATTTTCATTAGTATCAACCAACCTAGATCAGTATTTTCTAAGAAAAAATATTTGTTTATCAACAGAGGAAGTTTCTAAGGGTATTAGTAATATCGGATTCTTACTAGTTATGACTGTTGGTAACAGTAAAATGCCGAATAAAAAGATAACTTCGGTTTTTTAAGTTTTTTAGATAAAACCCGTTCTTACTAAGCATGTAATAGTAAAAATGCGATCTATAAAAAAGTATATATTTTCAACTAAGTTTTTATCAGTAATTAAAATTCTAAAACAAGTCGAAAGAAATATGTTGCTAACAAACTTTTCTAACGCATTATATTGTAACATATAAGAAAACTAGAAAATACATACATTGTTTGCCGTATTTTCAATCAACGTCTATCATAAAAACTATTAAATAAAAACTTAAGGATACGTGCTGCGTTAGAGACATTGGCGACGTTATCAAGTTTACGGTTTTCATAAAAAATCGGCCTACTATTTAAAGGGCATAATACAACTAATTCAACCATTACCAAAGGATAAAGGACCACGCACACACCTTATGGAAAATCCGTTTCGGTGAAGTTGGGTGAATTTTGTATATATTGTAGCTCTTGACCTCCTGAGCAAAAGATATCATGGCACAATCTAATCCTACGAATAGTTTTTAATATACAGGGTGTTAAAATTTGCCTAAACCGTATATAAAAAACATAGGAAAGATAGAATGACACCAATTAGTTTTTTCTACATATTTAACGTATAATAGTACGTCCCAAAAATCCTTCAGTACCGAGATATAGGAGGGAACACCCTCTACGACACAACACCTGTATCTCGAAAATAAAGTATTTGAAAACCGATTTTCATATAAAACTTCTTTCTTATTTTGACAAGTACTATACGCTAAATATGTTGAAAATACTAATTTGGTGCCATATTGTTTTCTCTATGTTTTGTATATGGGGTTTGGGCAAACTTTAACATCCTGTATATTAAAAACTAGTTTAAATTTTCACATATATTCACAACTTGTGACGATCGTTTCGCTAACACTGTAGCTTCTTCAGACAAGAGGTACTTCTGCTTACATTAACAGAAATGAACTAAATGAATTTCGAGACATAATAAATACATATTTTTTATGAGTTTAAAATTACTGACCTATTTTTACAATACTGGGTCTGAGAGTTTAAAGCTTTGGAAAACCCAAGTGTTTTACGTAAATAAATTCAACAGAGGTGAACCATTTGTCTCTGTTTGGTCGTTTAGGATATACTGGGTATTTTTAATTTTGTTGATTTCTAAAGATTCTAAAAGGGTTAATTTTTTGTATATAGTGTGCAAAATCTTAAATTCATCATTAAACGTATGTTTATTTTCTCATAAATGTGAGGCGTATGTGGAATCGGTTTTATTTTTAATAAAACTTCTTTTGTTTTCTTGAATCCTTTGTCTAAAACTTCTCCCTGTCTGACCTATATAAACTTTTGGGCATGACCCACAGTTTAATTTGTATACCCCGGACATATTATCTTTTTGAGTTCTTTCTTTGTTGTTTTTTATGTATTTTCCTAAACTATTGCTGGTTTTAAATGAAATTTTAATATTGTTTTTACGTAAACTTGCGGCTACTTTCTCAACTCAACGAAAGTTGGAAAATATATTCAAAAATATCTTAAATGTTGTTAACTACAGTAAGTAACTGCAGGATACGTGCTGCATTAGATAGTGATATTGGCGACGTTGTCAACTTTACGGTTTTCATAAGAAACCGGCCTACTATTACTTACTATTATTATTTGGCGTAATACAACTATTTTAACCAATACCAAAGGACAAAGGACCACGCACACACCTCGGTTTCGGTGAAGTTGGGTGAATTTTTTATATGTTGTAGTTCTTGACTTCCTGAGCAAAAGATACTCTAGGCACAATCTAATCCTACGAATAGTTTTTAATATACAAGGTGTTAAAGTTTGCCCAAACCTCATATAAAATACATAGGTAAGTTGGTATGACACCAATTAGTTTTTTCTACATATTTAACGTATAATTATACGTCCCAAAATAAGAAAAAAATTTTATATGAATAACGGACCAAAAACCCTTCAGTTTCGAGATATTGGGCGAACAACCTTTACAATACAACACCTTGTATCTCGAAAATAAAGCAATTGCAGACCTATTTTCATATAAAACTTTTTTCATATCTTGAGAAGTGCTATGGGTTAAATATGTTGAAAAAACTAATTTGGTGACATAACTGTTTTCTCCATGTTTTGTATATGGAGTTTGGGCAAACTTTAACACCCTGAATATTAAAAACTAGTAGTAGAATTAGATTGTGTCTATGGTATCGCTTGCCCAGAAGATCAAGAACTACAATATACAAAAAATTCAGCCAATTTCACCGAAACCGTCTTTCTCTTAACCAATCAGAGCTCTGTAAGTATTCTGGAATATACTAGATCGTATTTTCGTAACACTCTTAGAAACCAGTTTTACTAGTTAGATCGCGTTATTACGGATTTCGGATATTTGCGGTAACATATATAACTTATTGCCCAAGTTGTAAACAATGTTGTTTTACCTTATATAAATCTTGAAGACACCTTTAAATAACAATATCATCTTTTTTGCACCTTGTACACTGTTAAAAAATAAGTTAAAATTGCATAATTTTAACTGTAAAAATAATAAGTGGGTTCTGTTATTATAACTTAGTTAAAATTTTACTTGATTGCTATCAATGTTTTAATACTAAAATGTGTTTTTACACTACTACACGTAAAAAAAATCATTTTAATAATTTAAGTGTATCAAATACTTCACAAATTTACCAAACATCTGTGAAAATTCATTATGCATCCAAATTTTACTAAAAGGTTGGTGTACTGTCCTATTGGCACTTAACCTTGGTCAAAAACGAGAGAAAAATAAAAGAAGAAGAAATTTTAACATTCAACCTCACAGTTATAATGCATCAATCGTCTAGTAGGGTCTTCCGGTTCGTCTCTTCGAGGGTGGACCTCTGTGTTATTAACATAAGTGGTTCCACATGTTCGGTTTTGCTGCTTTATTTTGGGGGGAAGCGGGAGACTCAACCGCTCAGAGAGGAAACTAACGACCCCGTTAGAAAGGGAGCAGACGCTGTGAACGTGTGAGGCCTAGTTGTTCCCGCATTCTATCCCGTTTGTCTGCCTCAGTTCTACTTAGAATATTAGCGTAATGGCCGCTAGGTGGCGGGAGTGGGAGGGGTAAGGGGGTAGCTTGAAAGTCATCTCATGAGACTAGTAGTACTCTCAAGGGGCATGTAGTGGAAGCCAAGAAGCAATAAAAAGACATTGACAGATAGTACCAAAGAAAACAAACAAAATTGAAAATATAGCAACCACATCGGCCGTATAGCCCAGGCAGCTCAAAGCCGTTAAACTGAAGAGAAAGAAAGAAAGAATCGTCTAGTAGTGCATAGCTATTCAGTTCCCGTTTTAGTTTAAAAACAACATCTTCTAGAATGCCTTAAAAATAACTGGTGGTGATGGTAATTTTTGAGTTCAAGTGCAGTATTAAAATTAGTGTAAAAATTAGGTAAGAATTTAGAAAAATGTTACCTGTTTATTGTTAATATTATTCTCTATACTATAAGATTTCCACAAAAAGACTGGTACTCAATAATTTTTTCTGTTGTAGTTTTATATCATCAAATATATTTTTCAAAAGCTAAATGTGTTTTTAAATTAGGACTCTAAAAATACGGTTACAATATTTGAATTTTTACTATAAATATGACGCAAATTTTAACTGTAAATTTACCTCTAGAAATGTATTTTTAAATTACTTGCTTACTTTTACAGTTTTAAAATTAAAAATAATTGAATTTTTACTGTAAATATGACGAAAATTTCAACTGCAATTTTATCTCTAAAAATGTATTTTTGCAATTACTTGCTTATTTTTACAGTTTTAAAAGTAAAAATACATAAAATTACGTTTGTAACTTGATTACAGCGTTTTTTTTATATAAAATCACTATTTCTTTCTAACAGAGTATTTTTGAGATCGTCTTATACGAATAAATCCTACAACCCTGCCATTTATATCTATCTTTCAAGGGTAAAAGTATTGTAACCCTTCTTCTTACTTCACTTAAGTATTTAATGAATTTTCATTAAACAAAATCGAATCCTGAGCGATACCTCCCGCGATACAAACGGAATAGTTCTATAACGGTAACAATGGAGAAAATGGAACATTGCAGTGTAGAACAATGGATCCGGCATTTAGGGATATTAATCATAAAATTATTGCTTCCACGTTAATGGAAACTCCGAAAATGGAAAATGTATTTTAGGGTATTATCCATTTATACGGGGGAAATTTGTGTTTATTGGCGGTATCTTGCATCTTGACCCTTATTTTGTAAGAGAAAATGGAACAATAGGATGTTTTTAGTTCGTGACATTGGTAATATATCTTTCTGATTGACAATGCCTGTTTAGCGATATGTATGAGAGAAGCCTCTTATTGCAGTGGATATTTATTTAAGAAAATCTTCAATAGTTGAAGCCACATATTTAATTGCAAAATGCAATTATCATTCAATTGTAAATTTATTTTTAACTAAAAAAGTATAAGTTATAAATTATAATAACATTTTTATTTGTGGGTGTATTTGTTGGTTTTAGAATTTTAATACACTATTGTGCAATTGAAGTGCAATTTTTTAAAATTTAAACTAAATTTTAATGCCTATGACTTGTAAACAAAATGGTATGATTACAAACGGTTTTTTTCATTTTTTTGGCTTATGTTTTGTTAACATTTTTGCGGTATGCGTGTTTTAAGGGTTGTTTTGGTCTGGTATATACGAGGGATAAGACAAAAGTAGTTTTTTTACTTTGTTAATAGCGAAAAATTTGAAAATCTGAAATTATTTTGATTTTATATGTATGTGCTTAATCAGTGGGTCCTTAGGAAAAAACTAATTTCTCAAAATTTTGATATCTGATTTGTGATTTTTTAAATTAATTTTTTTCTTATAATACGCATTTTTTTCAACATTTTTCTCTCTGATTTAAACATTCTTATTAAAAAGACTATTCTTTCATTCGTTTTGGCTTCTTCAAGGACCTTTGGAAAAAAAGTAAATACAATTTTGTCTTTTCGAATGTTAATTTTACTTCAGGGCGTACTAATTAATTTTTTCAGACCGTTATATGTCTTTCTTAAATTAGAATTTTTCTCCTGAATTCCGTGAAGGGTATTTTAACTTTTTCCTATTATTTTTGATAAAAGTGACTTCAAAACTCAGGAAGGTTTTTTAATTTCATAGAATTATTACCCGAGTAATTTTGATTATTTTTTAAATTTATTTTTTTTACATATAAACTGCTCGTAAATTATCAATTCTAGGCACTTTTTAATTAAAGTTATACCTAAGTATGTTTTCTTCTTTATTAGTAAGTCCCAAAATAGTTCTGATAGTCTTCTTCTGGCATACAAAAACATCACAGGCTGCCACCGAGGCATCCCAAAAGAGGATTCCATATCTCATTCTGGATTCAACCTGGGCATTATAGAGAGAGAACCTGCCCTCTGCAAGGGTTTGCTGCATACCTCATTATTAAGATCCATGTCATTCGAGTTTTGGTTCGGATGAAATCTTAAAAAATTTGTCTTCTGAATGTTAAGATAGAGAGAGTTTTGGGAGATCCGTTCCCCTAGATTCTCCAATTGATTGTTACAGTTCTATTCAAGCAATTCCCGGCTCCTCCCACTAAAAACCAGAGATGCATCGTTGGCTACAGTCTCTTAGAACCGAGTCAATATCATTAACATAAAGACAAATAGAAGTGGGCCCGAGATTGATCCTTGTAGTTGTAGCTATGAACCTGATTATCCTTATGTCTGTCAATGGTCATATTGACTATATAATAAGCAATAAGCTTTTGAGCCAATGATTGACCCCTTATACCATAAGCTACCAATTTTTCCAACAACAATGTGGTTAACAGAGTCAAATGCCCTGCTGTAAAATCGTGTTATGCATCTGCAGTCGAAACCCCAGAACGAAAACCAAATTGATTCCTTGACATAATCTTCTTACTAGCTAGGTAGCATCCAAGACGATCAACGAAAAAATATTCGAAAATTTTGGGAAAATGTATACTCGTATGTTAGAGCTTGGTCTATAATTGGTAATATTTTGTTCGTCATTGGATTTATGTAAGGGTTTAATTTTATTAACTTTTAAATTATTATATACTTAATATACTAAAGGAGCTGGCAGTTAGTGTTTATAGACTTTTTTAATAAAAACACTGCTACAAAATTTTGGATTAAATTTTTTAAGACTTTAAGATTACTAGTTCTTTTTTTATTATTGGTTCTAAATAAACGGATTGGAAATAGGGTTTATGTGACCATTAATTGGCCCCATGCTACTATGATTTGCTATGTTTCTTACTACCTTCAACGGAGCGTCTTGGAAGAAGTTATTAAATGTGTTGCAAATTTCTATAGGATCATCAATCAATATATCATCGCATATCAATTTTAAATCTTATGTTTTGGATTTACCTGGTTATTTTTAAGTTCCCTTACTGTTGGAGACAATTTCCAACAACATTATATTTTTTTGTAACAGTGACAACATTGTAATAATTGGTTCTTAGAATTAGACAATTGGCAATATCGCTTGAGTTGTTTAGTCACAAAAAGAAATTTGAATCGAGTTGTAGCTCTTTGAGCGATCTCCACTTTTTACTAAATTAATTTACATAAAACAAGGTTTTGTACCTCAGTTTTAAGCTCTACCTTATAGGTATCTTTTGTACAAAGTGTAAATAGTTTGTGTCGGAAATAAAGTGATTTTTACCACAACGAAGTTGATTGTTATTTCCTAGAAAGTTGCAGTTCTAAATTGTACAGTTCACCCCTATGTAGCTAATCCTACACTTACAACTCGCCAGCAAGTCTTGTTTTGTGATGCTGCAATATTGATAATATTCTCTCTTTGTAGATTCAACAAGCTGGACATGTGTGCGTCTTGCAGCCCTATAAATATCATCCAAATCCACTATAGATTGCTTAAGCTAATACAGATTTTTCAAATGTTTGCTATACTTTATAAGATTTTCATTGACCCACGACTCATTTTGCCTACTACAAAACTTTTTTAGAGGGAAACATTGTTAAAATAATACAAAAATATCACATAAAAGTTCTTGAAAGCAAACGGCCAAAAAATCTCTTATATTGATATTTGAAAACTCCCTTCTGTACTGGATTACATTTTTAGTAACAGGGCACGAAAACTTAGCCTTTAAAAATATTCCGTTATGATCAGGAAAAGTGTTTTGAATTACAAACGATATACTACTGATATTAGTGAAAATATAATATAGGTATGCATATATATATAATATATATTATTGTGATTTATTATCTGATTGATAAATTCCTCTGGTGGGAGCATTAACTATTTCTTTAAGGTTAAATGGATGTCGTAAGTCATTTAACAATTTAAAATTATATTTATCCCTTACTGGATCGCAGTAAAAGTCTCCGCCTATTATAATAGAAACATTGAATTTATATAAATATTGGATAATTTATTTCAAAAAACCACATGTAGAACGATAGCATACCAAAATTACAAAATTGATTTTATTGGTTCCAAATAATACTCCGCATATTTCAATGTCTTTTTCTTAACAGAAGGGCAATTTGTTAAATCTAGATTTCAAACGTGAGGTGACCTATGGTTGCAGTGTCATGGTAATTGCAAAGCAAAGCTATTTAAAAAGAATATTTTTGGCTATCTTGCAAGATGAAAATATTTTAAGTTTACATTATTTGAAATATATACTAGGGGAGATTTTCATATGTGCGAAATGGGGTAGACATATATATTTAAATTTTATTAGAATCTCCTTTAACAAAAATACACTTTTGATATCTGATATTTAATTTTTCTAAATCTACAAACATACATTTATTGGTTTGCCTGAAGAATGCTCATTTACCGCTGGTTGCAGTTGAAGAGGGTTTTTCCTAAAGGTTTTCGAAATGTTAAAAAATTAAATTATAAACTTTGGATATTTTGGTAAATTTTATAAGCTGAATCAGGGGAGGCACGAATGGGTGGAGAAGAGGGAAAAGTCGTTATAGCTTTTTTGTGCGTCGATTTTTTCAATTTACAATTCCAAGTTATAAAAATTTAGGTTTTTCTAGAAAAGAAAGGTACGTTGGATTAAATCGTTAGGATAAATTGATTTAGAAATTAAGAAATCATGGTTATTGGGATTAGACCGTGTCAAATTAGAATTACTATCCGACGTTTCGCCTTCGATTGCCCTAGGCATCTTCAGGGATCTTTATTCTACGAGATCTGAACACTCGATGAGTTCGAAGAGATTCAGGGCTTTTATACCCGATTTGTGCTCGCCGAATCGTGACCCTGTGTTAAGATCGGTTTCCATGTGTTATGTAGACCCGTAACCGGGTATCTCTATGGAAGATTTTTGTATGCTTAAAAATTTCAATAGATTCTCTAATTTTTCTTTTATAAAATTCTGGAACTGATGCTAGAACCTTGGGTTCTTTTAGATTTATATTATGGCCAATGGTATGCTGGTGTTCAGCTACAGCAAATTAAACAATTTGTTTCTTTTTAATACATCGTTTATGTTCCTTATGCCTATATTGAGCATCCTGTTTCTCCCACATACACTTCTCCACAGGAGCAAGCAATCTTGTTAAATATATTCAAGGTTGTACGTATGTTGGACCGCCAAAGTAATCGTCCTATTTTGCCTGTATACGTTCAATTTTAAAAATACATTATTGAACTGAAAACCGTAATTTTTAGTTTTTTAATGTTTATTCATACATTACTATACGTAAATCACGGCTATGAAGTAGTGAATTCGGCAAAGATTCTGGCAGGTTTGGAATCAGCATTGCCACGGCCGACTCCAGCACGGCATGACAGTATGAAAATGGCGGTTTCGCGATTGTTTGCTTACAGTACATGCAGTTAAGTTTTTTGGGGATTTTTGTTTACTTGTGCAAAAAAACCGTGTCAGAGATCGGTACAAAGACTGCTCTAAGTGATAGCAATAACGGTTTTTTGAAACAATATAACGTGCGATACTTCGAATAGCGTTGCGTATTTATATTGCTGTTATACTGTTTTGATAACATGTGTGGTTTATTTTGTGCTGGAAATGAACTAATAAGAAGGTGGTAGATTCGCAGCTAAAGTAGTTTATAAGGTTTGGTTGTTACGATACTGCCAAATTTTTAGAAATTACTAGACATTGGAGAGAAATGAATGGTGTAAACGAATAACAAGGCCATAGGATTTTAGAATCGACTTGTTAAAAAAAATTGAATGTTGTATATGCTGCCATGCTGCCAAATTTACAACTGAAAAATTAGAAAAGTAATATTTGGCACATATTCTTGACCTCCAATTACAATTATTTAATGAATTGTCAAAATATTTTAGATACAATTTTAGTATTCAACAAAAAAAAAAAAGCTTTTTCTAGCTGATTATAACAACCCTTGGTTAGATAGTTTTATCTTTAAGACATGTGAGAAAATGGACAAGAAGAGAATCAAACCAAAGATATTTTAAAATCATCTAGAAGCGACCTATTTTATGGACAGGGGTGAGAAAATGCCGTAGGTCCTTGGATTATTTTGTATGTTTTTTTTTTTGTTTTCCTTTGGGGTATACTTTCCCTTTCGACTTCTAACAGCAGACACCTCTTAAACTTTTATTAGTAGAGAAAACATACTTGCCGCAAAAATTTCCATAAATCCAAATGAAAACTGTCACCACTCTACCCGCGTTTCAGCCCTTAGGCCTGAAACATCAAAATTCAGGACCCTTTTCCCCTTATAACTATATTTTCTCGCTGCGAAGCAACACGTCTATTTTGGCTTCCACTGTCGAAGAGCGCTACCATATATATATATATATATATATATATATATATATATATATATATATATATACTGGATCATTGTGCCTGCTATGATGCAGAACGTGTTCCAAACAAGGATCATTTTCTTGTTATGACGTTGGTGTACGTGGAATGAAAACATACTATATATATATATATATATATATATATATATATATATATATATATATATATAAGAACGGAAATTATTACCATAAAATTATAACAGATTAAATATGCCCCTAAAAGAAATCATTATTGTAATAATAAAGTTAAAATTGAAAGTGAGAATAAAAATTTAAACAAATATAAAAAAGACAAAATAGAATTTAACATTCTAAAAAATGTTTAACCGATATCAAAGTACTATGCAATGCATTTTAGGAAGATGTTTTTGTTGCACCTCTTGTTGCTGGTAAGTACTGTTATTAGTAAATAATTAATTTAATGTATAATTATTTTTTATATTTATATCTACGCCCTAATGAATGTGAGTTTTTTGATAATTTTATCCACTAAATTTTAAAGCGATTCGTACAAATATGTGAAGATGCATGGGTGAACAACCAGTTTCCAATCAGTAAATATTAGAAGAAATCTTTTAGTTAAAAGAGAAATATTGAATTTGAAGGTAAATCAATGGGCTTGAAATTTAATACAGGTTAGCTTGAAATAAAGTTTCTAGGCGTAAGCATACGTTTAATAAATAAATAAAAAATATTATCTTAATTAAAAGAAGTCTGCGGTCGCTACTTTCGTCTGCCAGCTTCCTCAACGTACTTGGCAATATTGTGCGTTAACTTCCCATTTAGGGGGGGTCTGAACATTACCTTGTCTTGTTCGATCTACTGCGTCGCTATATTGATCTATTCTATCATTTATTAACCCTATACTTTATCTTCAAAACTATGATTAATTGAATTAAAAAAATAAGGGGTTCGATTAATTTATTTTATCATATATAATAATAAAAGCATTATTCGTACAAATCAAAAACTCTACTTAATTTTTATTTATAACATTTTGTGCCCTATAATTCCGCTGTAGTGATTTTAAAATTTTTTTAACACCCTGTACATCCGACCTGAGATTTGACGCAGCCAAAATTGGTTTTTCTTTAAGCACCAACTTTTGTCAAGAATAAAATTTTTTGAGAAATCAATAGTAAAAAAATTTTCCATTTGTTGCTAACTATATATATATATATATATATATATATATATATATATATATACATACATATATATATATATATATATATATATATATATATACATATACATATATATATATATATATATATATATATATATATATATATATACAAATACATATATATCTAAGGCCGCCCTGAAAGACGTTATAATTTAGAACATTTCTTGTTGAAAACGAAATGAAATTTGAAAATCCTAGACTATGTTGAGTATCGTGGAAACATGACATTTTCCAAGGGATCAGAAAAATTTTAGTCATAATTAGTTTATATACATCAAGACTGTTATTAATTGAACGTTTATAAATTAAAATCTGAAATAATGATAAAAAACTAAATTTTGGTCCTTTTATTCTTGATAATTATTTGACTCCTTTAGAAAAAACCCTGTTCCCACTCCAGGGGGGAACTCCCCCGATTAAAGAGTGCTACTTTACCAAACATATCTCTAAATATTTTCGTAAAGTCATGGATCGACAATTGCACGAAGGCAAAGTGGAATGAAAAAGTTTAATCGAAATGGGTATCTGAAGTAACACATATTACGTGATTCCGTTCCGCAAGAGCCCTACCTTTAGAAAAATACGTGACTCCGGTACAAATTGTGCCCCACCCGGAAAACCTAATTTATTAATATTTCTAAAGGGTAAAACTTGGTGTTAATATAACTTAATGGGATAGTAATTTGTCTTTTATTGGAATTAGTTTCGGCGATATTCTACCAAATCTAGAGCGTGGAAAAAAGTGGGGATTGCCTTAAATATTATTGCAAACATAGGGAAGAAAACAAAATTGTATTCATTTTAACCTGTTTTCGAGTATTCTTTTTTTATAACTGTTGACTAGTGGATCACTAGCTTTTTTAAATATTTGTGAAGTAAAATATTTAAAAAACCAAAAGAAGTATCAACATACGTTTGCTAGCATTTAATAGAGAAATTTGTAATTTTTTTTTTCAAATACGTAATTTTTTACAAAGTATATTAGAAAATCATGATTCTTTCACCAATATTCGTGACTTTTCCTTCTACTCATCTTGAATTCTAGGCGCACGCTCTAACAATTCAGAGCGTTTGCTTAAAATAGGTTCGAGTCCCAGCGGAGACGAGTTAACTTTTTCAATTTTTCTTTCTCTGAAATGTCGATTAAGTAATTTTGGGAAATATATGTGACACTTTTTGGTCACGTGTAGTTCCAACGGGATGGGGTATCACCGTATTTTGCAGTTACTGTTAGAAATTATTTAAACACGACGTTTCCGGGACGCTGGATTGGGCGAAAGGAGGTTGTTGAGTGGCCTCCAGGGTCACCGGACTAAAATCCGCTAGATTTTTTTCTTTGAGATCGCTTAAAAATGAACGTAGTCCGAAAACCTTGAAGTTCTTGTGGGAAGAATTAGAGGTGAAATTGAAAGAATACCCCTGGGATGGCTCCAAATCACTATTCGACTTTATTGACCGCATAGAATTCTGTCAAGCTATGGAAGAGCGACATTTTCAACTTGTTAATCATGAGTTTATTCAGTTGTAGTTTTTTATTCCTAATTTGTTGATATACTTTTAAAAACATCTAAAAATGTAATATTCAACTGGTCAAGACAAAAATTTGCAATTTTGAAGTTTACTAAGAATAATAAAATTTTTACAAGCAAAAATTGCTTGTAGAATTGATTGATATTTGCTATTACTGTGGAGCCATTACGTTTTGATGTCGAAGGTTGTGGTGATTTAACTTTTGTTGGCCGCTCATCATTGGCGTCATTAAGTCAGAATTTTTGGTATCCTAGAAACTAACTACATTTACTAAGACTTACAGCAAAATTTTATCAGTTATGCAAAATTTGAGGTCCATTCGATAAGTACTTAATAATGTTTTTTTTACCATTTTGTGGGGCCACCATATTGGTATAAGTGGACCATGGATTAAAAGTTAGAGAATTCTATTTTTTCCACATACTAGTATCATTGCCTTATTTGCTTCTAGATGTCTATTTTCTTTTCCGGATAAACATTCCGACATTTGGCTTTATATGTATAGACGAAACATTATTACAATACCAATACCGATGCGGGAAAGTTGTGTATTCGAATATGAAAAAATAGTATTATTATTTTCGTCGTTTTCTTATATTCAATATCCTATATCTGCTGACCAACACAATCGCTCCTTTACCACCTCTTGGCTACGCCACTGTTTACTTCTACCAAATTAACATCATAATAGCGTTCCTACAACGCATAAACCCGAAAGAGATATTTTACTTGTCCCCGAGTGCGTGAATTGAAGAACATTTTTTTTACCACTGCACGAATTCCAGACATCCTCAAATTCAATAAAAACTTCGATGAACCTCATCTTTATGCGGCGTACGAAATACAATAATTCCGAACTCTCCTCAACAATGGCATCCAGGGATTCTCTTTCGTTCGAGTATTTTTTACTATGGAATTTTTCTTTCCATTTCCGCATTCATGAGAAGGACTTATGTAGTTGAACATCGAGTATACGAGAGTGATTTTGTGGATGAAATTGTCGGAAAATGTTTTTTTTTATGTTGGTAATTATGAGATCGATTTGGAAATCGAAATTTTTATATTTTTATTAGGGAAAAATAAATTTCATTACATACACACATATATATATATATATATATATATATATATATATATATATATATATATATATAAGAATAACGAAACAATTAACAGCCATTCCGACAAAATATTCTGCCTATGATAAGCTTATTTATTTAAAAACATTATATAGATAAATAAATAAAACTAAGCGCGACAAACTGAGGCTTTAATTGTTTTTGTCGTGCGATACCGATTATTTTATTGGCGAAACGACGGCCCCAAAGGTATGAAATCCATGATACCGGCTTTTTAGGCCAAAGTGTTATTAAGAAACAAAATTATAACGTCCGTAGATTTATAAATAAGGAAGAAATTAACGGCCATTCGGTCAAAATATTCTGCCTATGATAAGCGTATTCAAGTACAAGGTCCAAAAATCATGGACCATTATACTGACAAGCCTTTAAGCACTTTCCATCATCTCTACCGTCACAATTGACGACGTTTCACCCTATATGCGGCTCATCAGGCCAATGCAGCCATGTGGCAGAGTTGGAAAAAACGATGAAAATATTAGGCATTGGCCTGATGAGCCCTATATAGGGCGAAACGTGCTCAATTGTACCGGTAGAGATGATGGAAAGTGCTTAAAGGCCTGTCAGTATAATGGTCTATGATTTTTGGACCTTATACTTAAATACGCTTATCATAGGCAGAATATTTTGTCATTGCAAATTAATTTCTTTAGGGTAATAAAATAAATACTAGTTAAAATAAATAATAAAACATGGGAAATATATAATATATTTTTACTGGCATTAATTTTTAAAAAGCAACCAAGAATAAAAAAATATCTTTAAAATTAATGGCTTAATACAATATTTAAGCTCACTGTTAGTGACATTTACTATCTAGTTACTCTATACATCAGTACATCCGACGTAATATTACCTTTACAAAACTTATTTTGCTATTTTTTTTACAATATATAAAATTTCAAAAAAATACTCAATATTAATTTTATTTTATGTTAACTCAATCCATAGACTTACTGTACCTACATATACGCACATTTTACATTTCCACATTTTTTTTCAGTGAAAAAAAGATTACGTTAAACAATGTGCATTAATTCTCAAGTTTAGGTTATATCAAATTACAAACAGAAAACAGTGATTTCATATTTGGGTGTGAAATTTTTTTTCTTCTCCTTTTTCTAAAAAATAAAGGAATTTTCGTATTGATATGGCTTTTTTTATATTGTTTTCAGTCCTTGTACCGGGCGACTTCATATAAACTGGCACCCCCCGTAACTTTTTTATTTTTTGTCGTACAAAAAAAATTAAAATACTGACATACAGAGGATTTTTTTACGTTATAAATCTGCATTGTTATTCCCAGTAACTTTTCATATATACGAGGAACAACAAAAAGTACAATTTGCTTTAATGGAATGCCCTGTAAATTTTTGCCTAAAATGAAAGACCTTTTTTTCTGATTCCAAATATATAATACAAGTTGACATTTAGTTTAGCCGTTTTCGAGTTATTTAAGTTTAAAAATCAATTTTCGTTATAGACTGTAAAACTTACTGGCTATAAAATAACAGTTGTTTGAGCAGTTGGCTATGGAAATAAACAATATTAAGAAATGTTTCTGAAATGACTTTGACATTTAAATCACTGTTAATAGAACTAAATCAATTCTTTTTGATACATTTTTTTTAAATGGTTTATTCTGTGGCAGGAAAACGAGAAATTGTTTGTTTGTATGCTGAAAATAATTATAATGCTTCTGCAACGTGACGTGCTTACATGGCAAATCGTCCCGATTGTCCGATTCTCTCAAGATCGACAATCCAGAATATTTTCACCGAATATAGAACATTGTCAGATTTGCAAAGAAAGAAGAGGGAACTAAACAATAATACGGAAAATCACGATTCAGTCACCGCGAACTACTTCCAAGGAAATGCGGGCCCGTTACGGAGTAAAAAGAACTTCACGTAAATATATTAGGAAGGTTTTAAAGAAATATGGATTTAAGCATTATAAATATCATACTGTTCAAAAATTAACTCAAAAACATAAAAATCAACGACTCAATTTCTGCAACTTTATGTTAAATTGAATAAATAACCAAAGAAACGTTTTTAAAAATATATTATGGACCGATGAGTCAAGCTTTTCAACTAGTGGATTACCAAATCGACAAAATTTTCGTCACTGGGCACAAGAAAATCTCCAATTCACAAGGGAAGTTCAATTTCAAGGTAGGAAAACAGTTAATGTGTGGTGCGGCCTGCTGAAGAATAGGGTAATAGGGCCCTATTTTTTCGAAGGAACATTAACTGGACCAATATATCAAGAATTTCTGGAAACTCATCTACAGGAAATGCCAGAAAACTTACCGTTAAGACAGTATATGAACATAATTTTTCAACATGACGGTGCCCCACCGCATGTGGTACGTGACGTGAAGACTTTTTTGGATGAGAATTACAACGAGTGGATTGGAAGAAATGGATAATTTTTTGTGGGGGTATATTAAAAACAAAATATATAAACGTGATCTGGACAATGTTGAAGATATAAAATATTTTATAACACAGGAAATAAGACATTTAAGTGAAAGAAATGATCATTTTATAGAGAACGCAGTTGAGCACTTACGAAACGTTTATCACGAATGTGTAGATAATCACGGGGGAAATATTCATTCCGATTAATTTGTTTTGTGTTATTTGGTTCATCTGTGTATTTTGCAGTAAAATATATTGTTAATAAATCGTTGTTTATATTCAATTTTTACTTCGCTGTTTTATTATAATGCCTAGGCATGCAGTAATTTGACATTTGACAGAACATTTGTTTATATTGTTTATTTCCATAGCCAACTGCTCAAAAAGCTGATATTTTATAGACAGTAATTTTACAGTCTATAATGAAAATTGATTTTTAAATTTAAATAACTTGAAAACGGCTAAACCAAATGTCAACTTGTATTATATATTTGGAATCAGAAAAAAAAAGATCTTTCATTTTAGGCAAAAATTTACAGGGCATTCCATTAAAAAAAAATTGTACTTTTTGTCGTTCCAAGTATATAGGAAAAGTTACTGGGAATTACAATGAAGATTTATAACGTAAAAAAATTCTCTGTGTCAGATTTTTTTTTGTACGACAAAAAATAAAAAAGTTACGGGGGTGCCAGTTTATACGAAGTCACCCGGTACAAACATTTAGAGAAATACTCCCTATTTCTAGGCATTTTAATATAAGCCGGAAATCCGGTTTTTTTTCATAAAACGATAAAAAATTTGCTCCCTTTCAGAAACAATCTATCGACACTATGCATATATCACTTTCAAAAAAATACATATATAAATTGGCAAAACCATGTTTTGATCCTTTGACTAAATTGTTTAAAAAAATGTGAATACTGCATATTTTAATAGCTTTGGAAGATAATCCGGTTTCCCCCTTGGTTACATAACTGCTTATTATTGTTCTGATTATAAAAATTATTAAAATTTAAATTCAATTTAAAAAAAAATACTAATAGCAGCATTGAGATATATGCCAGGTACTACACCTAAAACTAAATAAAGTATTAAAGTAAATTTAAGGTCTATATAGATATAATAGTTAGTTAATAAACAAATCGTTAAATCAAAAAAACTTTTAGTATAAATAATAATTATTTAAAGAAATGCACAATACATTTTTGTAGATATGTCACCTAACGGATTAAATAATTAATTATATTTGCCCCTAAAAGTCACTATTCATTCGGCTGCTGTGGTCGATTCGTGCCCTATCAGATTGGTACGAGAAGAGTAAAACGACCATTTTACAAATCAAAAAAGTATGAGAATTAGGGGGAACATTAGATTATAAAAAAGCTTCAAGGTATAACAGTATTTTCAACGACAAACAGGATGCTCTTAGGTCACCTAAGACAGAATCTATTTACAATCTCTAGGGTGTCCGGATTTGGTTGCAAAAGCAGGATCTCGCTTATCTTTAAAGATAGAACCTTGCGGTTTTCACGAACCTGAGCTAATTTTTTGTGAAATTCTTCGTCTATGAGATACAGGGCGAAATAGAAAATTTTGCATTTTGGGACCCGCCTCGTATCTCGGTTATCCTTTAACTTAACGCAAAGGGAAAAATTGCTGCTTATGCAGTTTTTTACGCTGGAGCCAGTGGCGTAGTCATATTCATTCATTTGAGTTGTTATTTTTTAGATATGAGCCAAAGTTGTGTTTTTTTAAATGGGACACAATGTATATTTGTCCAGAAATTGATTTGACCTTTTAAAAGCTTCTCAAAAATATATAATAGTATGGGTCTATTTTAATAAACAACAACAAAAATCCTAATTTTTATAATTATCATCCTAAATTTCGCAGTAGGCCATGCAAAACGATGCCGTTTTCTTTTGTTTTCTTGGAAGCAAATGACATTTCCCAATTTTGTACGCGTATATAAAATATAGCACTAGTTTTTTGTATTTATTTATTGTGTAAAAATATATTTGTATTATTATTGAAAAAAACAAAACTTCCGAACCTTATGAAAAGTACGATATGTTAAGCTTGTTTTATATTATAGTACGATATGTTGAGCTTGTTTTATACTAAGTAATGAAAATGTTGAAGCGGCTTCTGAGATGTATTTTAACAGATAAATAGTTAATTTTTAGGTATGTTGAAATACTATTGCTTAATTTTTATTTAGATATCCAGAAAGGAGGCAAGCTAATATATCCACTTTTTATCGGATAAAAAAGAATTTACTTAATCACGGATCATTTATCAAACCTCGTACGAAAACATAGAATAAAGAAAATCGGGAGGCTGAGGAAATTACGGTTTTGGCTAATGCAGAAGCTTACCCTACAAACTCTTGTAGGGCCAGTGAAAAGAGCATTTTGGTGCGAAATTATTAATACATATTTTGATAAATAGATTTAATTACATATTTATTTTGATTTATTGTTAGGATGTAGATATTGTTAACGACTTTAAATAAAAGGCAGCATTGTTTTGCATCGCCTACTGCAAAATTTGGGATGATAATTATAAAAATTAGGATTTTTGTTATTGTTTATTAAAATAGCTTTTAAAAGGACAAATCAATTTCTGGACAAATATACAGGGTGTCCCATTTAAAAAAACACAACTTTGGATCATATCTAAAAAATAACAACTCAAATGAAAAATATGACTACGCCACTGGATCCAGCGTAAAAAACTGCATAAGCAGCAATGTTTCTCTTTGCGTTAAGTTATAGGATAACCGAGATACGAGGGGGGTCCCAAAATGCAAAATTTTCTATTTCGCCTTGTATCTCATAAACAAAGAAGGCTATAAAAATTTTGTTTACGACTTCATGAGTTTCACAAAAAAATTAGCTTAGGTTCGTGAAAACCGCAAGGTTCTATCTTTAAAAATAAGCGAGATACCCTGCTTTTGCAACCAAATCCGGACACCCTGTATATTTTGAGACACAATTTTGAAGCAGGTTCATGTCTACCGATGAAAATACTTTTAGATCCATCTATAATAGCGGCCAAGTTCCTGTCTACCAGTAGATTTCAAGAAAGATATACCTGAGGCTTAGTTATTAAATTTGGACGATTTTCCGTTAACGTATAAGGTTGGATGAGTGTCTATGGATCCAGTCACACAATTATATCCAAACCAGTGGCGGCTCGCGGGTGAAAAAGTAAGTGAAGTGCAAATGAAGGAGGAAAATATCCCAATAATTTTTTTTCCAGAATTTTTTTATACGTGGAGGGGGTAGAATATTTTTTTACGAATTACCTAAATTTTGTATACTAAATCAATTCTCCTAGCCTTCATAGCAGCAAATTTATTTATAACATTTATTTATATTCCTTTTGAATTAAAATATTGCCAAGAGAAGTAAGTCTTTCTTGAGATATTGTATTTCTTAAATAAGTTTTTACACATTTGAAGCAAAAAAAAAACTCTTTCCACTGAAGCACTTGTCGACGGTACTGTTAAAATAAGGGAAAACAATTTATATGCTTCGGTAGAAATATATTTATTTTTATTAATTTTTTTCACTTGCTCTTGGTCCAATATTTCATAAAAAAGGGTTCTATACTTAGCCCTAATTTCTTCAGGTGAAAGCTTTGCAAGCTCACGTTTATAATGATTTATTTCTGTAATAGAATTTGCTTTATCAAACACAGTTTTAAAAATTGTTCAATTCATTTTTTACAGAGCGCCTCACGACAGCGTTTTATATTGGATATGCGAAAAAGCGATTTTTTTTGAAGAACGTCAAATAGTGTATCCGTGATTGAGAAAATGTCTTTAAACACTAATGTCAGAAACGTGAATTCAAAATCGTTCATCTCACCTAAAAATCCTTTCGCAAGGCGGATTGATTTTTCTTCAGATTTGTGTCATTTTGTAATAAATTCAAAGACGTCTTTTAATTCATTCCAGTCTTGAAGAATCACATTTACTAACTTCGAATTTGAAGTTGTAACAACACCATAAATAAATATAACACAAAACAGTCAAGTAAACCGCAAAGGAACTAACCGGTTGCAGCGAAATCCGCGAAAATAAAAGTAAACAACCACCGCAAACTGAACTACACGTGGGTGTAGTGTACTGCGCCTGCAATTCACTGAGAGCGTTGTATGGCGTTGGGCTCGACGTCATCGAGTAAGCGTTGTCATGGCAATATAGTAGAAAAATCGTAAACTAAACATAGCACCTCCAGCAAAGTCAGAGCGGTTTGCACCACTGTTATAGTTGTTATAATAAAGTTCGAATTAAATTTTTAAAAAGACATGCCGCCAACGGTCAAGTAAAATATTTATTCGAGATGTACAGTTATTTTTTAGCAATTAGGTTAATAATACAAACTAAAATTTTAAGAGATATATAATAAATATAGTTAGATGTTTGCTTGTTTATTTTTCCTAGTAAAGTAGCACTTCACCTACTTCACCTAAATAGCCGCCACTGATCCAATTCAGAATAATAATGGGGAAGTATTGCATTGGCTTTCTTATAGTCCGGATGTGAATCTTTATCTCAATATTGCAGTGAATAAAGCTAACTTAATATTCACTAGATTGAATAAAGTAATCGTAAAATCGTAAAATATAATTTTTTTTATGTCTTATTGATTGTTCTTGTTCATTTAAGTATTTTTTACTCATATTAATTTTTTTTATCGTTTATATTAAAAAATCTTGCTATGTATTTATTTCCACAGCACCAATGTTTTAAATTTTTGATATATTATAACCTCTAGCCAGTAAATACGTGAAAAAAAATTAACCCATACACGACAATTTTATCCTCACCACTGTATATTTACAAAACTAACAATTAAATAGGAAATTATAAATTAAAGGTAAAACAAAAATTATCATTAATTCATTCACCCGCGTAAATATAGAGAAGACTATCAGATGCAGGCGATGCAGCGCGGTTATAGTCTTCATTTGAATTATACTTACACATTCCAAATTTGGTACAGGCAAAGAGAGTTTTGTAATTGAAGATGATGTTTCAGAGTTAATTGGTATTTTAAGGTTAGTTAGTTCTAAGTAGATAAACTGTTTCTTCTTTACCTGGAAACAAAGAGACGATTGTTAAGTATAAAATGCTAATTAACAGAATGATTTATAGCATAACAAATACAACAAACAATTTTGTTAAGAAATAATAAAATACTAAGTTTTTCTATATTGTTTTCTACAGTTCAGAACAATTGAAGACAGCTGTTTGTCTATTAGAGGATTAGAAAGACCAAATAATTTGTCTATTCTGTAATCTTGTATTAGTTTCACTCCTCTTTTTCCCCATTTTGATATAACCGAAATAATTTTTGCGTGACAATATGATAAGACATTATATAAAAAATTTAAAATGACGATTCCAATATGACGTACAAGTATTGTTGGATTTTGTCATTTGTACAAATTCCAGTAGAAATCGGGATATGGGAGTACTTAAGATTAAGACTACAAATTATGACTTTTTAGGCAAAATTTATTAAACAAATAAATAGCGGCGCCAAGATGGTGGATAAATTTTGTCATTTGTGCAAATTCGACTGAAAAATTGACATCTGGAGGTAATTAATACTGCAAGTTGTACATTTTTAGAATTCATCATCATTGATGGCTGTGAAATTTTAAACCTTTTTTAAATATAAAACTAAAAAGTACCAGTGAGCACTGTTGTAAGGACACTTAATTTAATTTTTAAAGAAATCGCTTTTGTACATCACGTTAAACATATCATTTTGTTCTAAGGGGAAAGTCCAAAAGACAGTGGTAAAGAGAACAAAAAATTTGAGGAATTCCTCGATATTCACGTCAAAGTACTGTTTAGTAAGGAAAAACATTTATTTATTAAATTAATATTACCTTAAAAATAAACTTAAAGAAGGAATAATACATAGTATGGAAGTAAATAGTAGGCACTCATGTTTTCAGATATATATATATATATATATATATATATATATATATATATATATATATATATATATATATATATATATATATATATATATATATAACATATTTTCTAACATTTCTTGTTATTGTTGTTTGTTCTTTTATCTGAACATGAAAAAAAATTGGGATTGATGTTGTAATGGCACCGTCCTATTCTCATACATTATTGAATGATTATTGGGTTCTGCCATAGTACATTTCTAAATCTTCTTTCCAATTTGCCGTGTGCGCTAGAGCTGGTAAACCTCCATGAAGAACCGGTCTTATTGTGGGGGGAATATCCAGATATTTAATATTATGTTTACTCTCTTGATAAACCAGACACTTATGACATAATTTGTTGGTTCTCGCCAAATTACTGCAACTGCAAAGGGCATAGAAGTTTGCTATTTAAACAGTTACTTATTTTTGCTGCATAGGTTTGGCAACATATGTGAGGAGCCCAGTCCCGATCTTGATCGCCAACACATCCAAAATACTTATAATACAGGTATAGCAAAACTATCCGCGGAGTTAATACACTCACGTTTCTGTAATTTAGACATTTGTGTACTGTCGCGTAAGCATCAGATATTGAGAATACGACATAATTTCTGTATATAGGGGCCCTTCAAAAAGTAGGTGACCCTTCGACGACTACGGAGTATGGTGAAATATGGCATTACATGGGGTTTAATAGGTATCTCCGTGATTTTAAGCCCTAGGGGGCCAAGACTGTGTTGTTGCCAGAGTGTGCACAGTTTCCTTAACTTAGGGAAAATTTGGCAATGTCGCGCCCTGCTATGTTACAGTTACAGTTCATTTTAATAACTTAAATATGTGAAACATCTACTTGCGTATTAACAAATACTCCAATTATAACTAACACCTAACATCTCAGACAGGGAAAAGCTAAGGCGACGCCCCTGCGTGTACGACAAAGCAACGAGCAAGCGTTAAACAACGTGCAAGCATACCGGAACCCGAATTTATCATAACTCAAAAATGTTACGAGTTTTTTAGTTTTTACCATCATTTTCGTAATTAACGACCAATATTAACAAAAAATTGCCTTTCACACCACAGTCGCAAAATTGCTGTAAACTAGTGTCATTAAAACTTTAACAAAGAGGGCCCATTCCTTTTTTCTTCTAGTTAAAAACAATTACGTGGTACTCCTATTAAACAAACGTCACCAGATGAGACCCTTATTCCGAATACATCCCCGGCAGACTATAATAACATCTCCAAGAATAAATTGAAAAACTTAATTAGTGAAGAGAATGGAAAGAAAATATAATAATAAGAAATTCCCATTCTTTAAGGAAAACCTAGATGTAAAAATGAAAAGTAAATGCTTCCCCATCTGTCTCGACTGTTGTTATTTGGAGAGGCGTAGGGGAATATAAGTGACAGAAAAATTAATAATGTATATGACGTAACTTTTCCGAGGTGTCGTATCGTGGAATAAGAGACAAGAAAAAATCGAAAAAGCCGAGGCGGCGGCAACTGTATCAGCAATAAAATATAGGTTAGCGAACGGAGTGAGCAACCGTTGTGGCAGGCTTTATTTATTTTCTCTGGATACGTAGTAAAAAAAAGACCGAATTTATGAATTAGGTAATGCGGATATTAAATTAGTGTTATATGGGATTTGTACAGGGTGACCCATGTATGGTGACGTACCACCTCAGCTAAATACAATAGTTTCTTGGTTTAATTTGAATTTTGTAAATATCATTCCCATGTACGCAGCGTGTTTATATTGCTCCGACCAGTAATCAACTCTATTTTTTTGAAATAGAACACCCTGTATATTTGTAGATATTTTTGGTAGATCTCCTAACCGCTCAACATATAATAATAATATCAGTCTTAGTTTCGTAAACATTGGTAAATAATTATATATATATATATATATATATAAATATTTTTTTTTTCATTATATATAACTAATTGTTTATATATAAAACTAATTGCTTTAATGATTTTAATGCGTGCCGTTATACCTAATTATTTCTATTTTTTCACTTGTGTATATTGACTTTCTGTATTTTAATTTCGAGATGTACGGAAATAAACATTTTTGCAAAAGCTTGAAATAGACCGAATTAAAGTTTTTTTTTCTAATTCAATTTCAAGGGCAACTTTGATGATAGTTACGTGAAGTGTAAACTTTTGCAAACTGAGATTAAGATTTTACGTAAAATTCCATTTAAATGAAATTTGATTAAAAATATTTCAGTTTTATGTTGTTGTTATCATCAGAGTTGGCCTTGGAAGCAAGAATAACATATTTCTTTGGTTTGTTATGATTAACAATTGTAGAAACAATTGAAACATCCTACTTTATTTTTTAATATTATTGCTACTGTTTTATTAACTGCTAGCCAAATTTCTTGTTATTGGTTGTTTCTATATTGCTGTTGTCCATCTATACTGAATTTTACGTTTGTTTTTTTAAATAATGTGAAAAATCGTTCTCATGATTTTTCTCAGGTTTTAATTGGTTTACTATTTTGTGTCTTGGCATACAGTCCCATGTATTAAAATGCTTCTTAAAAAGACGAAATATATTGCCTCTTTAAAAAAAGACAATTTTCATTTCTGTCCTAAACCCGTTACTTCATCTATTTTTGAATTCAAAATGACGTTCAATTTGGAACATATTAACAACTAAGAACAAAGAAAGTACTCTAATAATGTTATAAAATAATGTGGTATGACAACATGACAATAGTCTGTTTCTAAGCGTGATATCACGTAACATCACAGTTTACATTTGATGAACATCATAGCATACAGGGTGGCCCATAGAAAACGTATCCGAAGAAATAAATGCCAGGAAAAAATCTTGTTGAAAAAACTTAAAACACGTCAGCTTGATTGTCAGGGGGATAACTTTTAACGCAAAAATCATAACCCACACTTCACCTTCCTAAGCAGGGGTGTCATCCCCTAAAATATTCAAATAGGGGGTCAAGTGATACGTTAGAAAAGGCTTTTTGATTCTAATTTCTTATCCTTAATTTTTATAATCACACATTTCAGCAGATTATTGGGGCAAAGTTTACAGAATACAATAAGTTGGGTCAATCTTTTGACCATTATGGAAATGCCGTCGTTTTTTTCTAGCCTCTGCGTGGGGCTTAATTATTATTATTATCTCAGATTGTGCGTCATTATTTAAACGAAACGTTTCCTGGTCCATGGATAGGACGAAGGTGCGCAATTTAGTGGTCTCCGCGGTCACCCGATTTAAGTCCTTTGGATTTATTTTTGCGGGGACACATAAAAAGCAAGGTTTATTGCACTCCACCAGATATACTGGAATGCTTGCGGGGACGAATCGTAAATGTATGTAGGCTGGTATCTTTGGAGATTGCCTTGTTTGTCCTTTTTTTTCTTCCTGGAAATTTGATAGATGACATATATTTAGATTTGCTTCAAAATGCCATTTACCCATTTTTGACTAACATCATAGAGCACAATGCTGCATAAATTGAAGAAGAAATAGTACTCGAATAGGAGGGAGCACCTCCACATTTCTCGCGGCTTTTGCAACATTATTTAAACGAAACGTTTTCTGGTCGGGCGATAGGATGAAGGGGAACAATTGAGTAGCCTCCGCGGACACCCGATTTAAATATTTTGGATTCCTTTTTGTGGGGACACATAAAAAGCAAATCTTATTGCACTCTACCAGATATACTGGAAGACTTCGACGAATCGTAAATGTATGTCGGCTGGTATTTTTGGAGATTGCCTTGTTCGTCCTTTCTTCTTCCTGGAAATTTGACAGGTGACATGTATTTAGATTTGTTTTAAAATGCCATTGACCCAGTTCTAACTAATATCATAGAGCACAACGCTGCATACATTGATGAAGAAATAGTATTCCATGAGGACGGAGCACCTCGACATTTCTCGCAGGTTGTGTGTGATTATTCAAACGAAACATTTCCTGGTCGGCCGATAGGACAAAGAGGCGCAATTGAGTGGCCTCCCGGGTCATCCGATTTAAGTCTTTTGAATTTATTTTTGTGGGGAGACTTCCGGGGATGAATCGTGAATGTATGTCGCGAAGTGACACTGCAAGTGCTGTAGGATCTACGACAATGCTTGGAGGATAGTCTGTATCACTAGGTGGAGGTTGGTAGTCAACATTTTCAACATTAAGTTCGTTGATACGGTGTGTGTGTACGTAAAATCGATTTAATTTTTGCATTTTTCGAAAAATTAAGCGCCAATGTATGGGAAATCAAAAACCCTTCCAATGTTGTATTACTTGACTCCCCTTCCTATTTGAAAAGATTTAGGGGATGACCCCGCTTAGAAGGATGAAGTTTGGGTCATGATTTTTGCATCAAAAGTTGTCCTCCTGACAACCAAGCTTGAAGTGTGTCAGGTTTTTTTCAAGATCACCAGATTCAAGAGACAAGATCCGACAGAAGTCTGTTTCCGCCTTACACAAATGTTACATATCGTCACACAGTATTTTAGGATTAAATTTCGGATACACTGTTGTTTTATTAAGTCCTTAAATCAGATGTTTGATTTTCGGAAGGCATTTCTTTGTCGGGATACGATTTATGTTTGCCGCTATATGCCCGGGCATTATGTTTGCTGAAATATGAAAAATTAGTTTGAAGGACCGGCGGCGGCCCGCCGAAAAGAAAGGGGTAAACAAAAACAAAAGAAAAACGGCAGCGCTGTGGCGGAATTTATTTTTGCTTTTAGGAAAATTTATGTCGACTGGCTGATGTTTTTCTTGTAGTAAGGAAGCAAGGTCTCAGCTGTTATACAAGACTTAGTAGTCTAGTGTGCTATAAACTTTGTTGTAATTATTATTTATTGATTGAAAAAAACAAAAAAAAAGCACCGTAAGTAAAAGAACTTCGTCAACACAGCTTGCAAATTAGCTCATTTATTTGCAAAATAAAGTATGGGGAAAACAGGAATAAAAAAGTGCAGTACCTCCAGTTTATTGACTGCCTAAAAGGTAGCAGGCACCAAAAGAGTAACTAAATTCCAAAAAGTTTCATTTGGTTAGTCTGGCTCAAAATAGCAAGAGCTTTGCGCCTGTTTAAAATCCTATAAAAGCGTTTGAAACTATCTAAAGAATCAAAGTGCTGCATGACAACATATCAGGGTGGGCAGTGGCAGTCTGATCAAATTTTCAACAGCACAAATCCTCTATTTTAGAAAGATTCCTTGACCGGTATTTACGAAACACTATCAAACATAAAACTAAAAAGCCAAGAAAATTTAGACATTGGGGAGAAATCCCTTAAATAGACCCAGATTTAGTCCCCAAGTTCGAGCTGAAGCCCTGTCAATCTTTATAGCTGTCCAAAAAGTCACCTTCCTGAAAGGTCGGCAGTTTTCGAAAATCTAGTAAGCATTCTCATTGGTCGAATCTGATGTCTGTCCTCTATAGACTCCCATCTTTGCCAGAATAAACTTGAACAATTCCACCTTTGGGCCAAATGTTTCTTGGACACTCAGAATCTACTATAACTACAATATCCCCTTCTTTCAGCCGTTTTTTTTTTCTTTATACCACCTGGTCCTTTTTTAATAAGACCTGTATTCGGTCAAACATATTTTCCGAAAACAAATCAAAAGTCTAATGAATGCAGCTTTTCATTTCGAAAATTAGAATTCACTTTGTTGTATGTTAACACAGGCTAATCCACTTTGTGATAGGTCAACAGGAAATTAGTTTGGGGTTCCAAGTCATGATGAGGATCGATAGATATTTGAGTTAAGAGTCTCGAGTTCACTATATTTCCTGGTCCTGCAAGTATTGTCGAAAGTACGTATTCTTAAAGGGATTTGTACCTACTGTCTGTCTGTTTTTAACATGTTCCACCCATATGAAGTAACAATGGCAGACTAAAATTCCACTTTTTATTATTAAAGCTACCAAAACTGTTTTATTTCAGTTTGGTATATTGATTGCACTTCATTATATAACCCTTTTTCATCTAGTTTAAAGTTGCTATCATTGTCACTAAATATTTAAATATTTCAGCAGGAAAACCACATCAGTAACAAGTGAAATTATACCGTATCTTTCATAGGTCCAAAGTAGTCAATTGCAGTCTTTACAAAACCGCTTATACTATGTTCTAAACGGTATACAGTAGCTGACCCATTACTGGTGGTGGTGATAAGATTCTTTTATATATATATATATATATATATATATATATATATATATATATATATATAAACGAAAGAACTAACGGTACCATTTTGTCGAGAAACGAACAAAACATGATGCTAGATTTGTTTAAGGGCCAAGGTGCCATCTGCCCCGGCAAGGCTCATCAGGCAGCTTCCTTGGGGGGTATCAGTATTAAAACCCAAATACCCGAATACAGAAACAAATAAGGTGTCATGTCATTCGACTTTGAAAGAGGGCAATAGGCAACCAGTGGCGCCATCTATAGGTACTATGGTGTAACTAAATCGCTTTAGATGCGACCTACTTTGGAGAACGACACATCTGTGCAAAAATAGAGGAGAAACAACAACTGTCTATATATATATATATATATATATATATATATATATATATATATATATAAATATATATATATGATGTGTTTTCATTCCGGGTTTACATCCGTTTACTACTGTCCTTCTGAAAAGAACAGTGTTGTTTATTGTTTTCCTCTAACTCTAGAGTAAATTGTATTCTAGGATGTATTGAGTTTACGATAGTTAGAAAGTTTTACTGGGTTACTATTCTTAATGAAAGGTCAGATTCAAAACTAGGGAAGTTCCAGGTAAACGAAGTTTACAAATTTTCTTCTCCATATGGCCATATTAGAAAAGTATACTTTGAAGCAGTTTGCTGAGAGGCTCTATTAAATTGGTCGCGCTAATAGGAGATAGCGGAGATTTTTACTATGGTTATTATCCGTATCTACAAAATTCAGTGCGAGAATCAGAATAACTAACTCTATTTTTAGAAAAAAAATTAAATTGAATTATTTTCACTTCGTTTGACCCCGGACTATCGGCTGAAAATATATTTCAGTTCCGCTTATGCAATTCAGTAAAGTTGCTGTTCTAAAGGCGCACCTGTCTAAAACGACCTTTATTAGGTTTTTCAGAGGAAAAACTAAAAGAAAATGAAAGAAAACGGAGCGGCTTTTGTTTATATTTGTATGGAACGGACCATTAGGCTCAAAAGATTGAAATTGCTTTCTTTTACCGGGGAAAATAAAAGGAAAAAGGATATTTGTCATATTTAAAGTATAAAACGTAAAGTGAAACGGAAATTTCGCGTTTTGTTGTGTTTCTAGTCACTGTGAGTAGAAACTGGTAAAATATTAAGACACAAACAATAAAAGTGGGTATATTGATGATGTCAGTAATACAAAAATCGATTTCAGTAGTAAATATATTTAGAGTGAATGAATTGTCAAAAAAGCATCTTCAAAAATTTACCTACAAGTATGGGCTAGGTTAGGGGGACAAATACCGAATTAGCCCTCCCAAAAATAAAAAAAGTTATAAAATCTATGAGCTAAACTTACTTGTAAAGTGAGTACAGTTAAAATTTGAAGTCAATCGAGTAAGTAGTTTTTAGCTACGCCGTGAATTGACAGACACACAGACCAATGGAATTGAGAATTCTCCGTCTTGAATGCGTACCACAATTTTACCAGCTCTATATCACACTTAATGAAGACCAAAAATATGAAATTAATCCAATAAGTACTTTTTCAGACTGATTTTTTTAAATCATTTATTAGGCTGCCATTTTGTTTTGCTGTCTTAGATTCGTACCAAAATATTACAGGTTGATTCCTGATTTTTGTGCAAAATTTGAGGTAAATTGCATAATTTATTCTTTTAGTAATAATTTTTTTTAACATTTCTCTAGCCGCTATTTTGTTCCATCATATTAGGTTATTTTTTCAGGCGGAATTTGAAATATTTTATTAAGCCGCCATTTTGTTTCTTCACCATCTTGAATTCGTACCAAAATTTTACTAGTCAATAACTACTTAATACTTGTTTTTTCTGCAAAATTTGAACTAAACTGGATAAGTAATTTTAAAGTAATAATTTTTTTAATATTTGACTAAGCCGCCATTTTGTTTCTTCATATTGGATTATTACCAAAATGTTACCAGGTCATCCCCATATGACTTTTAATTTTTGACCAAAATTTGAAGTCAATCGGGCAAGTAGTTTTTTAGCTATGCCGCGAACAGACAGACCGACAGATCCGAGAAAACATGTTTTCCGGAATGTAAGGATCTTGAAACGTGAAGATCTGAAAAAATCTCGGAAGGGTGATTTTTTTACGATTACAATACTTCCCTTCTACAAGCGAAGTAAAAACAATATAAAAAGCATTCAATTTAGTTTATCATAATTTTAATACAAAAGAAAATATGGGGGGGGGGTTATAATCGATGGTGGATTCACCAGAGGCAACATAATTCCACCAAAGTGTTTTTATATTTATGCTGGTTGATTTCTGATGCCGCCAGTCAGTGTTTTATATCCCTAAACTCTTTGTGGTGAATTCTCCATAAACTCAAAATTTACACCTTCTTTGGGATAAGGTTGATTTGGTGGATGATTAAGGAAGTAAGAGAAATGTCAAAACAAAGACAATTTATCTACAAATTATTAATATTTTTTTCTTAATTTGCCGTGAGTTGTACACTTTTGTAACAATGGAATTTCTAAGTGTGAATAAGTTTATAAATGCCATTTGTAAAAATACTGAAACTACATTTTAACTTTTACTGGAAAAATTAGAACTAAATTAGGGTAGTATCTTAAAAAAACAAATCATAAAGTAGCTTTTTTTATAAAAGGTATGCAAGAACACAAAAGTCACACATCAAATTATGCAAAATTTAACAATTAATTTCAAATGTTGCATTCAGCCAATAAAAGTTACAAGTTAATTTATTTGGGATGTCTAGAAATTAATAAGAGGAAAAATCTTAATATTTTATTGAACCTTTATACCTAATATCTGCTTCGGTTAAGTAGGGAGACCCATTATTCTTTTATTATTGTTAAATATTCAAGCCTAACAAGTGTTTCAGTACAAAATAGTACTTTTCTAACTTTTCACCTGCGTTCAAAGTCAAAAACTTGTCAACGACGTTATTATTTATTAATGCTTTACGAAGGTCTGACGTAGGAAAAAGTACAGTACAGGATATAAAAAAGAAATGGGACCAAAGAAATTCCTTAGAAAGACCAATAGTAAGCGAAGCACATAAGAGGAGGATGAACGCCTTATCGCCTTATATATTTTTTTAAGAGAAACCCCTTCTAATCCGCTGTGACGGCAAAAAGGGAAACTCGTTTCCCAAGTTGTATTAGAACTGCCAGAAATCGTACAAAACACACATCCAACTTATGGAATCATTCTGCAGCAATAAAGCCTTACCTTTCTGTGGCAAGCAAGGAGGAGAGAGTTGGTTTCTCATTACAGTTGTGTATAGAGGACATGCGTTTTTGGTCGAAAATTATTTTTACTGACGAGAAGATATTTCAGTCATGTTTCAATTGACGCATTAGGTTGTATAGGCCCCAAATACTCGTTTTGATGAGAAATATACCCAAAATGTAAAAAACAGCCATTAACGTTTGGTGGTGGATGAGCTCAAGAGGTATCGGAATTTGCAGAATGATTGCAGGAAGATTTAAAATCTTATATTATTATATTAGAAAATGTTGTTACCATCAGTCACCGCACAATTTTAAAACAATTTTCCTTTCCAACACGACAATTGCCCGGTACACGCTGTCCGAATTGTAACTGAATGGACGAGACAAAGAAGCCCTGACATCAACCCAGTCGAAAATCTTTGAGGTTACATAATAAAAAAAAATTCTCCTAACGAATTTCATCCAACGAATTCTGACTATTATAGAACAAAATTTTGGAGGTGTGGAGTGGATTAACTCCGGATTTCGAAAATTCTTTAGTTGGTTCAATGATCACAATACTTAACATAATCGAAAAAAATGGTGGGGCAACAAAATATTAATTTCTATTTTATTTTTCTTATAAATTTGTCGTTTCATTGTATTTCTGTTTTATTTGGTCCTTAATTAAAATAGTATTTACGTTAAAGTTTTTTAAAAAATAAATGTTTTTCTGTTTATTGTTAAATCCTTTTTAGATGTTGTTGATTAAAGCAATTCTTTTCATTCTGAGGTTGAGGTTCTTTTTAGTGTTAAAATAGTATATGTTGTATAGAGTAGATTAAAAGTACTTTTTTTCAAAAACAAAATCTAAAAAACCTTAAAATTTTCACTACTTTTCGATGGAAAATCTCTGTTTTAACTATGTGTACGGAAATTCAAAAATCGTGCAAAAAAATATAAAGAAAGTATTTGAGTTATTACTAAATATATTAGTTCTTAATAACAGCATAGAAGCCGAACACCTCCTCAAACGACGGGAAAAATCGTACCTGAAGGATAAAACAATGTTTATTAGTATTTTTTTATTAAAAAAATTGACTCTACCAAGGTTAGCTATGTTTATAATGCATAATTTTGCTATAATCTTCTAAAAGAATATCAAAAATGTGTTAAATTTAGCCAGATATATGAAATTTACGTGAATATCATTAAATGTCAGTTTTGTGTCCGGTTTTCATTTGCGGCAACTGTACTTTTATTATTTTTATGCCAAGGTATTTCCTTTTCATTAAAATAGTCCCTTCCAGGACATTGCACCGCATTTTTAAGTCGCCCAGAGAACCAGAAAGAAAACATAACTTTCACATTTTATTATCTGCTTTCCCTGTCTGTTTTTGCCATCCCGCTTGTATGAGCAAAAATAGGAGATCGCTGATGTGTAAGGTCTCTATTTTAATGCGATAAGATGAGATGTACCAACTGTTGCTCGAAAAACAAATTTACATAATGGCTTTAAATTCTCTCCGTAGCAAAACGTCGGGCAC
Source organism: Kuschelorhynchus macadamiae (assembly GCA_030620095.1). NCBI lineage: Eukaryota > Metazoa > Arthropoda > Insecta > Coleoptera > Curculionidae > Kuschelorhynchus > Kuschelorhynchus macadamiae. Next base: position 1,352,925 of record JAUTXW010000642.1, read on the forward strand.
TCCTCTGTAATTTATGTTGGCAATTGTATCTTTTTTAAGGCTAAATATGAAGTATCTTGAATAATTTTGTACCTAGATTGTAATTTGTATTATTCAACAAGGAAAACTTAAATACAACAGTGTGAATTAATTGGAATTTGAATTATGAAAGGTGAATTATGGCACTCTGTTCAAAATATTGCAGACTAAAGATAAATTTCCCAACTTCGGAATACATGTTCAGAGAATAAACAGGCTTTTATTTATAAACTTTTGAACTAAAAAGTAAAAAAATAATAAAATTTACATGAGCACAAAACTTTTAAAATTTTGAATACTTTTTTTTAAAGGCTTTACTTCTATAGTCTGTTTCAGAAATGTATGGAGTAATAAAATGGGTAATTTCATCTAATTGGTCTGAATTTTGGGGGTCGTCCATAGGCGTAGGTAAACTTTGTTTATAGAAATAATAATACAGATTCTTTTAAATCCCTGTCCTTTTGCATACCCAATGAGGTTTTATTACTCTATAGATTACATTTATTACATAATTGGTTGGTACTTGATGGAGACTTTTTAATTGTGTTTTTATTTAGTAGTGTTAGTATTTACTGTTACGCCATACTGTTAACAGTATTATAAGAATATTAATAAAATGGCGACAATCACTCCAACAAAAATATGTTCTAATAATTCTCGACTATCAGTGAATTATTATTTTAAATATATACGATTGCGTTAATTTTACTGTACAAGAAAGTGTTGAATGATGTTCCCGAATGACTGGAATTGGAAAGTCCACCGTTTTCAAATTATTGTAGGAGAGAAAGGTGGCAGGTCAAGTGGAACCTCCCAAGAAAATTTCAGGAAGACCAGCAAAAGTCCTTAATGAAGGCACCAAATGTGAAATTCGAAGAAAGTTCCACTCTTTAGATATTGATTGCTAGAGCTTGTCGCCTTATCATTGCTAACTAAATCCTATGGAACTTTTATGAGCGCAAGTGAAAGGATTTGTAAGAAAACAAAACACGATATTTAAAATGAAAGATGCTAAGCTACTATTTGATCAAGCTATTAAGGAAGTGACACTACAGAACTGGCGAAAAGCAGTCGAGGATGTGATTAAACAGGAGGAGAGAATGTCGGATCTTGACAACTTGATCGATCAGATGGTCGACCCTTTAATTATAACGTCAAGAGGTGATGATAGTTCCTCAGATGACGAAGAATATAACCTGTTATAATTTAATTATTGTATAAGAATATATAATAATAATACTATATATATATATATGTATATATATATATATATATATATATATATATATATATATATATACAGTGTGTCCCAGATTCGCTTCTCTATACAGGGATCTCGGCTTCTATTATACCCACAGCAAAGGTTAAATGGGGAACGTTTTAGAGGAAACTTATTGCATTCGATATCCAGCTTCAGATTTACGATCGATCAATTGTTTTTGGAAATATCGGGGAAAAACCGAAAATGGCGGATTTCGTTTTTGGCCGTTATATCCAGAACGGTAAATTTGACAGCTGCCAAAATGTGACATTATTTGGACACATTTTTAAGACAAATAAGATGGCGTATACGACACGTCTTCATTGTTTTTTGTTAACCCGCAACCCGCTTCAACTTTCATTTTTCTTAAGACCGCCATATTGAATTTTTCGATTTTTGGAAAAAGCCTAAAATTTCCATTCTAGTGATATCTCACAAGTGCATTAAAGATTTAAGTATTATCGAAATATTACACTTCGTAAAGTTAGGTTTCACTTTTTTCTAAGGAGGCCATGATTTGAAGTAATGTTAGCTCTCGATGCTTTTCTAAGGAGGCCATAATTTATCTGTAACAAAATTGGATTTTGACTTTGACGTTAAGTTAAATAGTTGAAAGTATCAAAGCTGTGTTTTAGTAAGTAGTAGGTACGCTTTTATCCTAATAAAATTATAAATCTGACACATAAATTGTCAAAACCTATAGAAAATGGCCGGCATTCAATATTCAAATGAAGAAAATGTTGACATGTTAGCTCTGTACTTTCAATCATACAGAAACGTCGACGTTACCTCAGCAAGGTATTTGGAGAGTACCTCGAACGACGGCAGCCTCATAAAACCCAATTCAGGAAAATCGTAGTTAATTTAATTAACCATGGTGCCTTCGAACAACCTAGAAGTGGATGCAATAATAGTAATGAAAATCGAGACAGAAACATTTTACAAGCTATCAACGAAAACCCTAGTGCATCGGTAAGAACTGTAGAACAGGAAACTAATGTGCCAAAATCAACTGTACAGAGAGTTTTAAAAAAGAATAAGTACCATCTATACAAACCCATAATAGTACAAGGATTTAAGGAAACTGATTTTCCAAGACGTCTACAGTTTTGTGAGTGGTATACTAGGAGATGTAATGAAAGTCCTGATTTTATAAATCATGTCTTGTGGCACAATGAGAGCAGGTTCACGAATTGTGGAGTCTTTAATAGGCACAACCGTCATCATTGAGCTGTGCAAAATCCTCACGAAGTGGCAGAGAGACGTCTACAGATCAGATTTGGAAGTAACGTTGGGTTTGGGATCATTGTTAAGTTAATCTAACCAATCTTTTTTAAATGATGGTCAAATAATAATCTTTTTTTTTTTCGTTTTCTATAATGATACTAAAAGAGTATAATCTAATAAAAAACAAGTAAAACGTTCTACTCTAGTCAGTCAACTTACTTTTTTGATATTGTATTACATTTTTATTCAATCATTTGGTATTGTAGTTTCGAAGAACCTATAAAAATAGAATTGAGTTCTATAAATTTATTAACCCTTTATCTAAATTTTCTGCAGATTTAGCTAATTCTCTAAAATTATTTTGGTTGTCTCAATTTAATGATTTATTATTACCCGAAAAATCTAGTTCTTGCGTTATGAAAAAAATACCATACTAGAGAAAGGCGTTCAGCTGTATTTCCGAATAATTTCAATTTTAAAGCGCAAGGGGTTTGTTCTTTTGATATTTTATGTTTTATTAAGGCACGGTGTAAGATTATTATATCACTGAAATAAATTGATTTAGTATTTTCGACATTAATATGCAATACCAACAAAATAATTTATTACGGCTACTACTTCCCACTAACCTAATATGTTTTTCTTTTTCATAATAAAGCTGAATAGGTTTCAACTGTATACATGCTCATTCATTACGGGATGTTTCGATAATTATTTTTGGAAAGAAAATATCTACTTTTTAATAAAGATAATTTTCCCTTTATAATTTATAGTTTCTAGTACCATCCGGCCGACACTGCCGCTCTTGACTGTCGGGCACCTGTTTATAAATTACTAATCATTTCTGGAAATCGACTTATTGGACCATTTTTGTTTGACTACAACCTAAACGGGTAGAGATACCTAGAGCTTTTGCGAAATCAGATTGTACCAGCCTTACAAGCTATTCTAACGGAAGATGAATTAAGAAGAACTTGGTTTCAACAAGACGCATGTCCGGCTCACAATACCATTCAAGTCAGGAACTTCTTAAGAGAGCAGTTTGACGAAAGAATAATTTCTTTAAATGGTCAATGTCTTGGCCTCCTAGATCCCCTGACCTGTCGCCCTTGGATTTCTACCTCTGGGGTCACACGAAGAATGAAATCTATGAATTTGATCCCCCCGTGACCTTAACCTGGACACATTTAGAAATATTAACCAAAATACACTTACCAGGGTTGTACGAAAAACAGTCACCAATTGTCAAAAATGTCTCGATGCAAATGTACGTCATTTTGCAGATTTGTAAACTAATGTTACCCACTTACAAAGTAGTTAAAGCTCATTTAGATTTTTTAAGTCGTTATTTACATTCATGTTGTATTGAAAATTCAATGCGTTCAATATATTACTTACTTATTAATGTAATCTTGTGACAAATAAATCATGGCCTCCTTTAATCCTAATTTACGAAGTGTGATATTTTGATGACACTAAAATCTTTAATGCACTTGTAAGATATCACTAGACCGGAAATTTTAGGCTCTTTCCAAAAATCGAAAAATCCAATATGGCGGTCATAAGAAAAATGAAAGTTGAGGCGGGTTGCGGGTTAACAAAAAACAATAAAGAAGTGTCGTATACGCATTATTATTTGTCTTAAAAATGTGTCCGAAAAACGTCACATTTTGACAGCTGTCAAATTTACCCTTCTGGATATACTGGCGAAAAACGAAATCCGCCATTTTCGGGATTTCTCAAACTTATTGATCGATCGTAAATCTGAAGCCAGATATCGAATGCAATAAATCGAAAAATTTAACCGTTGCTGTAGGTATAATAGGAGCCGAGATCCCTATATAGAGAAGCGAATCGGGGACACACTGTATATGTATAATATATATATATATATATATATATATATATATATATATATATATATATATATATATATATATATTTTATACATATTATAAACACTTTTTATATTTTTTAAATAAAATTCCGTTAAATTTAAATTTTTTCTGTAAGTATCCAACCGCACGCCTTTGACGCACCGTGTTCAGTGTTTATAAAAGGATAATAATAGGCAAAACGCATAAATTGACCCGAAACCGGGTGGTACTACTTGCACTTGGTGAAAAGAAAAAAATTTGCAATGAGATCAATGCTAAACTATATCAGTGGCATAAATTATTGGTGGTGTAGACTTTTGCATAGGTACCTAATAAGATTTTAATACTCTATACTTTTCTGAAACACACTATAGTCTGATGATGTCTCACGCCTCAAGTTTTAAAGAAAATATTCAGATTTTTGAAAGTTCAGTGTTTATGTAAGTTTTATTATTTTTTAGTTTTTAGCTAAATAGTTTATACATAAAAGCTTGTTTTTAAAATTTTTTTTTCACGTTTATTTTATTTTGTACATTTAAGCATTATTAAGTCTTGGAATTGATCTGTTGAATATCAAATTTTAATAGTAATTGTCAAGACAAATCCAACGATCTCAAACCCGACGGGGTTATGTTGCGTAGTTGAGGAGTTCACTCTCAGCTACCTTCCGGCTTCATTATCAGTCCAGCTCCATGGTACCGTATTATTTAATATTTAAATAAATTAAAATTGATTACAAATTTTGAATTAGAAAGACTGAGATACCAAGAAAGCAAGTTAAATAAAAGCTTGTATTAACAATAATTTACAGAAACACTTAAAGGAATGGAATTTCAAAAATTGTTGTAGCCTTCAAGTAGCAACAAAAAAAGTATGCCTTACCAGTGTATAGCGGAGTTTTTAATATGTATCGCTCTTTTATCTTAAATATTGTACTTTTCAATTAATATTGCACGCCAAAACCATCTTTTTATGCATATTTTCTGATTGAAAGTGAAACATGAAAGAAAAAATAAAATAAAATGAATCCCCAAAATATGTAAGTCCTTGTATTACCTATTTAGGAAATCATGGTTTTTGGGATTATATCGTGACAAAATATATGACGTGTCGCCTTCGAATTCGATCTGTGTTCACCGAACAGCAGATTGTATAATTTGTTTCTTTCTAATATATCGTTCATTCTTCTTAAGCCTAGTGGATTTGGATCATCTAGTTTCTCCAATATAGACATCACCATACATATGTTGGACCGGCGAAGGAACCTTGCGGTCTTGTCTACGGTTCTATGTATAAATTGAAGAACTACACTTCCTATCGATAACTGCGTGATGAATTAGGATTATTAAATTTTCTATTTGACCATCTAATATCCTCCGTGTATGCAGTCTACTAACCATTCACAAACATTACAAAGAACTTTTTAAAATCTGTTTCATAGAGAATTGCCAGCATTATAAACAAGTTTAAGATTTGATTTTTTCTGACCTGTTCTTCCTTTCGGAAAAAACTCATAAAAACCTTTTAGCGCGGTGATCTGCAAACGCGTAATCCATTGTCCTAAATCACTGAATCTCCCATTACTATCCCGCTTCATACCATTTCATTTTTTCTACTTCCCTCGTAAACAGGAAATATTGTAATCGTGAAAAAATCATTCTCTGAGATTTTTTCAGATCTTTACGTGTCAGAGTTCCTGGATTCTCAATTCCGTCGGTCTGTCTGTCTGTGTGCTAGTCTTTCTGTTCGCGGCATAGTTAAAAACCTACTTACCCTATTGCTTCGAATTTTGGTCAAGATTTAACGGTCAATATGGGTATGACCTAGTAAAATTACGGTAAAATTCTAATATGGCGAAACAAAATGGCGGTCTAATGAAATGTTAAAAAAATTATTGCTAAGAACTTCTTATCCAATTTTCCTCAAATTTAGTACAAAGTACTATGTAGGAATTAACTGGTAAATTTTGGTATGAATCCAAGATGACGAAACAAAATGTTGGCTTACTAAAATAATTTAAAAATTCTGCCTGAAGAAACTACTTAATGGATTGATATCAAAATGTGTGCAATAATAAGCTATAGTATAGTGAGGAACTGGTAATATTGTAGTACGAATTCAAGATGGCGGAACAAAATGGTGGCCAAATAAAATATTTGTAATCGTGAAAAAATCACCCTCTGACATATCTTCATGTTTTAATGTTCTTAAATACTAAATATTAATTTTAATCAACTCCGCCGGTCGGTCTGTCAGTTTCCGGCATAGCATACTTACTCGAAATTTTGGTTAAAAATTAATGGTCATATGGAGATGACCTGAAGCAAAACAAAATGTCGGCCTAATGAAATATTTAAAAAATCAGCCTGAAAAAAACAACTAACTATCAATTTCAAATTTTGTGCAAAAGTTTAGCGTGGTATAGAGATAAACTTGTGGTACGAATTGAAGATAGCGACGAAAATGGTAGCCAAAAAAATCAAGTGTGGCAGGAGTAGAAACTTGTTGTTTGATAGGAATCCAAAATGGTGGAACGAAATGACGCCCAATGAAAAAAAATGTTTTACTAAATAGCTCTGTACTGAACTAAAATCGGTCGAACTTCTCTATTCCTAATAAAGGGAAAGATTCATAACCAGGGCGGTTCCCGGAAAATAAAGGAAGTTTACCGATTTTTTCTTTTCCTGTTGCAAATACTAGCTCAATACCGGTTTTAAATCATTTATCTATTATATTACTAATCCTTTCTTTAGAGTAAATATTGCTATTGAATGTATTCCCAACTGACCTCCTTGGTTCATTAAATATAATAAAAAAAATCGAATTGTTAATGAATAAATGAAATTACAGTTTTTTTGTAAATAAATTAAGGTAAAATTTAAAGATTTGTACTAATTTCAAAAGTAAACTATTTGAGATAAACTTAATTCTAGGTAACGTATTATGCAAATTATTTTTAATGAAACTTATAGGTTATTCTTAAAAATCTGCATACCTGCATTAATATTTTTCATTATTTGTAACGTATGTCCGTGTAAATGACTGGTTTTTACGATTAATGGTAACAGCAGCGAATATTCGCATAATGGTTTTTCAAAGAATTGTAATTGTCCTGCACAAAATATAGTTTTTATAATCATTATCTTTATATTTAGTAAACGATACCGTGTAATATAATTTGGAAATAAAAACGTTGTGTCCAGAAACGATTTTGTTAAAATTGCTGTACCGGATTATAGCAAAATTACAAGAAATATCCGACGTATCATCAAAGCGGTTTTGCGATATCTATATAAATTTTATTAGAAATACATAATAAAGGAACATTTACGAGTTAATTCGATATATTTAAGGATGTAATTTTTATTCATTTATTTCTATAATGGTATATAATAACAAAACCATTTTCAGCGAACAACCTTATACTATAATTTTATAAATATATTGGATAATTATTTAATACATTCCTTTGGTTGTAATAAAAATGGCCCGGTTATACAAAGGCTGGGTTAAAAATAGAGATTTATAAGTATATAAACTCTTTTTTTAGCACTACTAATTTTAAAAAATCCCATATATGCCGCTTAAAGTCTAATATCGTTTAAATAAATGCCACACTTGACTTTTAGGCAAAACTTCAAAAAGAATAAGTTCAATAAGTAGTTTTTACATTGACACATACCGCCATTTTGTTACGTCATGTTGAATTCGTACCAGTTTATCCCATCTTCACATTTAATTTTTCTGCAAAATTTAAAGTCAATTAAGCAAGATTTTTTTAATGATGATTTAAAAAAAATAAAATAGCAAGACATCGACAGTTTAAAATATTATTTTGTTTTTTTTTTACTGGATCTTAACCCCAAATAATATCCCACTCTAACATAACAACAAAAGGATCTTTAACGAAAACCATTTAGAAACTTAATATCTGGAAAATATCTGCGGGCCAACGCAATAGGTAAAGACTTATAATATAGGTTTCCTATGGACCATGCACCAAAGTTGCGAAACGTCGACAATTTAAAAAATTACTTGTTTTATTTTTAATGGATCTTAATCCCAAATAATACATCACTCAAGCAATTTTTACCAGGTCATCCCCATATGACCCTTAATTTTCGATCAAAATTTGAAGTCAATCGGTTAAGTAGTATTTAAGCTATGTTACGAACTGACAGACAGACAGACCGACAGACAAACCGATAGACGGACCGACCGACCGACGGAATTGATAAAACATGTTTTTTAGCGTCTACGAATGCTAAAACGTGAAGATATTTAAATCCCGAGAGAGTAATTATTGCACAATTACATAAACTTTATTTGGCCGCCATTTTGTTCCTCCACCTTGAATTTACTAGTTGGTCTCTACACCACAATTAGTTATGGCACACAGTTTGAAATCAATCCATTAAGTAGTTTTTTGGGCTGCATTTTTAAATAATTTATTATACCGCCATTTTGTTCCGTTATCTTGGATTCGTACCAAAATTTTACCAGTTGTTTCCAACGTAATACTTTGATGTTTATGCAAAATTTGAAATAAATTGGATAATTAGATTTTTAATAATGTTTTTTAACATTTCCTTTTGGGCCGCCATTTTGTTTCACCGTTTTGGATTTCTACCAAAATATTACCAGGTCATCCCCATATGATCCTTAATTTTTGTAAAAATCTGAAATCAATCGGGTAAGTGATCTTTAAGCTATATCGCGAACTGACAGAGAGACAGACAGACCGACAGAGGAACTGACTTAATTAATGAAACATGTTTTTTGGCATCTAGGGACGCCAAAACGTAAAGATTTGTAAAACCTGAGAGGATGATTTTTTCGTGATTACAAACATTTTATTTGGCTGTCATTTTGTTGTGCCATCTTGAATTAGTATCACAATTTTACTAGTTGATCCCTATACCACAATTAGTTATTTGTACACAATTTGAAATCAAGCAATTTAGCATTTTTTTCGAGCTGAATTTTTAAATAATTATAAACCGCCATTTTGTTTCGCCATCTTGGATTGGTACTATACTGTTACCAGTTGATTCCAACAAAATACATGATGTTTTTGCAGAATCTGAGATAAATTAAATGAGTGGTTTTTTAATATTTTTTTAAAAATTCACTAGGCCGCCATTTTGTTTCGCCATATTGGATTTTTATCAAAATGTGCACCCCCCCATGACCCTTAATTTTTGACCAAAAATCGGGTAAGTAGTCTTTAAGCTATGCCGCGAACTAACAGACAGTCAGATACACGGACAGACCGACACACGGACCGACGGAATTAATAAAACATATTTTTTGGCATCTAGAGACGTTAAAACGTAAAGATGTGTACAACCTGGGAGGATTATTTTTCACGTATATAAACATTTTATTTGGCCGCCATTTTGTTCCGCCATCTTGAATTCGTACCAAAATGTTACCATTTTATTCCAACATAATACTTGATGTTTTTTGCAAAATTTGAGAAACATTGGGGGAGTAGTTTTTTAATAACAATTTTCTAACATTTCACTAGGCCGCCATTTTGTTTCGACATATTGGATTTTTACAAAAACGTTACCAGGTCATCCCCATATGACCCTTAATTTTTGAACAAAGCCGCGAACAGACAGACAGACCGACGGAATTGAGAAAACATTTTTTTCTTCATCTAGGGACCCTGAAACGTGAAGATCTGAAAACATCTCGGAGAGTGATTTTTTTCACGATTACAATACTTTCCTTTTACGAGGGAAGTAAAAATTAAATATAAAGGAAATAAAGCTAACCAAATAATATATGATAGATCATTTTAATGTAGGTGTTTAATTAGTATTGCACCAATGTACTATAATCCATGTAGGTTTGTATATATGCATATAAAAAATCTAATTATTTCGTTCCAACATAAAACCACAACCAAAGTTCTTAAAGAACTTTTTTTCTAAGTAAACCCTTTTTCCGCACTCACTTGCGTGTGCAAAGTACCCTTTTCCCGCACTTGGTGTGGAAAAATTTTTTCGTGCAGCAAAAATCATTTTTATTTTTTTTTCCTAATGATTTTGCTAAAATTTAATCATTTTTGGAATAAATATTATTAAAAAATATGAGAGAAATTTTGAAACCGTAATTTTTTGGATTCTAGTAAAGTTTGGCACATTATTTTTAAATGTCAGAATCAGAAAACAATTTTAATTTACATTTATTAACTCAATAATTAATACCAGTTTGTTCCAGTCGTTTGTTTCCATGAAAACCAAATTACATTTTCAAATCATGCACTGCTAACTTATATGACGCTCCCCGTAACTCTGCGCAGACTACGTCCGTTGGAGGGCAGCACATTGACTACGTTGTCATGGCAACCAGGAATACAAACAAAAACCGGCTTGCCATTATTCTGACATTTATAAATTTGAGTTTGAGTTATTCAAATCACCATTACCACAGTGCAGTACAGATTGATGCTGCAAGCATATTTCTATGTAGTATGTTTACTAGTGCAAAACTAAGTAGGTGAATTAATTTAAGAAAGTTTATTCCAAAATAAAAACTGAAATCTGCTTGTAAGAATCGAAAATTTAGCTTTGTTATAATGAAAAATTTTTAGTAATATTTCAATTATATTTTTAGTTTAGCTTTAGACCAATTGAAACAAATACCACTTTCCTAATAAAATTTAACTCAAATTTGTTCCATGCTTTACGTTAATAAATAAGTTACCCTCCGTAGTAAAACCAAAATATGTACACATTTATGATGAGCATAGTTTACATAGTTACTAATATATTAAAATAATAAAACGACAAAAAATTGGGAAAATCGAGCAAGCTTTGCTTTTTCTAGAATATTAAGGATATACAGTCAAACAGATTGTTACAGTTGTATGTACTTTCCTAAATAAATATGTTTGGTTCTAGGGCTGCATACATATTTTACATTATTCCAACTTACCCACTTGCTAAGTCATAAAATAAAAACAGTACATACAAACTACAAACATCAATTTGGAACAACCTGTATTATTTTTTAAAAAATCTGAAAAACTACAAACACCAGAGGGAGCCATATACGGGATCGATTTTGTATATTAATTAATGGTAATATATAGTACAAATATTCTTGTCACCGTCAATTATTCTAAATCTGGTGAAGGGAACTTTCCATTTGCCCCTCGTAAGTCTGTCATCAGTGCATAATTCCAATCGCTAACAGAATGATTTTTATTGCCGGGGAATCCTATACTGTAATTTAATAAATCAACTACATTAATTTTTAATACGTTTCGGTTTTCAAGAAAGTTTTTCAATTACAGTCGGGGCTCCTATACCTCTGATTGCTCGTAAAGGTATTATTAACGTGTACGACCAGAAAGTTTCGAGTTTCAGACGGCAATTATAGGCAATATAAGCTGAAAATAATGGACTTAATGCTGAAGGATATAGCGTATTATAACATCTGGAATCACTGTTCGTATCATTGGACCGTGGACGTTACGTAAAAAAAAAATGTTTTTGGCAAACTTAGAACTTACACGTATATATATATATATATTACAGCTTTATTTAACTCTCTCAAATAATTAAAACATGTATTAAAATCAAGCATTAAAAACATACAGGGTTTTGATTTATATTTTGACACCTACGTACAACTTTAACTATAGAAGTTATAAAAAAAACTACATGCAAAATTTTTAGGATTCTTCTCGTGTTATTCTCTAAAAATGTTTTTACTTCCCTCCTTGCAAGGGAAGTATTGTAATCGTGAAAAATAAGCCTCCGAGCATTTTTAAATTTTTTTTTTAATTTAACTTTTTTTAAAAATTCAGCCTGAAAAACTACTTAATAGACTGATATCAAATTGTGTGCCATAATTAATTCTCGTAAAGAGATGAACTAGTAAAATTGTTCAAATAATGTATCGAGTTAGCCGTTACTTGATGGAAATTCATTATCACTAGTATAATAAATAAACAAACTTTATTTTTTTAGTAATTTCCACTAATTTATTTGGGTTTGACAGCTGTTTCGATACACTGTGTCTTTTTTAAAAACCAACTTAAGACTGATACTAAAACTAGATTTTTTAACAATAATTAAAGAGTCTACCTACCTAACCCTAACAGATGTGCAAAACCTATTTCCCAGTATCCCACTTATTAAAGCTATGAACTTAGTTGATAATTTGCTATTAAAAAACAAAGTCAACCCTATTGTTAAGAATGACATATTAGATTTGTAGGCAGTGTGCCTTGATCAAAATTATTTTGACTTTAGTGGCTCGATCTATTTAAGTAATGAATGTTTAATAATAGGTAGCCTCTTAAATCCTATTTTAGCTGAGATATTTCTTGATAACTTAGAACAAATAATAGATAATCACCCTTATGAGACAAGTTTATATATTGGTATTTTGGCTTGTCTCACAGCAACAGAGAGACAACTTAATCTTTTTCTAAATTCTATTAATAAATTTCATAAAAATATAAGATTTATTTTAGAAATTACAACAAAATAAGTCCATTAACTTTTTAGATTTTAAAAATCAGGAACAATAATAAACACGATTTTAAAATTTATCATAAACCATCCTATACATATATAACAATACATAATACCTCAAACCACCCATTCACACATAAGATGGCAGCTTTTCATCGTTTAATTAATGTACCTCTGTCAACAGTTCACCTCTCGATATATCCTAGCTAATCACTACCAAACAATATACAACCCTACACCAACACTCTCACAAAACAAAAACCCCAATCAATCCCACTCAACCTCTCCAAAATCTTATAACTTACCCTTTACTATTAATGAACTCAAATTCGCATTATCAAAATGTCAAAACAGCTGCCCAGGCCTAGACGGAATCCTCGTTTAAATAATCAAGAACCTTCCAGAAAAGGGACTCAACTCTATCCTAAATCAAATAATCCTCGCACCCTTCCCAACAGTTATAGACCCATATCCCTAACTAGTCACCTAAGCAAGATCATGGAAAGAATGGTGAATAATTGACTTATATGGTACTTAAAAAAAAAACGGACTACTCTTACAGGAACAAATAGGATTTAGACAAAAAAGATCGACTATCGACCACCTGGTGGGACTAGGCATATATATCAATGATGTATTTAATACCAATTCCCACACTACGGCAATCTTTTTGGACATTTCTAAAGCTTCTGACTCAATAAATAGCCAGATTGTACTTGAAAGCCTAGACACATGGAACATATCAGGCGAAATTGAGTGATTCATTGAAGGATTCCTCCAACAAAGAAAATATAAAGTTAGAGTCTACCATACCTACTCAGAAACTTACCCTCAAATAATTGGAATACCCCAAGGATCCTTAATCAGCCCTACCCTCTTCCTAATAACAATAAATAATATTAAATCATTAATTCCAAACACAGTTCAACTTAGGTTATTTGCCGACGATATACTAATCTATCAAAAAACACCTTACAATTATGTCTAAACAGATTATACAACTGGTCATCAAAAAAACACCTCAATTTTTCCCCCACTAAATCAGTCTCAATACACTTTTGTAGAAAGCGCAACTGTAGAACCATATTAAATTTCACTATAAATGGAGAACTGATACCAACTAAAACCCATCACCCATTCCTAGGGCTAATTCTAAACTCTTCATTTAACTGAAAATTTCACATGGAACATCTTAAAATTAAATGTTCCAAAGACTTATCCATCCTCCACATGTTTTCTAACACTAAATGGGGATCCGATTCTCTCTATTGAAAATGTATAAAGCGCTAATACAGTCAAAACTAGACTATGGATCGATCGTTTACTCAACCGCACCAAAAAATCATCTTAAAAAATTTGATCCGATTCACAACAGGGCAATAAGATTGTCAATAAGAGCATTCCATACAAGTCCATCAATAAGCCTATACTGCGAATCACAAATACCATCCTTATACCATATAAGAACACAACAAATCCTAAACTATTCATTCTCTTTATATTTCAGACCCTTTATTCCTTGTTATAACAAATTTTTCAACCCAATTCAACAAAACCCTAACAACAGAAAACATTATTTATTCACACATAACCGATTTTCCGAAATAAAAGCCCAACTAGACATTACGCTTCCCCCAATATTAGAAACAAATTGTTACCTCTTTCCTCCATGGAATACATTTCAAGCTAAATTCAATACTGAACTAACAAAACTAGATAAAAAAATGACCAACCACAAATTATACTGTCTCAATTCCGGAATTTAATTCATAATAAATACAAAGATTTTGAACTAATATATACAGACGGTTCTAAAATAAACGTTCTAAAATACTCACTGCTGAGCTACTAGCTATATTGAAGGCACTCCAGTACTGCATATCAACAAAATATCCAAAATGGGCAATAATAACAGATTCACTAAATTCAATAATTGCCATTAATTCACTTTACTCACAACATCCCCTAGCATAAGAAATTCAAATCTACTTAGAAAGAGCATACATAAAGAAAATTCATATTGAACCCATTTGGATACCCAGCCACGTAGGAATACAGGGCAATACAAAGGCAGATTTACTAGCAAAGTCGCAACACATCGAAATACTATAAATAACATATTTCACCTCGGTGAAACCTAGCACAACTAGAATGGGACCTTTTAGAAGAACCAAACAAACTCCACAGAATTAAACAAAATTTCATCACTAACTCCTTCCCCAACAAAATACCCAGACAAGACTCCACCGTAATTACTAAACTAAGAATAGGACATACCAAAACAACACATGAACATCTCTTGAAAGACGAGGACGCTTCAATTTGCACCACATGTAATGCAACCCTAACCAACATATTTGAAAACTGCCAACGATATAATCAAAATCCATTTATACAAAAATATAATAAGGATATTAAACAAATCAAAACAACACATGAACATCTCTTGAAAGACGAGGACGCTTCAATTTGCACCACATGTAATGCAACCCTAACCAACATATTTGAAAACTGCCAACGATATAATCAACATCCATTTATACAAAAATATAATAAGGATATTAAACAAATACTATCTTATAAGAATATAAATGAATTGACTGGCTTCCTTAAAGAAATAAATCTATACAATCTCGTATAATTAATTATGCACTAAAAAGAACTGCAAACTAAGGGACGCTAAAAGACTACACTGTCGTTGCGTCCATAATCCATATCACTCACTCTCTCTGTCAACAGATAATTTTAACTTAATATTATAAAACAGATTGCAGTTAATAATGGTTATGACGCAACCATAATAGACAAAATCGTAAATAAACACCAATATAAAAAAGCACCCAATTTCGTTTTTCCTAATTTCAATACAAAAGACAATAATAAGTTTAACACATTAACTTATACCGGAAAAATTAGCACTAAAATAGAGAAGTATCTTAAAAAAACAAATCTAAAGTAGCTTTTTGTACTAATAATACTTTATGTAGATATATTAGAATAACAAGTCTAATACAAATACGGACCAACAATCAGGGGTATATGAATTAAAATGTAGTTCTTCCGAAAAAGTATATATTGGTCAGACAGGTAGATCTTTTTATAAACGTATCAAGGAACACAAATGCAAAAATTAACTAGAAACAAATCTTAATTTTAATAATGAATTTAAAACGTTAGGAACTTTAGATTTAGATAGATAGATTTGATAAAAAAAAATTGATTATAAGTTATAAATAATAGCGACAACTGATACCTATTACAGCGAATGATACTGTATGATCACCGAGTGGTTGTTTTGAAGTATATATCCCATCGACCACCACTTTCACTACCTGCTGCGTGATATCATTCTCAGATCCAACTGCAATACTTAAGTTGGTTTTTTTTTCACTGTCTCTTTCCCTGTCACTTTACCTGGGGGGGCAAAGGAGGCGCCGCCCCCTCCCCGCTCCGCCAACCCCCCATAAGGGCCCCCCCACCCTCACCCCATCTTCTTTCTCTCCCTTCCTTCTTTCTCCTTTTTTCTTTTTCTCCTTTTTCTTTCCTTCGCCTTTTTCCTTCTTTCTCCTTTTTCCTTCCTTCTCCTTTTTTTTCCTTTCTTTTTTTTAACCTAACCTAACCTAACCTAACTTAACCTAACCTAACCTAACCTAACTTAAACTAACTTAACCTGAAAAGGGTAGCCGGTAATTGGTGAGCCATGATTTAAGTCTCGGGAATTCAGGGGTCTGGAGGAAGGGGGAGGGGAGGTGAGGGTAGGGAGGGGAGGAGAGTGGTGAGGGAAAGGGGTGGAAGGGGGAGGGTGGAAGGGGAGGGGAGGGTGGAAGGGGGAGGGGAGGGGGGAAGGGGGAACGGTGGTAAGGTCGTTGCTCGGCTTGGGAAAGTGGTTGTATGATTATCGTTCAACTTTAAGTAGGACATATGTGATCAACTTTTTCATATAAAATCGCCTTAGCGAAGAGACGAATGCAATTAATTTCTGCATTCACACTGTGCAGGGCTCGCGAGTTTTCTGGTGTTTTCATTGTGCCTATTTGGTAATTTTTTAATTTTTATTTATATTTCTAACATTTTTATTTAGCAAAATTTAATTCTTATTTATATTGGTGACATTTTTATTTATATTTGTGTCAGCCAATAAAAGTTACAAGTTAAATTACTTGGAAAATCTAGAAATTAATAAGAGGAAAGACCATAATATTTTATTGAACAATCAAATGGACCTAAACGGTTCTCCACTGTTAAATGTTTATACTCTGCTAGGGTTAGGTAGGTAGACTCTTTATTATTATTAAAAAATCTAGATTTAGTATCAGTCTTAAGTTGGTTTTTGAAAAAGACGCAGTGTGTCAAAACAAATTAGTAGAAATTACTAAAGAAATCTAGTTTGTTTATTTATTGTACTAGTAGTAAAATTGTAATACTAATTCAAAATGGCGGAACAAAATGGTGGCCAATTGAAATGTTTGTAATTCTGAAAAAATTACATGAAAGTATTACAAACATTTTAATTGGCCATTTTGTTCCGTTTTAGCGTTCCTAGATGGCAAAAAAATATGTTTTATCGATTCGGTCGGTACGTCTCTCGGTTTGCCTGTCTGTCAGTTCACGGCATAGCTTAAAAATTACTTACAGATAAACTTCAAATTTTAGCGAAAAATTAAGGGTCATTTGGAGATGACGTAGTAATATTTTGGTATATGCCGGAACAAGATTACGGCCTAGTGAACCGTTAAAAAAATTATTAGTAAAAAATTAATTATCCATCCATAAAAATCAAGCGTTATAGAGGAATGAACTGGTAATACTTTGGTGTGAATATAAGATAACAAAGCAAAATGGTGGCCTAATAAAATGTTTAAAAACAACAGCCTGAAAAACTCTTTATTAATTTTAAATATTGGCCAAACATTAACTGTGATATAGAAATAAATTGGTAAATCTGTGTTACGAATTCAAGAAGGAGAAACAAAATGGCGACCAATTAAATTTTCTAAAACATCAACGTAAAAGATCTTATTCAATTGAATTAAATGTGATATAGGGATAAACTGGTACGAACTCAACATAACGTAACAAAATGGCGGTGTGTGTCAATGTAAATTGTAAATTATGCCCAAAAATCAAGTGTGGCATAAGTAGAAACTGGTAAAATATTGGTTGGAGTCCAATGTGGAGGAATAGCGTGGCGCCTAATAAAAATATATAAAATGACAGTATACATGTGTCACTAAGTGACCATGCACTGAACTAAATTGGGTTACACTTCATTATTCCTAATAAAAGGAAAGATTCATAACGAGGAAAGGTCCGAGTAAAGGAAATTTACCGATCTTTTTGGATTTATATTTCACACCTACCTATAACTCTGACTATAGACGTTATAAAAAAACTACATGCAAAACATTTTTCTCATGTTATTCTCTAAAAGAATTGTATACTGTGGTATCATTAATGATGAGCTGAACGAAGTTTCGTAGAGCTTTTTCTTTGTTGACGTTTCCAGAACAATTATTGTTTTAAGAATACCTTGCGGAATAAACAAACTGCCACAACTCTTTAACAAACGAAGTCATAGACGCGAACTTTTGCACGCATATTTAGCATCACAACGGCATTTTTAAACTTTAGAAAAGGCAATAAAAATGTTTTTTCAAAAATAATCAAAGCATTTTGAAAAGACACCATCTCAAAAAATAGGATTTTGAAATATCTATAATTTAAAAACAGACAATTTTAGTAAAACCAGTCCATTTTATTCTAATAATGAGAAAACCAGTTTTCGATACTCATTCAATTAGTTTTTTTTAACTAGTTATAAATGACTTTTTCCTGGTATGTTAGGCTTTTGGTGCTCCGACAATGAATAAAAAAAGCAACTCTCTTCCAAATTAACTTAGAAATTTTTAAATAAAAATTGTTTATATTTTCCCTTAGAACAACATGAAATTAACATTTTATTTTTCCATGGATATCTGCAAAGAAAATTCCCCAAAACCCACTTTATTATTTTAAATATAAAATTAACTGAAATCACAGCAACCTCTTCGAAAAGGCAGTCGAACAAAGTCCTTTTTGTTCTAAAAAGAGAGCCAGGGCCCCTCATTAAAATATTGCAATGAGAAGCCGTCTTTCAACAGACTCTAAGTAAGACATCATTCATGAAAGCACTATTTGAAGTGTTTGGGTAGCCACCGAGAATGTATTTGAATGTCTTTAGGCTATTAAATAACGGCACGTTGATGAGTTCGAGTCCCCGTGTGTGCTAGGCGTTTAATTTGACAAAGTTGTCATCGCATCATGAATGAAATTTATAGCATTGTTTATTGTATAAGGAAATTGTTTTCTTTTTGTCGTCGTATGTAGATAATTAGCCAATCTAACAGATATTTTTGTGAATCTTCCCCTCGTTTTGAGATTTTTACATTGCATAACCGCTGCACTGGAAGCATATATATATATATATATATATATATATATATATATATATATATATATATATATATATATATATATATATATATATATATATATTAAAATAAATGAATTAATAAATACAGGGTGCCCCAAACTCGTTGGTACGTTAGCCGTAAGTCCAAATGTAGCCGTGGAATTTTATTTAAATTCGGAACGGAGATAAGAGGTCAACTGAACTCTCAAAGCAAAATATTTTGACATTTCTGTTATTTCCGGTTTGAGCGGAAGTGACGTCACCTTTGTTATCTTAAATGGGACACCCTGTATTTATTAATTAATTTTGTTTCGTTGTTTAATTCTGAACATTTTTTTATAACATACTTGTACCTTTATCTTTAACCGTTTTTGAGATAATCTAGATTAAATAAAAAATTGGAAGAAAAGATGGCACTAATTAAATGGCAATTTTTTAGAAACTACTAAACATAAGGAGACAAAAATTTGGTGGGTGGAAATATTAATATGACCCAACAAGATAATTGTCATATTATACATTTATTTTATACAGGGTGGCTCAAAAATCGTATCATGTTAACACATTTTCTTTTTGCAATAACTATGATTTTTTAAATGGAACACCCCGTATATTTTCTAAGTAATGTTTTCTTTGTAGAATGCTTATTTCAAAAAGTTATAATGTTTCTATACCCATCTTCAACGGTTTTTTAGATATTCAGGTTTTTATACTGGAACGTACTAAATATCCTAAAATTTGTGAAATTTAGTAGCTGGCTATGATATGACAGGTTTTAGCAAAACCATCTATCGTTGACTATCAGAAGAGCAACTTAGTCAACTACAAAATTTTACAAAACGTTTCGAGTTTTGCTTTCGTTATGATCAGTTTATGAAAGTAGACATTACTTTATTACCATGTTTTAAGGTGAATAAAGGGTATTGAAAATTCAGAAGATTTGCGTTAATTATATAATTACTCACGTTCTGATATTCTAAATCTGTTTATTATTCATAAAAAATATAATCGAATAGAAGCAAGAACATGTACAACATTTAACTAACAATATCCCTATCTACCATCACTAAACGAAAGAAAATTCAAAAAAGTTGAAGTTAATTTAAAATGCTGACGGTTTTAAACAAACAAATTTAGGTTAGTTTAAAAAAAGAACGAAAAGGTTAGAGTTAGATACAATATTAACATAAAAATAATAAGTATTACGGACAAAAGCCTTAAAACTAATACGTCCATTAAAACAATAACAAAAATAAATATTATTCCAAACATTTTCTTAAACATCAATATGAATAATGATGAAAATAATGTTACTTATGGAAAATGTCCTCCATTTGCCGCTAAATATTTCAAAATAGATGTTTCAACATGCTGAGTGGTAGCTCTTTTAACTTCTTCACCGTCTAGGTTTCGAAAAGCTACGCGTACTCTATTTATTAAATCATCCTTGGAAGTAACTGGCGTTTGATAAATCCTTTCCTTGATGGTGCCCCACAGATAAAAATCTAATGGTGTAAGATCAGGTGACCGAGGTGGCCATAACCAAGGACCCATTCGTCTAAACCACCTGTCATCGAATAAGTTATACAACAAAGTTGAAATTTGTTGAGTGCAATGTGCCGGTGCACCATCTAATTGATACCAGCAGGATGACCTTACGTCAGGGGTTAAAGTATTTAAAAATGGCCCTAAAGTATTGTTAAGAATATCTGAATACTTTTCTGAATTAAGATTTTCATCGTAGATGCAATTCTGAAACTTATTGTCCAATAGTATACAAAAAACATTGAAGCCAAATTTGTCTTGAAATCCTCTTTCTTTTATAAAATGTGGGTTTTCTTTTGCCCAAAAATGAGAGTTCCTTCCGTTAAAAATTCCTTCTCGTGTAAATTTTGACTCGTCCGACCAAATAACTTTTTGCACAAAACTGGGATCTTCCTGCATTTTTATTAAAAACATCTCGCAAAACTCAACGCGCTGAATAACATCTCCCTCTCTTAAAAATTGCGCTGTTTCAAACTTATAATTGTGCATTCCGTTTTTGTTTAAAATTCTTTCAATAGGCGAATAGGAAATTCCCAAATCACTTTCTGCACTGTAAATCGAAGCGTGAGGGTAAGCTTCAAAATATCCCAAAACGTTAATGGTATTGTTTTCATCTCCAGTAATCGGACTAACCTGAATCCGTTCGGTTTTAATATCGCCATGGTTTTTAAAATTAGCCTCAAGTTTTCTAAATTTTCTTTCGTTTATTGGTGGTAGTTGGGATATCGTTCGTTAAATGTTCTACATGTTCTTGCCACTATTCGATTACATTCTCCATTCTTCATCCATAGGAGAAGAAAAGGTCAAAGCTTGTTACTGTTCTGACAGTTAACTGTACTTTTCTTTTTCCAGAACCTGTCATATCATGTATAGCCAACTACTAAATTTTACAAATTTTAGGATATTTAGTACGTTCCAGTATAAAAACCTGAATATCTAAAAAACCGTTGAAGATGGGTATAGTAACATTATAACTTTTTGAAATAAGCATACAGAGAAAACATTACTTAGAAAATATACGTGGTGTTCAATTTAAAAAATTATAGTTAATGCAAAAAGAAAATGTGTTAACATGATACGATTTTTGAGCCACCCTGTATAAAATAAATGTATATATGAGATATCTTGTTGGGTCATATATATATATATATATATATATATATATATATATATATATAAGGATTGTTATAAAAAATGTTCAGAATTAAACAACGAAACAAAATTAATATAAATACAGGGTGTCCCATATAACAAAGGACGTCCGCTCAAACCGGAAGTAACAGAAATGTCAAAATATCGAGAGTTCAGTTGACCTCTTATCTCCGTTCCGAATTTATATATATATATATATATATATATATATATATATATATATATATATATATATATATATATATATATTGTTCTATTATTATTTTTTGATACTACTACTCTACTAAACCTTCGTTAGGTCAAAATTGGAGTTTGGATCTGTAATATGGTCCCCATACTGCGGAACTCATATAGACGACCTTGGACAGACCAGCGTAGGTTCGCCAAGGTGCTTTGGAATAAATCGGATGGAGTCTGTCAGGGGTTTTCCACATGACCAATTGCTTCAACGGATCTGACTCGTTCCTTTGTGGGTAAAACGAGAATGTCATTCACAAAATTTTCTTTCTAAGCTAATATCCTATCCGACTACTTACTCTCCAAATTAAATTTCAGAATTCCATCCTTTCACTCTCAGGTTCGAGACACATTTTATCTACCCCCTATCAGAGCCAATATTTACATAAACTGTCCTATAAATAGATCCTGTGACATTTACAACAAATTACAAGAATGTTCAACCCGCGGCCTGCCTTTTAATTTCTTGCAGCTCCCAGAGGCTAAAGAAAACATTGTATTACGCCGTGACCTCGAATGATACTCCGAGGACGCTAGCGCCACCTAGTTAGAAGAGATCCACTCTGTAAACTCGCGATCACGACTACCCATAAGGCCATTAGATGGCGTTGCACGTCTATTGAATCTTTTTAATGATTCTAGAAATGATCACTAGTAGAGGGACCTCCTAGTCCAGTTTCGTAGCTGCTCGAAATTTCGAGAGATTCAAAGTTGACGCCCTCGGCCTATATAAAGCCGGCATCACACGGTAGCGGCCAGTTGTAATTCCAAAAGCGAACGAAGCGACACAATCGAAAGAGTGCCAACTAGCAGTAAAGTTGCTACCTGTGCGATAAGTTGAGTATAGTGTGTTTTGATGCGTGTAAGGCGGATACTGTATTGTGGTCTGCAGTCGCGCAAGTTTAGTTTTATCGTGGACATTTTTATCAGAGAATGAAATTCGTTTCTTTTACCTTGACATTAAAAATGGCTTCTACTTAGGGTAAAAAACGAAAAATTAATGAAGAAAAGCGCATATTTCGAGAAAAGTGGACTGAGTTGTACTTGTTCGTTAGTGTTAATCAAAAACCCGTCTGTTTGGTGTGTCAAGAATCCCTTTCAGCCTTGAAAGAATACAACTTAAAAATACATTACGATACAAAGCATGCCACAAAGTTTAAGATATTCAAAGGACAATCGCGGCAAGATATAGTGAGAGCTTCAACGACGGCAAGATAGTTTTCAAAAGCAGAACATTGAAAATAAAGCAAGCTACATTATATCCGAAAAAATAGCTTTTAAATAGAAACCTTGGACTGATGGGGCATTTATCAAGGAATGTCTAGAGGCCGTCGCTGAAGTATTGTGACCGTTCAAAAACAACTTCTTTCTAAAGTTAGTTTGTCCGGTGTAACTGTCGTCAGAAGAATCGAAGAGTTAGCGACACATTGAAAATTCACTAAAAGAACGTGCATCGAAATTCGTATACTATTCTGATGCGCTCGACGAAAGCAGAGATTTAACCGATCAATTAGCTATATTTATTCAGGTCATTGATAATAATTTGGAAATCACTGAAGAGATGGCTGGCCTTTTTCCGATTAAAGGAACTACAAAAGCATGTGGTATTTATAAGTGTTTGATGACAGTACTGAGATATAGTTTAGAATTAACAAACTTTTCTGCAGTTGTAACAGACGGTGCACCATCCATGGTAGGGAAAAATGAAGGGTTCGTGGATTTGATGGAAAAACAGCAGAAAGATTTTCCTTTGGTCCATTACCATTGTATCGTTCATTAGCAAAATCCATAAATATTGATGAGGTGATAAAATTGGACGTAAAAATTGTGAATTTCATTAAATCACGCGCCCTCGGCCACAGAAAATTCCAAAATCTTTTACACGAAATTAATGCTGAGTATGGTGATGTGACATAATTTTCTGATGTTCGTTGGCTGAGCAGAGGAAAAATGCTAAGACGCGTTTTTGAACTCAAGAAGGAAATCGCCTCCTTCATGGAAACCAAAAGGAAAGTAGTTCCTCAATTTAGTGACCCCGACTGGCTGCGCGACTTTGGATTTCTCACGGACATCACGCTGCACCTCAATTACTTGAACACCAAACTACAAGGAAAAGAACATCTTATGAACAACCTACTTGACGCTATGAAGGCATTTGAGTTTAAACTAGATTTATAGAAAAATCAATTGTTGAGTTTACGCACTTTCCTAAACTGAAGAGTTGCGAATGTACAGATGTGGATAAATATGTCGCAGCACTAGATTTACTCAAAAAAAAGTTCCAATCAAGGTTTTCTGAGTTCAGAGATAATGAAAATTACATTAATCTCTTTGCCCGACCATTCAGTGTATCCGTTGAAGACATGCCAAAAAATTGTCAGATGGAGCTTATCGATTTGCAGTGTAATTCGGAACCGAAAGATAAGTTCGACATGGGTCTTCTTGATGAAAACTCGTCTCTGTTTGGGAGCACATACGTGGGCGAACAGCTGTTTTCTCGTATGAAGAATGTGAAGTCTAAAACAAGCTGGAGAGTTACAGAAACACATCTGGAAGGAAGTTTGCGGGTTACATTTACAAAAATAAAACCAAATATCGACACACTTGTCAAAAATAAACAGTGTCAAAAATCTCAATGATTAATTGAACTTTTTAACCAATAAAGATTATTACATTTTGAAATTATATTTTTTTTATTTTATTGATATGGGGGTAAAGTAACGTGGACCATGGTGGCACTTCGAACGATGTGAAATCGATTTTTGGCCCTGGCACTAAAATAGGTTAGGTAGCAAGTAGTTACCGTTTAGTTTAATTTTAGAATTAGCGATTAAACTTCTAGTATAAGTTGCCTTATTTAAGTCACTGTAAATTTTTAATCTTTGTACACGCCCATCATTTATCTTAAACCCCTGTAATGTAAGTGGGTTAAGCAACCTTGTTATGTCGCCTGTTGTTTTACGGTGTATTCAAACAAATAAATAAATAAATAAATAACGGAGGCGAGGTTACTAAAACAAGGTAGTGAGTGGCATGATACTAAAACTGGTATTTAGTGTCATGATGTATTGGCGAGTGAGCCTTTTAGATATTGGATAGCACCAAGCGTTGTCGGTCTGTTGCTGGAATGTAGCGTTATTTTCATCTATTAAGGATTTTTGCGCATCGAGGCAGGGAATGAGTTGAGAAAACATTAAATTCTTAACACCTTTTAATCTAGTTAATTTAGCAAAACTGTATTTATAATAAGTAAAGTTTTTCATCGTCTTAAATTTGCACCGGGACCTGGATGGCGGTTTACGTGAATTTGATAGATTTACAAATATTTTTTAAATAAAAAAAAAACCTATTGAAATAAAGAATAGTTCAGTTAAATACATCGTGTGTTTATATCATCTGCTGATGATGCTAATCAGAAAATCTTGTTTAGAAATAAAATTTATGCTAACTGTTTTTGCCAGCCAATCTAACGGAAAAATCGTACAACAATAATATAGAATTGGAGGAACGAAAAAATAAAACAATGGTGCTTACCTCTCGGCGGAGTAATTCATTGAACTGCACGTTGAAAAGCAAAAATAGACAAATAATACCTTCCACGTTCCCGTGCAGGTAGCTAAATTATCCGTCTTTATCTATCTAATCTAAACCTCTATCTACGTCTGAAATCGATTTATTACACGACCGCTCTGTTCGGATAGAAGCTAGAGGGACTTTTAAAGACTGCCAAGGTATTATTTTACTTCCAACGGCTAGACTTTGCTAAGTGAAATAAATTACCGGAATTATTTTCTTCATAAGTTGTTAATGCAGTAAATTACTTATGATTTCCATAACTTCGGGACGTCGCGTCAGTCTGTAGCATTTAATTCGTGTAATTGAATACCTTAGCCATGTTGAAGTTATTAGAAGAGGATGTTTAATTCCGAGCTCATTTTTTTTCGGCTTGGGAAAACCTTAGGTAAATAGTTGCAGCACTTAGATATATACTGTACAATGTAAGTGATTAATTCACGTTTAGAGTTCTTACTTGAAAAATGAGAAAAATTGCGTGTTTTGTAAAAAAAAATTTACTGAGTTTTAAGTCAAGCGCGGATTCAAAGATTGCTTTTATGAAGGAAAACTAAATTAAAATTACTAAATATCTAAGTGAGGAACTCAAGGACATACATCTGCTTGATAAAAGGAAGGTTTCATAATAAGGGAAGTTCCGGATGATCTTGCGTTTTACAGGGTTTTTCTTTATAATTTGCCACCCCCTTAAATCTTTTATTTCAAAACATATAAGAAAGTGGTCATTACGAAAATTGTAGGATTTCATCTGAAGATTTACACCACGCTAAAATAAAAAACAAATGATTATCGGAAAATATAGAAATCACCATGAAATTTTTTGTTCTAAACGGAACACCCTGTATATTTTTAAATCTTTAGATGCGCCTCATTGTCCTCCTTTCAAAAATATAGAACATGTCTATATTTAGAACAGTGGTTTTTGAGCTATTCGACTTCAAAATAACCCCTTATGAGGTACTTAACTTATTTTATTGTATCTAGATAGCCGTGGGTGCAATTTAGCCATTATGTGAATCACTCTAGCCATGAAATGTGAAATGAAACTAAAATTATTATTTTTGTTTTATTTTGTGGAAAGGAAAAACTTTTTCAGAAAGAAAAGAAGATCAATTGCAAATTTAGAGGAAGAGTTTAATATTTTATTATATTATGAAGGTAATTGAATACTTGAAAGATAAAATCTGCTTTAATAGACTGATAATTTACAAGAATTACGGCAAAAATAAATACCGAATATCCCTTATTTGTTAGCAGTGCTATTAATAGAATGGGACACGTGGTCCAAAATTCCTTAAACAATGGGGGTGGTCATGTAAATAACTTATAATTTTATAGATGTTATTGTTATCTTTGTTTATTCACTAGCATTTGTATTTGTTGTTTGTTAATTACATATATTATATTATATCAGAATAAACTATTTGTTTTTTATAAATTTTAATATTTAATTTGCCGTAAAACGTAAATAAAATATATTATTTTTATTCAAAAAGAATAGGTAATTTTGATTGCATTTGACATTTCATGGCTAGAGTGATTCGCGAACCATAATGGCCGAATTGTACCCACGGTCACGCACGGCTATCTAGATCCAATAAAGTAAGTTAGGCACCTCATAATGTTACTTTGAAGGTGAATAGCTCAAAACCTACTGTTCTAAATATAGACATATTATACATTTTTGAAAAGAGGACAATGAGGCGCATCTAAAAATTGAAAAATATACGGGGTGTTCCATTTAAAATTACAAAGTTCATGGTGATTTCTATATTTTCCGATAGTCATTTGTCCTACAACTTTCGTATTAGTTACTTTTTTTGTATCTTTTGAAATAAAAGATTTAATGGGGTGGCAAATTATAAGGAAAAACCCTGTACATATTCATTCAACATTAAATTTAGAACAGAATAGCCTTTATTCACTATGTTTTTTTTTATTTGTGAAAACAATTATGTATTTATTTTTTTTAGTGAATAATAAACGATTATTATTATTATTATTATTATTATTAAATTTAGAATATTCCCGGTGACAAATCAATATTCTGATGTCCAAAAAAACGTAAAACCATTATTGATATAAAAAAATTCTTGAGGATAAAAACCGTCCTTGAAGAGCGAGACAAAAGTTTCTTGAGACTGGACTCTATACAGAAGAGTTGGATCGAGTTATACCAAATATATAACAAATATTGATAGCTTTATTGTTGGCAACCAGTAATCGAGTTCCAAGTGCGACATTGACCAACAGACGTCTACAAGAAGTACGTGGGGAGGGGCATAAGCGATGACACTGACCGTCCCATGAATTTTGCTAGTAAGCAAACAGTGAAATAAAGAGAAATCCTCCAAAGATCTATTTCATCTGATGGAAGACAGAAAGTTTTGAGATAGCCTGGGCAAAGATATGAAAAAGGAATGTTTATTGAGAAAGACAAATTTGGCAGTATAATGGCACGGGGAGGGATATGTTTAGACTAACGCATCATGTTGTGTTTGTCATTTGCCCACTTAGTAGGTGAATAATGTATTCTTATGCTTATTGCAGTGAGTAGATAATGCTGGAATAGAATGTTTGCAATAGTCTGCGAGAAATCATGATCTAAACCCAATAGAACAATATGGGAGCAAGTAGGGCAACGTTTAAGAAAACGACCTCGTGTACCACAAAATGTATATGAACTTGATATAACTCATGTAAAAAAGTGGAACAGTATTCCAAAAGAAGCTATTTTGCGATTAATAAGAAATATGCCAAAGGGTGTGGAATTAGTAATTACAACCAGACGTGGATATACCAGTTATAACTAATGTATTTTTAGTCCCTAGCTGTGATTTCTAACTCATTTATATTTGCTTACTATTAAATAAAGCATTACATTTAATTTCTTTAAAAAAAACATTGTTTTATTGGAATCGCACCGATTTGATTGAGACTACCTAATTATATATTTGACATTTCAAGGCATATTTACCAAATTGCCGTTTAATAGTTCTAATTTAAAACGTTACTAGAATTATTTGAGGACTTATGAGACTATGGATATTATGGCAAACATGCAATATTTTACGTTAACCAATGTAGAATTATCTACATAAACATAGGACGGCCGACCGGCACGAACCCTCTCCAGTAATTTAGGCGGGAATGGTGGACTTAACTCCGCATGCGATAGAGCGTTGGGCAAAGGAGAATCGAGTTGCAGTGGAGATCTTAATAAAATCTGGGCCATTTATTAGTGATAGTGTCAAGAGAAATTATTGCAGAAAAATATAACCAAAATTATGGATCTAGTGACGAAGGCAATAGTGTAAGTTATGCAGCCAGAAGACTAGGTATTCCAGAAGCGACAACCAAAAGAGGGAGACAAAGGTTTCTTGCGACTGGACAATATACAAAAGAGTTGGATCGGGTCGTATCAGATGTACAACAAATATTGGTGATAGGTTTATTGTTCTCCAGGCGACCAGAAATCTATAAGACTATCTATCTATAGACAGAAAATCTTGAGATTGCCTGGGGAGAGGTAGGAACAAGAAATGTTTACCGAGAAAAATAAATTTGGCCGTAGTTCTGTAATGGTTTAGGAAGGCATTTCGTTAGATCATCGTACACCGAACATTGCGTGCTAACGAGAAACTCTTTAAATACTCAGAGATACATCGCCGTACTAGAGTAGCATTTTGTGTCGTTTACATACTTAATAGGCGGATAATTTATTTTTATGCATGATAACGCGCGACCCCCTCTCTGCATGGAGTAGATAATGCTGGTATAGAAGTTTGCAAAGGCCTGCGAGAAATCCCGACTTAAACCTAATAGAATAATTATAAGATCAGCTGGGGCAATGTTTATGAAAACGGTCTCCTGTATCACAAAATTAATATGAACTTCACATGGCACTTGTAGAACAGTGGAACAATATTCGATTCCACAAGAAGCAATTTTGCGATTAATAAGAAGTATTCCAAAGCGTGTGGAATTAGTAATTAGAACTAGAGGTGGGAATTAGTTATTAGTAATTAATTTTTAGCCTCTAGGTTTGATTTTTAACTTATTTATATATGTTTACTATTAAATAAAGCATTGCATTTAATTTTCTTAAATAAAAACATTGTTTTATTTGAATGGTTCTGATTTTATTGAGACTATCTAACCAAAACACAAATTGCCGCTTGATAGTTTTAATTTCCAATGTTACTAGATTTATTTGTCAACTTATTCACTAAAAAGGTTTAAGAGTTAGGCCAGATCCTATTTGCCGTGGTAATTAAAACTCTTATTTCACCAGTTATGTTTTGCTTATGTCACTGTCATATTTTGTCATGATGACATTTAGAAAAACTATTTGTTTCATTGTTGGGTATATATAAAGCTGTCAAGTTAGATTTAATCCTCTTTACTGAATACGGTTGGCAATGTTGTACGTTAACCAGTGTAGATTTATCTACATAAATATAGGACGGGCGACCGGTACGAACCCTCTCTAGTAATTTAGGCGGACTGGTGGACTTAAGTCCGCATGCATAAAGCGTGGTTGAGTCCATTGGTTGGACAGAGGGGAATCGAGTTACAGTGGAGCGAAATATTAAATATAATAACTTAAACACAAACAAAATTTTACAGTTGTTTAATCAAGATGATAGGTAAATAAAATGACCTGCAACCTCTATATCTTTTAGTTTAACGCATTTTATTGCGCTAAGCATCAGTTAGAAGAAAATTTCATTAGCAGAAATTTATATACTTTTTCGCTTTTTTTTATAGATGAGGTATATAAATTGCATAAAAACAGCTTATTATAATTCATATCTTTGAGGAATATTTGATTTTTTGATTAATTGCTTTTTTTTAAGAAAAGTTAACGTAAATCACGCTAACCAAAACATAAATTGAATTTAGTGAAAAAGAACGCTAAAAATGAAAGATAAAATATTTTTGGATAGCACTTTTTGCAAATCCACAATACTTGTAAGTGTAATGTGGAAGATGCTCCGCTTCACCTACAAATGGAGTTGATCAAGCTTCAAGAAAACTTATATTTAAAGTCTTAAATTTGATGATGTGGAACTAAGCGAATTTTACAGAACATACCTTTCCGGAGAAAAGTATCCACAGCTGAGAGTTTTCGCACGAAACATAATTTGTACATTCGGTACCACGTTTAAACGTGAGCATCTTTATTTCAATCATGAAAATTAATAAAAGTAAGCATCGTCCTCTGCTTACATATGTTAATTCAGAAAATACTTTGCGCCTATGCACTAGTGATATTGACTTCTGATCATCTAGTTTCACAGCTTCAAACTTATTAATTTTCCTGTGATTTTTTTTTGTAAATTTTTTTTATATGTCTGATTATGCTATTATAATTAATAAATAAAAATGTGTGAACTTTTATCGCTTTTTTATTCACCATTACTTATTTCTTACCTACGGCCCGCGACCTGATTAAGTCCCGAAATTACGCCCTCAGCCAAGCAAAGATTGCCCATACCTGCGTTACACCAACCTCATAACAAGGATACCATGATCCCTGTCTGGAACAATGTAATTCAATGCCGGTCGTGGTATTAACCAGCGGTATAGTTGTTTCTGTCATTGCAGATTGGCCTTGCCCCTACAGAGAGTGAAACCGCGATCGTCGTTTGACTGAAATAGATCATTACGACTGTGAACCTTCGCGGTTCATAAAATCTTTAGCTTCATTGTTTGGGAATTCCGTTAATGGCAGTTTTCTTTAAGATCCAATTTTTGTATCCGTTATTCTTTAATGGGATGATGATTAGATGATGAGTGGTATTGCTGAGTACATTGGTTACAGCATATTAAACAAATTACTAGTATACATGAATGGGTTCTTCAGATAGGCAATAACATCTGCTTGACGGATTTGTACGATAGGCGCCGAAAGATTGTCTAGTAATGGCACTATTTATGGATCGGAACGATTATTTTCAAAACAGATATTTTTTTGTTGAGCTGTAGGTGTACTATTCTTTCGATTTATAAAATTAAAAAAAAAGGAGTTTTTAAAAATTTGGTGTTTTTAACATCGTGTACCTATATTTTTGGTTTTAAAATTATTTTCATTTTTCTATAGATAATCCCCATTTTTCTATTAATTTCTAATCTAAGTATTAATTGATATGATTTAAAAGTATACGTATGTATGACCTACGCTTGCTGACTGGTACTCATTTGGTTTTCTTATTTGGTAAAGCAAACATCCCTGAAGATATCTGAAGCAATTATAAGGCCAAACGTCGAAAACTAATTCAGTCTAAACTCGAAAACCATTATTTCCTAAAATATTATTAGCCATTAGCTCAACATAACTTACAAGCTGTGTTTTTGTTATAAAAATTTACATATGCCTGCCAGCTTCATTGTTACACAATATTGTACTGAATAATGTTGCCTATATAAATCACTGCTTCGAATCAGTCCTTATGTGAACAAAGTGTAGTTTCAAAATGCCATAAAATCTGATTTTTATATAGCAACTTATTAGTTCATAATTGCTTTAAGACAAAACTGAAAATAACCAATATCATATTAAACCGAATAAATTAGTAATCCTTGGCACTCAAGATAAACCGGACTAAGAATCATTAACACTTAATCCCACTCGGAATCTCGCACCTTGCCGGACACAAATTATCAAGTGAGCAGTAATCGGGTCTGTAAGGTGCCCTGCAAAAACTTGTTAATTTTTAAACAAGCCCTCGTTATCTGATTCACAGGCGTCTTTGATGAGGGAATGCATTATGCATTCTCGATTATTCGGTTGATTTATGTACTGGCTGATAATATGTTGGTTGAATTTGAAATTTGTTTTTATTAATTCTATTGCTCCCAGTCATATCTATAACTGTAAAAGAACTAAAACAGGTAGGTATAAATTGACAGTAAAGACTGATTTATAACCGGAATTCTGAGAAAATTTTTAATGGCATTAATACGTTTATTAAAATGCCAATTAAGTGTTCTAAAATTTAGAAGTTTTAATATTATTGACTTGACAAGGTTTTATTAAAATGCTAACTAATATAATATTCTCTCTTTATCTGGAAATATATATATATATATAAATAGGGTGGTCCAAAAGAAACCGGAATCTTGTTTCTCCCCTGTTAACTTATTTTATACTTGACCGATGTCATTTGTTTTGGGCTTGTTTAAAAGAGAAATAAATAAGCTAGAGGCTCAAACATATATTTTTGACATTTTAAAGAAATTCAAAACGGCGGATGCGCCTAAAATTTATCATAATTTAAAAGGCGTTGGAACTTTTTGATGACAGCCTGTAGATTTAATTTTCACGTAATTCAAAAGTCTATTCACTTTTGAGTAATTTCAGACTGGTGAGCAAAATCGGTCAAAAACACGTGAGATATCAGCAATTTACTAAAGGTTCAACGCGCCAAATGAAATGTTTTTTACCTTTACCAGGATTTGGTTTTTCCTTTGTAACTTTTTTGTTACTTCACCGATTTTATTTGTTTTGCGCTTAAAAGAGAAGTTAATAAGCTAGAGGCTCAAACATACATTTTTGACATTTTAAGTTTTAAGGCGTTAGTAATTTTTTGTTACACCCTGTTTATTTGATTTTCACAGAATATTAAAGCCTATTCATTTCTGAGCAATAAAAGACTTCGGTGAGCAAAATCGGTCAATACGTGACATATCAGCAATTTACCAAAATGAAATATTTTACATTAAATTTTGCTCAACAAAAATAAAAGTCTTCATGTATGAGTAGGCCATGCACATTGCAGAAAAGAAAAACAAACGAACTGCAACTGTCAAATAATAATAATTTTAAAGCATTTTACTTATTCATAGCTATTTTTTATGTGAAACTAGAGAACTATGGTATTGTCTTTTGAAAAGAAAAGTTGTGATAAAAAATCTATTTAACCGCGGATACAGAGTGTGTGAAATTTTAAAGCATTTTAATAACGAGTTAAGAAAAAGTACAGTGCATGATTTTGTAGAAAAGTTAAGAGAGACGGGATCAATCGGAAAAAGAGCAACTAGAGGCAGACCTAGAACTGCACGAACACAGGTACTGTAGACATAGGTAAATACTGTTCTCTCTAATATTAACAATTAAAAAATTTAGAAAAATATAGGTCGTGTAAGAATCTTAGAAGTTAGTCCAGAAAGAGCACCTAGTACTAACCTAACTGTTTCTCAACTAGTAAATGAAGGACAGATTTCTAGAAGTTCCGTAAAAAGAATTATTATTAACAAGGATTTAATTGTGTTAATCTTAATAAATTTTATATTAAATGAAGTTATGAAGCAAAGACGACTAGTCAGGTCTAGGCGTTTACTTAATAAATTTCGAACGCGTGACGAAATTTCGAAGATTTGGTTTTCTGATGAAAAAATCTTTACGTTATCGGGATCAAAAAATTCACAAAACGATCAGTTGTTTATTCCGATCGATTTATTAAAAAAAATGTGCCCTTCAATTGTTTACTAAAAGAAAGAGAGAAATTTGGCAAGTATGTTGTGGTATCGGCGGCAATCTCGAGAAATTATAAGTTAGAACTAATTTTTATTGAACCAGGAATACGGGTGGATTCACATACTTATTGTGAACTTGTGTTAATGCAAATGCTACCTAAGATTGAACGTCTTACACCAGACTTTATCTTTATGCAGGTATTTTCTTTGTGTATTTTTTAAACTAAAGTTTTCTTTTTAGCCGAAAATTAGTTTTTGCATTAATTATTTTCATGTTTTAAACTAAAAGCACTGATTTTAGGATGGTGCCAGGTGCCATAACAGCCGGTATACAATACATTTTTTAAGAGGACAAGTAGCTGAGTTTATAGAGGCTAACGTGGCCTCCTTATAGCCCTGACCTTAATTCTTGTTATTATTATCTGTGGGGAGGCTTAGAAGAACGAATCCAGGAAAACGAGGAATATTTAACAGTATTGAAGACTTGCGCCAACGAATTATAGACTGTTGGCACGAAATTGATCAGCAAAATATTGCTAAAGCTATTGATTCTTGGCGTAGGCGATTAAATTTAGTGGCTAACGCTAATGGAGGCCATGTTCCGGTTTAGTATTGTAAGTATTGTTGAATTTAAAAAACAATAAATTAAAAGAAAACGTTTAAAAGTCCTTTGGTAAATTGCTAATATCTCACGTGTTTTTTAACTGATTTTGCTTATTAAAGACCTAAATTACTCAGTAATGAATAGGTTTTAATATTCTGTTAAAATCAAATATACGGGGTGCCACAAATAAGTCTCAACGCCTTTTAAATTATGGAAAATTTTAGGCGCATCCGCCATCTTGAATGTCTTTAAAATGCAAAAAAATTATGTTTGAGCCTCTAGCTTATTTATTTGCCTTTTAAACAAGCCCAGAACAAATAAAATCGGTCAAGTAACAAATAAGTTACAGGGGAAAAACAAAATTCCTGTTTCTTTTGGACCATCCTATATATATACATGACTATTAAACATATTACTCTCCTTTTCATGCGCGGAACCACTGTTAATATTAACAAGTGCTATGTTTTTTTTTTAAATAGTTACCTAATTTCTAGCCTATAGTCTTTATCAATAACATATTTTTCTAAATGAGGTGGCACTGTCAACCATGAGACGTCAATAGATTTTCAATGTTTTCTTTGTCATATAAAAGCGGGCCCATATTTATGCAAACATTTTTTTTCAAATCTGCTAATATCCTAATTTATAATAATTAGGATCCGTTAAAACCTGGATTAAGACTTTAAACAAGAATTATGGTGTTTTTAAAACTAATCACCATAATTTATCATCTGCCACTGTTTTGTTGGTTTTTCTTTTATGCGCGAATTCCTTGACGGAAGTCGGCTTCGAAAAAAAAAAGCGTAAAATCACAAACGTAATTTCAACGCCTAGGAATGCATTATACATTCTGCCGATTGTTTTATTATTCAAAATGCGTAAAATATGTAACCGACCATCTTTTGTCGTTCTCACTAGTCTGCATAGGTATTTCTAAGAAATACGGCTTCATTAAGACAAATTCTATCACAAAATCAATAAATAATACCAATACAATGGGCAATAACTAACACGCGTCTTCACACAGCTTCGAAGGAGTTGATTAAATATGTCAGAAGGATGCCTTTAATTGACAGGAAAACAACTTCGTCGTGTCGAGAATACATTTGGACATATACTTTTGTACATTGTTTAAACACTTGCAGATCCCGAGGATAGTACTATTCGTTTATAGACATTTAAAAAAAAACGTGTAGGAAAAGGTAGTATTTTTTCTGTAATTGAATATTTTAGTGAGTTTTTTAAGAATACTAAATAGTGAAATATGTAACAGCTTGTTTAAAATGTTAAATAAGATAAGAAAAATTTGAGAAAAAAAATTAAAATTATTTTTTTTCTCGATTTTTCTCTTCTCATCAGTATACATTCATCTAGTCCTGGATGTAGATCGATCTCTTTCAAATTTTCCATAAATAGTTTCTCCCGGTGATCTTCCAAATTCCCTCCTCCCATTGTCTTTGGGGTCTACCAACCCTTCTCTTACTTGTTCTTGGACATATAGCCTCTTAGTTTACCTAGCTGGGTCTTGTCTATCCGAGTGTCTAGCTATATGACCAGTCCATCGCTACTTGAGTCGTAATACTTTTCTGAATATGTCCGTTACCTGAGTTCTTTTGTAGGTTTTCTCATTTGGGACTCTATCTAACGGCACTCAGTAAATTCGAATCTGCTCTCCAGAAGGGGCATTATAACAGTAAAAGGGGGAAAAAGGAACTAAAAGTCCAGTCAACCTTCTTGTATCAAAAAAGCTGCCCCAATCTAACAAACGATCAAACGTCCTGTCTCTCTCTGCTTTTGAGATCATGTATGAAGTCAGACTTCTGTAAATTAGTAGATGATCTTCACTATCACCTTAATTGCGGAATTTTTTATGAATTTCCTAGAAAATAAATTATTCAATTCTAGTCACCATCTCGTCAAGAAGGTAGCCTTTTGGTTTAGGTACGTGGACGATACATTAGTTGGATAGTGCAGACACATGACCGAGCTAAACTCTTTTTAAGAATACCTCAATGAACTCCACCCCAACATTAAATTCACCATGGAGGTGGAACAACAACAAAAAAATTAATTTTCTAGACCTTACTCTCGAAAGAATATCCCATAATATCGATTTCAAAATTTATAGAAAGTCTACACAAGTAGATCACATGATCCCCTGGGATTCATGTCATCATATTTCACATAAACTAGCTGCCCTCAATAGTTTGTTCCATCGACTTTTCTCAATTCCGCTAAAAGAAGAAAATTTCACTTTGGAAAAAACATAATCTACCAAATGGTTACAAAGAATAATTTTCCAACACACGTAGTCAACAACATATTTAAGAGAAAAAAAGTCAAAATCTTTGCCAAAATTCTCACATACAATTTATTCGCCAAGAACAACTTGCCGGGAAACGATTCGTTTCCATACCATTTTGAGGCAAGATCTCAACAATTATAGGAAGATCTCTAAACCAACTTGGTTAGCATATTTTCATCTGCTACAAATCAGAAAACACTGTTGCCAATTTTTTCTCATCTTTAAAAGACTTGTCCAGCCGAATATGTCGGCCAAACTGGTAGGTCCCTACAAGTACGTATCAAAGAACATCTCAGTTCTAGCAGAATAGAAAGCGATAATAAGTCTCCCTTTGGTACGTATTTAAAAACTAGTAAACATATTTTCCAAGATAATAAAAACTCTAAATTATTACATTCAGTAAATAAAGGCAAAAAACTAGACATCCTTGAAAATACCGATATAACACTTTCACAAGACCGCTCTCCCCTTAATCTGAATGATCAATTAGGTAACTCATATCGCCAATACATCAGTGCTCTAAAACTATTTAAATAATTAATTTTATTTTTACTCCGCATAAACTAAACACTCCAACTTTTCTTCTTTCGTTGCGTTTTATTCCACCTTCCCGTCTTTGACTCTGACCCAATTTGGCTAACATAAAAATATTAACTACTTTTTCATTAATTATTTAAACCTTTCGTCCTTTTTAGATTGGTAGCAAATTTCGTTTCTTCAGATGACAGTCGATTTTAACATGTGTTTGTGTAAATGAATAATAAATTAGTGTATGTATTTCCACATAATTGTTTTACGTTCCTTTGTTATAGTTAAATTTATTTGTGTACATAACTGTTTTGTGCGAAACTTTATCTAATGTGAAAAGTTTTTTGTCCTGTTTCCTGTAAGTACTATTAATTTTTGACTTATTTAATTTATTTTTTTTCTTTTCCATCCAACTTCGGATTTTTCCACACTATTTCGAATTTTTTTATACATGCTGACAATCAGTTGTACCCTGATGATGATCCCCTAGGATCGAAACGCCTAGGAATTAAATAAATTTTGATATAAGAAGGTTCACTGGACTTTTAGTTCCTCTTTCCCCCTTTTACTAATGGCACTCATTTCAAATTTTGTCTAATGACGTAGCCAGCTTTAAGGATCGAAGGGCAATCATAATAAGGGCAGCCAGAATGAAGGAAAACTAAACGAAAATACATTTTTGTGGATAGTGAAAATACGAAATAACGTCAAGTATACAAAAAAGAAGATCAAAAGAAAAACGTCGTCACACCTATTTTTTGCATTACTTGGCTATTTTATGTATGATTTGTTTACCACAGGGGGCGTCAAATGGGGAATAATAGGCAGGGATACAATCGACCCCCCCTTTGTCCCCTTTGACTACGTCACTAACTCCATCTCTTATTGTTATGCCCATTATAGCTGTCTCTATGGCCCTTCACGTAGTTTGGAGTCTGTTTACTGATGTCAGCGTTAGCGATGTTGTCTCCAAGCCGTAAGTGGACCGGTAGCAATTTTATATTGATGTTTATATTTAAAAAGGAATATATTTAGGAATTTTAGAAACTTAATTTTCAATTTCTGGTTTAACCTAGCTTGAAAAAGGTAAATATATTCAGCTAACTTGCTAACAAATGGTTACTGTGGCTCAGTGGCGGCTCGTCAGGGTAGGCCTCTGAGGCCGCGCCTCACCCCCAAAATAAAGGAAAAGAGAATTTTTTTATATAACTTTTTATCTATTACCAATTAGAAATATACTTTTTAACAGTTTTACAACATAATAACATTAAAAAAAAAACAAAATATAATCCCATAATAAATATTTTAGAAAATAAATTCTGACCACATCAAAAAACCGACCGTGCAATCCGTGCAAACCCATTCCTAAAGAAAGTGCTCTCGAATGAGGCGAAATAATTTTAGCTTGGAAAGTTTCGACTTCTGACCTATTTATCAACGGCCGGTGCCGATGCCGGCGAGTTACCTGATTACGACAGAGCGGGATGGCGATTGCCGATGCACGCGTTTTCTATTGCATTCTTGAGGCGATAAATCTGTAGCTTGGATATGCTTTTATTGGTTATTTAAATCACATGACTAGCGAAATATTCCAACGGCTTCTTTTTACGTGGTGCCGCGGTGCGTGCGGCTGAGAAAGAAATAGGAAATAGATTACGATAATCGCTGATTGAGGGCGTTCTGTCTTTTAAGGTGAATAAATACGCGTGAGTAAGTTTTTGTTTTGTTTTGATTTGGTAAGTTGGACCGTTCCATTTTTTGTATTTGCTTTTTGCTTTTGAAATGAATCCTATTCACGACATTATTGCTTCATTAATTGAAACGCCTTTTTTAAGAAGAAGCGAAACTGAAAAGAAACAGATATTAGGTAGCCGTCCGACGCCGAAAATTTTAGCAATATTTAACGATAAGAGGCAAGGTAAAAAATATTCAAGAACTTTTCGAATATCTTGGTACGAAACTTATAGGTGGCTATGCGGAAGTATTTATAAAGAAAGCTTATATTGTTGGCCTTATATTTATTAGGTTGCGTCAAAAATAATTGGAGTTCAGGGGGCGGATATTCGGATTTAAAAAATTTTTCACGAGCAGTAAAATCGCATGAAAGTTCAAGAGAGCATATTAAAAATTCGGTAGCACTTACAAGACTGGAGCAAAATAGGGCTACTATTGCGGATGCACTACAAGAAAATGCAAGTCTTAATAAAATTGTTTATAATGAAAATTTTCGAAAAAACCGTTTATTATTAAATTATTTAATTGATGTTACTATTACCCTGGGTAAACAGGACTTGGCATTTCGAGGTCATAATGAAACAACAGATTCTTTTAACCGTGGTAATTTTAAGGAAATATTTGCATGTTTAATAAAAAGAAATGCCGAACTTACTGAACATTGTGCTAAATTTAGTAATATTTTTACGGGACAATCTAAGACTATACAAAATGAACTAATTGGTTGCATACATGACTATAAGAATATATAAAAAAAGAAATCAATGACACCGATTGTTGTTTTTTTGGCGTAATTGCGGATGATAGTACTGATATAACAGAAAAATCACAGTGTTCGATAACAGCTAGGTATGTGACCAACGGATCTTTAATCTTGGGATTTTTTGACGTTAGCGATAATAGAACAGCAGAGAGCCTTTTTCATTTAATACAAAACAGCTTAGAGCCTTATGACTTTAAAAATAAATTGGTCGCGCAGTGTTAAGATGGGGCTAGTGTTATGACAGGTGAAATAAATGGGCTTCAAACAAAAGTTAGATCTATTGCTCCTTTAGCTATGTTTACTCATTGTTGCGCCCACAGATTAAATCTAGTTTTACAACAGGGAACAAAACTGATTACCCAAATTCGTATATTTTTTGCCACTTTATTAGGAATACCAAATTATTTCCACCAATCACCAAAACGGTCTTTTGTGCTTAATCAGATAGTAGGTAAAAGAATTCCGCGAGCTGTAGAAACGCGATGGTATACACGGTCTAAAATTTTAAACTTAGTGGCTAATGAATGGGACAATTTAATTATAGTATTTGAAACTATTATTAATGACTTAAGTTCTGGAACAGAATCTATTAATGGTGCAAAAGGATTTCTAAAGCATTTTAATGATTTCGAATTTTGCCTCTTAACGCATATTTATAAACAAATTTTTAGTTGCACTGATGTACTGTTTCAAATATTACAGTTAAAGCATTTAGATATAAATTACTGCATTTCGCAAATAAACCTTGCCAAGCAACGAATTATTGAATTTAGAAACGAGGACCATTTCAAAGAACTTTTCAATATTGCTAAAAAAGCCACTATTCTGCCAACTAACACACGTCGAGGGCAATGTTCGACTTTGATATTTTTATTAAATATAAAATATTATATTTCGAAATAATAGATTGTATAATTCTTCAATTAGGGACGCGGTTTGAAAATTTAAATAATTTAAATTTCTTTGCTTTAGTCGATTGCACAAAATATTCGGAATATGTTAAATGCTTTCCAGACGACTTATTAAATAATTTATTAAAAAATTATCCAAACATTTTTGACAGAGATAGATTAAAGAATGAGCTTTCTGTATTGTATAGGGATGAACAATTTTCAAATTTAGATGTCGAAAAAAGTCTAGCTTTGTTATTTAAAGATTTTAAAGCAATTTTTGCGGAAGCATATAAGCTTTTTAATTTAGTTTTAACTATTCCCGCAACAAGTGTATCGGCCGAACGAAATTTTTCATGTCTTAAACGGATCAAAACCTACCTAAGAAACACAATGACACAAGAACGGCTTTCGGGTTTAGCAATGATGTCAATAGAGCAGGAATTACTGTCAGAACTTACTGAAGACCAAACCTTTTACGACCAAATTATAGATAAATTTGCAACCTTAAAAGACAGACGTATAGATTTAATGTACAAAAAGTAGTTTTTTTTATCTTATTTCATACAACTATTTATTTTAAGTTTTAATAAACTAAATTATGTTTTTATTATCGCAATCACCGCTATATTTTAGTGATAGGTGTACATATTTTACTTGTTTTGTTTACTTTTTATTTACTTTTTTTAGAGTTTATTTTTTTAGTTTTTAATGGTTTAGTAGGGCTATTGGCGATGACCTTCATTAAAAAAAAAAAGGTCAACGCGTCGCAGAATAATACCTCATGGGTGACGTGGAAATTTATTCACATTTAAACAAAATATACTCACGAGCCGCCACTGCTGTGGCTCTCACACTCGGGGTGGGGTTTTTCAACCTTTCGGCGGGCATATTTCGGAGACTATTAGAGATAGGACATTGAATTTGATATGTATTTTTAGAGGAAACGTGGATCTCCAGATTCGTTTGAAAAAATTTTCTGTACCACCTTTGATACCGAAGATATGGTTTTTCCGGACGAAACTTTCTGAAACGATGTTCTTCCGGTCTTTACAGAACCCTGTTGTTTTTGGTTGGGTTTCGATTTAGTTCGACGATCGTTCGAGAAAAGGGTGTTTTGGGGCGCTTATACCTCAAAGTGGG
Organism: Kuschelorhynchus macadamiae; assembly: GCA_030620095.1. Classification (NCBI taxonomy): domain Eukaryota; kingdom Metazoa; phylum Arthropoda; class Insecta; order Coleoptera; family Curculionidae; genus Kuschelorhynchus; species Kuschelorhynchus macadamiae. The sequence continues at coordinate 1,395,212 of JAUTXW010000642.1, forward strand.
TGAGTCCTATGGTTTTTCATAGGAAATATCTAGGAGAACAAAAAGCTAAATGTATCTCTATCTGAAAAATGGCGAGAATATAGAAATTTTTAAGAAAAACTCACATTTTTCGAAAAAGTCACGAAAATGAATTTTTAGTCACATTTTCTTTTTTATAAAATAGTAGGCATTTGGTCAGAAAACTAATTACTGCACCCGAAAGTGCTTAAAAAGCTTCACAAAATAGACTATCTAGGAAGGGTCTTGGATTATATACAGGGGCGCACTAACGAGGTGAAGTTTGTATTAAAGTTCCCAAGAATGGGTACATTTTTTAACACGACCCTGTATTACAAAGAAACAAAGATATCTAAAGCCGTAGGTAGGACCCGCGGATGGATGATTTATTTGGCTACAAAAAAGCTTTAATAATATTTCTCTCTAACTACTCAGCAAGTGGGAGAAAATTCGATTTAAAGAGAAAAGTGCACATATCAGTCAAAAATCGATAGGTACTGATCCATATACGACATGAAATGATAGGTGGCCTTGGCCTAGGATGATAATAAAATGTACAGAGATATTTCACATGTCAGTTGTCATAGATGTCACGGTTGAGTTTTGGTGTGTTTAAAGTAAATATTTCTCTGATATTTTTTATCGCTTCGATTTATGCTTGTGCATTTACGCGTTAAAGAAGCAGACATTTTTGAGAAAAACTAAAATAAAAAAGTAGGCGTTTGGTCGGAAAACTGGTTACGGCGCCGAAAAGTACTCAAAAAAATACACAAAATGGACGGTTTAGGAAGGGGTTGCAATTACGAGGTGAAGTTTGCACAAAAAAACTGTTTTTTTTTTCTTATCTTTTTCGATTCGAACTTTTAGGAGAGTAATTTATTTTGAAAAAATATTGTGACAGCTCTCAAAAAAAAGTAACTTCTGAACTACTAAATTTTGATATACGGTTCCATGTAACTTTTAAGGACGTCATTTATTGAAATTTTTTATGATATCTGTCAAAAAAAAACTTTCACCGTAATTTAGTACGGTAGGTATGTTTTATTGGGATAAAGAAAAAAAATGTTCACCATAAATTCTGAAACTTCTTAACTGCTTATTTTTAGGAACGGGTTTCACAGTTTCTTGTAACTTTTAATGCCGTAATTTATTCTAGAGATATATTTTTGCCGCTGTCCAAGAAAACGTCTAGTATTCCTAACTTTTAAATAACTAATTTTTTTTTTAAATAAGGTTTTTACTGATAAATGTACAGCATATAAATCCGTAACCGGATGTATCGGACTAGCGGACGTTTTTTAATCAAAAACGGTCGTCAAGGTTATGATAATAGTAAAATAGGATCCAAAATAAAATAAGTGTGTAGGACTAGACATCTAAGGTTACGCACACCACTAATACACGCACCCAGAGTCCAAGGGACAACCTGACATATTACTTGTTGATTGCTTTGTTGTTATTGGTGATCCAAATATCTTCCAAATTTATTATTTTAGTTTTATTGAGATTCACTAGAAAACCAATGTCTATTGATTTTTATACAATTCCTCCAACATATTTTTCAGATCTTCCGCTATGGTGCTAACATAACAATATGATCGTAGTTGATGTCTGACATCAATGATTTCTTGGTAACATGATACATTTTTCCCAAGTTTATGTTATGTCTTTAATCGATATAATATATAAAAGCATTTAACGTCACATAGGTAAATAAAGTACAGTAGTTAAGGTTAAGTAGAGGTACTTTTAGCTATACTTCGCCTTGCTGGCATTTTTTATTTTCTATACAAATTTTATTCTTGTTCTACTGCCAAATAAAAGCCAATTATTAATATTAATATTATTTTTATTATTATTATTTTTAAAATGAGCTCCAGTTGTGCTTATTGTGCTATGATGTGGTATTTCTGGGAGGTTAGGATTACACTTCGATACCTGTCAGCTGCCAGTTACACCACAAACTCGAAAGAGATATCCAAAAACTGAAAGAAAAATTATTAAACTCTTATTTTAATAACTTAACACAAGATAAAGACCCGGAGTACTTCTTTTGGGAAGCCGCCAGAAGAATCAAGAGACCGGTAGCAACAATTTCACCGATCAGGTTAGGAATGGTACCATGGGCCAGAAAAAAAAACAGACAAAAAGTCAACCTTTTTGTAGAAACCCTGGAAGAAACCTTCCATCTAAATGAAATGAACGATGATGTCTATCTAGAAGAAACTGAAAACCAAATTAACGTGTATATCCCATTAGTAACCACAAAAGAAGTTAGAAATCGAAACTAATTTGAATTTAAAGAAGGCACCAGGCTTCGATCTGATTACCTGATTATTAGTTACTAAAAGAGTTACACCAAAATTACGTTCCAGAAATATGGAAAGTAGTAGAGGTAATCATAATTACAAAGCCAGGTAAACCACCATACGACGTGAAGTCATATAGATCAGTCTCATTCTTACCAATCATGCTCCAATGCTCTTTAAAAAACTATTGCTTAAAAGATTAGATCCCATATCCGAAGATAGTAAACTGATACCAGTCTAACAATTTGGTTTCAGAGATAAGATTCGTCATAATCGAGAAAGCATTGGAGGAAACAAAAGTATGTACAGCCTTGTACATGCTTGTGTTTCCTCCTTCCTCAACAAATTAAACTAATTGTTGCCCGAGTAATATGTGAAGATTTTAAAGCCATATATATCAGGTAGAACATTTTGAATTAAACAAAAAGACGAATATTCTGAGCTGAAATAGGTCAACCTTGGAGTTCCTGAAGGTTGCGTTTTCAGTCCAATATTGTATCTATATATGTGATATGCTATATATGGAAGGTATCACAAAAGCAATTTTGTAGATGACACAGCAGTAATTGCAACTGGCAAAGAACTAGAATCATGCGCAAATAAAATACAAACAGCAATCCGAAAATTGTTAAGGTGGACTACGCTATGGAACATAAATTTAAATGACAAAAAAATATACATGTAAACTTTAGAGACAAAATAATTTCAGACCCTCCATTGTTAAATATTAACGGACCAATGTACTATATGAAAATATCTTGGAAGGCCCTGGGTATCAAGTTGATATGGAAACATCGTACTGGTATTAAAAAAAAACGAACAGATCTGAATCTTAAATACAAAAATATCACTGGCTTATTGCCAAATCTTGAAAATTAGCGATATTTAATAAAATTTTGATTTATAATCAGATCTTTAAGCCAACTTGGTTGTATGAAAGTCAACTTTGGAATGTGCTAAACAAACAAATTTTAAAATAATATAGACTTTCCAAAACAAAGTTCTCAGAGACTTCGTCAATGCTCCGTGGTTCGTTCGGAATGTATGGATAATCACAGAGACCTAAATATTACGATTGCGGCAGAGGAAATAAAGATGATGGCTGGCAGCCACGAAGAGAGATGTAGGCATGTTAATATAGAAGCTATTCAGCTGCTAGGTGACGAAAATCTTGACGGAAGACTGAAGAGACGAAATCAGTTTAAACCGGTATAGTTGTTATGTAAAAGCAGAACACTGTGAAGTGCTAGTTCTAAGGACATTAGGAATAGACTTTAGGACTGCAATGGGAGTACTTTATTGGACAAGAACATTAAGTTTAGGATTAGACAGAAAAATTAATGGTTGGTCTGTCAGACCAGTTTTAATGCGATATGCATAAGCATAACTAAAAAAATCAAATAAGTAAGGTCAGTGAATCAATGCCTGAGTATGTCGCACTTAGTTGAATGTTTTTAAACATTACTAGAGGTATAAGTTACAAATCTCGCATTTGTTCTCATAGGTGGCAACTCTTACTCTATGGGTTATAATGTCTCACTGCCTAATACTTTCATCGTTTATATTCAACATACCGTTGAGTGTTTTCCATCATCTCTACCACACGGCTGCATTGGCCTGATGAGCCCCATATAGAGAGAAACGCCGTCAATTATGTCGGTAGAGATGATGGAAAGCACTTAGAGGCTTGTCAGTATAATGGTCCATTATTTTTGGACCCTATACTTGGATAAGCTTACTACAGGCAGAATATTTTGTCCGAATGGCCGTTAATTTCTTAATTACGTCATCAAAAAACGAGAAAATGGCGGCATTCCGCAATTATTTACATTTTTTAAATATGCTTGCTATGGAATCGCTCCGGCAATATTTTAAATAATGTTCTAATATTTTATTAGTAACCACAATAGTAATATTGGGTGTGTTTTAAATTAGATGATGGCCCATAAAACGCACTTAGAAAAATTTAATCGACGTTTCGATCTCTATGAGGTTATCTTCAGGACTCTAAAAGGTGGGAACTGTTGTTAAATATTGTTACTTCCCTCACAAAAGGGAAGTATTGTAATCGTGAAAAAATCACCATCAGAGATTTTTTCAGATCTTTTCGTCTCAGGATCTTTGGATGAAAAAATACAAGTTTTCTCTATTCCGTCGGTCTGTCGATCTATCTGTTCGCGGTATAGCTAATAGTAAGCACTTACCCGATTAGCTTCAAATTTTGGTCAAAAATTAAGAGACATATGGGGATGGCCTGGTAACATTTTGGTAAAAATCTAATACGGCAAAACAAAATGGCGGCCTGGTGAAATGTTATAAAAATATTACTAAGAACGTGCTTATCCAATTTAGCTCAAATTTTACACAAAAATCAAGTTTTATGTAGGAATCAACTGGGAAAAACTACTTAATGAACTGATTTCAAATTGTGTTACATAACTAATTGTAATATAGATATGAACTAGTAATACTGTGGTACTAATTTAAGATGGCGGAAGAAAATGGCGGCCAAATAAAATATTTGTAATTAAAAAATCACCCTAGCAGGTTTTACATATCTTCGCGTTTTAGCGTTCACCTGTCGGTTTGTATGTCTGCCTGTCAGTTCGCGGCGTAGCTTAAAAACTACTCATCAGATTGACTTCAAATTTTGGACAAAAAAATTAAAGCTCATATGGGGATGACCTGGTAATATTTTGGTAAAAATCCAATATGCCGAAACAGGATGGCTGCCTAGTGAAACGTTAAAAATTATTAGTAAAAAACTAATTATCCAATTTACTTAAAATTTTGCAGAAAAAATCAATCAAGCAACAAAAAAAAGTACTGGTAACATTTTGATATGAATTTAAGATAGCAAAATAAAATGGCAATTTAAAAAATCAGTCTGAAACAAACTACCTATTAGATTAATTTCAAATTTTATGCAAGCATTAAGTGTGATATAGAGATAAGCTGGTAAAGTTGTGTTACGAATTTAAGATGGCGGATGAACTGGTGCGAATTCACCATGAAGTAACAAAACCGCGTTGTGTGTCAATGTAAAAACTACCTATTGAATAATAAGAATTAGGTAAGGACATAATAAATTTGGATTAAAATCAATGTTGTCTAGAAGGCATTACTATACTTACATACAAATAAGATTTTTCGTGTTAAACTTAACAATACATAATTTGTGGAACAGTATTTAGATGGTGTTATCAACAACATACACAATACCCACCATCTAAATAAAGTGCGACAAATTATAAATTTTTAAGCTTAACACGGAAAATTAATTTGTATGTAAGTATGGTAATGCCTGCTAGACAACATTGATTTTAATCCAAATTTAATTTTGCCCTTATTTAACTTATTGTCTATTAACTGTGTTGTGCCACGTACAGGGTGATCAGTTAAGGGTAGCGAGCGGCCATATCTCATAAGATATTGGTCGTATAGATTTGAGAAAAAAAAATCATAATAAAAGTCGCCAAGAGAAATTGCTGAAAATTATTTTCGAGTTTGTCAAACGTCCGCTAGAGGGCGTAAAAACCAACACCAAGTAGAAAAATGGGGTTTTTATAGAATTTTGCCTAATGAAAATATATCGATGATATCATTTTCATACATACCATTTCCCTACACTTTTTGTCTAAAATGTTTTGTTCTATATATCATCAATTGTTTTTTCAAAATAAAGATGTCTCCCGTTTCAACCGATTTTATAAATTTCATATGAAAGAGCATAATTTGCACTACAAAACGCTTATTTGGTTTTGAATTTTTGAAATGGCGTTAACTGAATTAGTAGCATATTTTTTAGTTTTTTTCAAAAAAAAAACAAATTCATTTTTACATATTTTAAAAAGAGATAAATTTCTCTATAATCTAATGAAAATAATTTATCATCTACCTTTTTTTGAACCGTTGATATTGACCAAAATATTATTTTATTATATTAAAAAATGGCACGCCACTGCTTTTTGTCAAAATAAAAATCATTTTCGTAATCACTTATTAGATGCTAACAAAAAGAACCTCTTGACTTTTTTCGTTAGACGAACGGTTTTGGATTGAAAAAATAAGATGTTTAACAATGATAATTATAAGGTTCAAAATTATTTTTAAATATTACATCTCACAATAATAAAATTATTACCTATTATTTTTATCATTAATAATCATTTAATTAGCGAGAGAATGCTTTAGTTCATAATTTATTATTAATAATTATTATTATTTCATAAATTAAATTAAAAATCAAACTTAACTAACATCGCATTTAAGCGAAGCAGGCCATGATCTAGTTAAGAAATTGTCAATCACGTTGATATTCATTTTGATAGTTCCTGCTATTGACATCTAATTTAATGTTATGTAAAAAGTATTTTTACAACAAATCATGCCTTTTACGAATAAAAAAGCCTTTGAAATGTTGAGAATTTATTTTCAATGTTTTGAAAATGCGGCGATTGCTTCTAGGCAGTATGCACTGGGTTATCCCCTTCGAAGACACCATTCGAGAATGGTTTTTCATCGTTTAGCCTTACGTTTAAGGCAACATGGCCAAGTGCAACCAACTCCAACTTTGAGAAGAAATCGTAGAGTAAGAAGAGAAGATAACATTATAAATGTGTTGGCTTATATTCATGCAGACCCCCATTTAGTTAACATCTTATTTTTCAATCCAAAACCGTTCGTCTAACGAAAAAAAGTCAAGAGGTTCTTTTTGTTAGCAACTAATAAGTGATTACGAAAATGATTTTTATTTTGACAAAAAGCAGTGGCGTGCCATTTTTTAATAAAATAAAATAATATTTTGGTCAATATCAACGGTTCAAAAAAAGGTAGATGATAAATTATTTTCATTAAATTATAGAGAAATTTATCCCCTTTTAAAATATGTAAAAATGAATATACCATTACATTTGTTTTTCTTTGAAAAAAACTAAAAAATATGCTACTAATTCAGTTAACGCCATCTAGCGACGCCAGCAAAAGTCAAAAATTCAAAACCAAATAAGCGTTTTGTAGTGCAAATTATGCTCTTTCATATGAGCCTAAGTTTGCTAAAATCGGTCAAAAGAAACGGGAGAAATCTTGGTTTGTTTGAAAAAATAATTGAACTTCCCCCACCGCTTTATTTGGATATATAGAACAAAACATTTTAGACAAAAAGTGTAGGGAAATGGTCACTAAATATGAAAATGATATCATCGATATATTTTCATTAGGCAAAATTCTATAAAAACCCCATTTTTCTACTTGGTGTTGGTTATTACGCCCTCTAGCGGACGTTTGACAAACTCGAAAATAATTTTCAGCAATTTCTCTTGGCGACTTTTATTACGATTTTTTTTTCTCAAATCTATACGACCAATATCTTATGAGATATGGCCGCTCGCTACTCTTAACTGATCACCCTGTACATTGTGTGTTTTTTTTTATGCACCGGGTGTACAACTAAGAAGGGAGGCCTGCCGTATGTCAGTAACCACATGTCTTACGATTTCGGGGAAAAAATTGCCGCTAGGGGGCGCCACAAGAACTTTAAATTGTAAATGTCGGTTTTCTGGTGAATTTGCATAGTTGAGGTGTATCGAAAATATAAGCGTAGTATTCTTCAGTAAGTTGCCCAACTTTTTGCTATTTATCATTTTTTTCTATTTTCAGTAATAAAGTGGTGGAGGAAGGTCAAACATTTTTTGTTTCAAACGTTGATATCTCTGTTTTGAATGAACCGATATTGTTGAACTTGGTCTTTTAAAAAAGGACCTTTTCGCTGTATTTGTGGTGCTATTAACTGTTACTAAATAAATTTTCCTACTGGGCGCTAGATGGCGTTTTTCTGGAATTCCTCAAATAATATGGATTTTCTTAAAAAAATCAAATGGTATGATATGGCATTTTATTTTGTGGTTATGAATGGTGTAAGATAGTGAAATAAAAAAACCAGGTCTGTATTTAAATTAAGAAAATTGATGATGGTCGCTCGAATCCGAAACGTCGGATTAAAAAAATAACATACACCGAATTATGGAGGAGAGAAAATGCCTATGGTAAAATAAAAGTTATTTTCATCTATGATTTCAACTTGACCTAAAATTTGAAAAATTTTGAGAAAAAAATGATGCAAATTAAATCGCTAATTCCACATCATCTTTAGATTGCCATGAAATATTAAATTAACTCAAAAATTGAAATCTGTATACCCAAAAATCCATAAATCCACATATTACTTATTATATGGCTACTTTCCGCTCCGATGGGAAAGTGAACTTGCATAACCTGCATTATTGGTCGGACAGACCTTCCCCCATCACTTTATTATTGAAAACAGAAAGAAATTATACATAGCAAAAAGTTGCGCTGTTTATTGAAGAATACTTTGCTCATATTTTCGACACATTTTAACTATACAAATTCACCAAAAAATCGACATTTACGATTTAAAGTTCTTGTGGCGCCCCCTAGCGGCAATTTTTCGAGGTTAAAAATAATTTCTACCGATTTCTCTTGGCCGATTTACTATATAATTTTTTTTTCCCGAAACCATAAGACAAGTGGTTCCGGAGATACGACCGGCCTCCCTTCTTAGTTGTACACGCGGTACTTAATGTGTTTTAAGATGTATCGTGAATTTTAAATGTAGTAGAATACGCTACAGGCTCTTTCTGTGACTTTCGACTAATGATTTTACATAAACATTTTCATTACAAAAAAAAAATAATGCAAGTACCGTACAATTACAAGTATGATTACAAATTCCATCCTCAGGAAAGTTCTATTGGAAAAATCGAAAGAAAAATGATGTCAAATACAAAGATACATAACTCTTACGATTACAGTTTCGTTGTTTACGATTTTGAAATATTCCCGTTAAAGAATTTCATATTTCAGACTATTTCTAAAAAGCTGGGCAAGGCACGAACTAGCAAGCAACAAAGTGATCGGATATTAACGTCCTACATTATATATATTATTGATTTTTGTACTGAATCTTTGTGCGAGTAATATTGTAAAAATACCTCTTTGTCACGCGAAACCACCATAAAGTTAAGTAAAGTGAGGTTATTCTTTAGTTTTACGTTATATATTATTTAGTGTTGGAAACAGGCACGCACAGAAACTGAAATAATTAATCATAATTTGACGAAACAAAATATTACGAGGACATTTCAACGCTGATATTATGGAATAACAAATGAAATTCTAATTAATCGAAACACAATAAAACAGTCAGCGTTAACGAAACTTGTAATTACACCGGTGAAGGGTTGGATTTAATACACAGCACGAGGTAAAAGAAGTCGTTGGCATGTTTAACAACAAGCAGAAACATGGCAGCATAATCCGAACATCATAAAAGCCTAATTTTATGTAAAATTGAAAAAATATTTAATAAGCTACTGACCAGTTTTATCGAGATTTTTATAGGAATTACGCTACAGAACAAATTACATGAAACATAGCATTCGAAATTGTTTTTAACCGACTCCCAACAACGAGGAGGATGACATTTTCAGGGGATAATCAAAATATTACTGGAGTGGTCTCATAGCAAGTATATTTAAAAAATGGCGGAATGCCGCCATTTGCAATTATATAAGCGAGCCTCGCAGTCAATATATATATATATATATATATATATATATATATATATATATATATATATATATATATATATATATATATATATATATATATATATATATATATATATATATATATATATATATATATATATATATATATATATATATATATATATATATATATATATATATATATATATATATATATATATATATATATATATATAATATATATATATTGCGTTCGTCATATCATCAGGAAAAAGAAAATGTATGTTAATATTGTGTTTCATACGAAGCGCTCGGGGGAACAAGGTACTTCCTCCCTTCTTTATCAAGAAGGTCATGCATAAGCCACTGTGAAAATATTTGTAACAAACTCGAAGAGATGGCATCACCAACCCTAAATGTTCTTGTTGCCTAAGTTAAATATCAGGCTTATTTTTAACCAACAAGGTCATTACGCGGTCCAACAGAACAGCTGACTGCTGTCAATATGGCTGGCATAGGACAAACATTGTTTTGTTCTATATCAGTCCGTGATAATTTAAAAGCAAATTTCAAGTATTTTTATAAATATTTAGTGCATTTTTTCATACAGGACCATTTTTTACGATTGTGTGTTTACTTTAAACTTAGTTATGACAAGTGAATACTTTTCGAAGCTTCGAAATAAGAACGCCGAATTCGCCTAGCGGTGGAAACAAAATATTTGTATAATTAAATATTAGATCCTTTTGTAGTGTGGATTCAAAAGACTCTCCCCTAGTGACAAATATGGACATTGTTAGTTACCCAGTTGTTAAATTTAAATTATGTATATCCAAGTTAAATTTAGTTCAATCTGTGTTTAATATTTTGTATTGCATTCAGCATATATATGTATATATATTTTTTTATAAATAAAACATACATATCACTAGAACAAACACGTTTTTATTTAAATAAATTGTCATGCATGTCAGAGTGAAATTATTACCTCACTTTCCCAAACAAAAAAATAATTACAGAGTAACATAAAGGTTAAAAATATTTAAAAAAAAATCTCTTTCAAAATGGTACATAGAAATACTGATAATTATTTAAGTCCCCTAAAAAATAAAAAATATAATACAGCATTAAAATATGTAACAGTACAAAATGTAATATAACTTTTCCAAACAACGATTAGATTTTTAATCAGTCTCGATTGAGAATCATAATAATTGTTAACTAGCTCGATTTTAGTTTTTTAATAAATGATTAATATGAAATGTTTTGCACACACTTGGGCCTACTTTAATTTAGTAGTACGTAAATCCTCTTCTTATTGCTGTAATCCACTTCAGCCACAACGACGAAGGTTCGTTCAATCATTTTCATATCTAAAATTGAAAATTTTTGAAACTTACAAATAAAAGTAACATAATGTTTTGTCCCTCTACATCCACAATTTACAACACAACAAAAAGAAGGCATTTTAAGGTAAAAAATAGAAATAAATAGCAAAACTCCCATATACTCTCATGTAACAATTCGATTTGTTTGTCCTACGCCCGTCAAGCACAGCTGATCGGTGACGTTCAACTGACAGATCGTTGGAGTGCCCAATATGCCATTTCGAAATCAAAATGGCCGAACAGAAACAGGTGTTCGTTAAAAGAAAAGTGTTCGAAAATGATATTTCTAGTGCCAGTTGGGAAAGCGATTTTAATTCAGACGATAGTGTGAAGGCCCCACATTATTATCCTGATGATAGGAAAGCCGATTCCTTGTTGGATGACGATTTATCGGTAAGTAAATAATATTGTGGCTACTATAAAATAATATTTAACTAAACGTTTAACCTAATTTAGTTAGGCTTCAATTCCTCAAAAATGTATTACTTATTTTATGTAGCAATCCCAATCCCAAGATAATGAAGGTGATGTGTCAAGAGGAGTCCTAGAAACACCCGAGAAAGCTGCTCCGTCACGATGGTGAAAACGAAATGTTGAGAGAAGGAAAAAAGAAAAAACCTGTAACTAGTAGAGATAAAAAAGTTGAAGATAGAAAGATTGGTTCACCCTGCAAATGTCAGAAGAAGTGCAGAGAAAAAAGGCTTGGAAAGAAAAAGGACATCTTTAACGATTTTTGAAATTTGGGTTCCAAAGATTTATTTATTTGAATGTATTAAAGCCGTACCGAAAAAACGTTCCTATAGGAAAAAAACAAAAAGAGTGTGTTCCAAAAAAGGACGAACGTGGAAAGCACCACAATAGACCTAATAGGATTCCATATGAGCAAGTGCAGTCTGTTCATGATCACATTAAAGCTTTTCCAAAATATGTTAGCCACCACAGCAGGAAGAAGAATGCCAACAAAGTGTACTTAGATCACGATATTTACATTTCTTCTCCGTGCAAAGATTTTTATCTTGATTGCTTTAAAGATAAAGACATTATACCAGTAAAAGAAGACAGATAGAAGGATATTCTGTAATGAATAAAATATCAGCTTTAAGCTACCAAAAAGTGATACCTGTCATACATGTAACTCTGACTAAAAATTCAACGAGACCTTCATCACAGGCGAGCAGACGCCATGCATAATAGCTTGAGAGGGGAAGTAGAATCAGCCAAAGCTACTGGAGAGAAAATTGTACTTACTTTTGACTTACAGCAAACTCTTCTCACCCCAAATCTAACTGTTGGTCCAGCTTTTTATTTGCGTAAGGCTTGGACCTATAATCCAGGTGCTCATGACTGCGTAACTGGAAAAGAGAGCTTGTTTATGTGACCGGAAACAACAGCGAAGCGAGGTAGTGAAGAAATCGCTAGTTTTCTGCTAAAATATCTTTCTTCTAAAGACTCAATTGGCCAAAAAGATCTTGTGGTTTTTACGGATAACTGTGGCGGCCAGAATAAAAATTGGCAGATCATGTCACTCTGGATACAGCTCGTGAGAGAAAATAGATTTACAACCATTGAGTATAGATCTCTTATTTCCGGCCACACTTATCTACCATGTGATCGTGATTTCGCGCTCATAGAGAAGCATAAAAAATATTTGAGCCAGATTTATTCTCCCGAAGACGGGTTTAAAGCTGTTCAAAAAAGCAAATGGATAAATCCATTTGATGTCGTAATTATGGAACAAAGTGATTTATTTTCTTCAGACAGTATCCCTGTAGCAAAGAAGAACGTGACTTATGATAAAGAAGCTCTACAATTTAATAAAGCACTATGTTTCCATTTCGAGTTTCAAAACCCGAATATCATGTTAGTAAAACGTGAATTGAATGGAAATTTTAAGCAAGTAAATATAGCAAAACGCGGAAATAAGCTTTTCCTTCAGTCCAACGAAATTTTGAAAAACTTAAAAAAGAAATATGATAAGCCTGTACAGCTAAATAGCAAGAAAGTGGAAGCCTTGAAGAAGCTCATGCATATATACCTCCTATTAACCAAAACTTTTACCTAAATATTTTTAAAAGTGCTGAGTCCGTTCCTGATGATGTAGAACACCAATGACGTAGAATGTGTTGTTGGCAAATCTAATATGGAGTTTGATGAAGAGTTTTAGAAGTCAACGTTTCTTTATATATTTATTTAAATCAAAATTTAAGTTTTTTGTTGCGTTATTAATTTATCTATCTTAGTCAGATGTTATTTTTATAGTTAAAATATTTCTCTACTGTTAAGACAGACCTAGTTTGAATTTACGTGTTTGGTTCAAAAGTACGTGATATATTTTTTAAGACATAAAGGTCAAAAACCACACTTTTTTTTTCTAATTTCAAAATATATTTGTTAAAAGAAAAAAAAATCGTTTTTTTTTCTTTTAACAAAAATTCCAGTGCCCTGGAACTGTGTGTCTTACAAACAAGGTGCGTCTTCAACATTCACATTTTTCTAAATGCGGTAACGGCATTTTGTTTTTAATAACACAATGCGTAGACCAACACGTACATCTACATACACTTTTGGTATATGTCAATGGCGGCTGCTTCGGTACACAGCCAACTTGTTCTAAAGGAGGTTTTATCCAAGGCAACTTGATACTTTAACGTTTTTCAAATTATAAAAAAATGTGAAAATTACTGGGTGTACGGAAATAAAGGGTCAATATTTTTACAAGGTTCCCAGACGTAATGAAGAGGTTTTTCGAAAGGTGTAAATAGATGAACAAACAGAAGTAAACGTGTTGGCATACTTTGAAGTATTCAAAGAAAACTCTACTAGAGATTTAGTAAGGGAAAGGGGTTTCAGTTTGTTTACAACTTGGAGAATTCTAAAAAACAAATGTACCCTATAAATATCGACTGACTCAAACATTATTACCTGGCGATGCCGAAAGACAACTTATTTTTGGTCATTAGTAAATGCTTTCAGACGAAATCACAACATTTCAAAGCATTTACTTTGTAGTGATGAAACTTTTCAAATGGGGGTATGTTTAATCGTAAAAATATGCACTAATGGTCAAGAAAAAATTTATTCACAGCTTATTTCCGAAATCCGCAAATACAATTCAGTATTAATGTTTGTTGTGGTCTAATAGGCAGCAAAATAAATGGGCCAATATTTTATGAGGGTACTTTGACAGGCAGAAGATATGACTTTTTAGACGATGTTAACCTAGAAGCACGCAATGAAATATATTTCCAACAGGATGGAGCTCCATATGGTCCGTGAAGTCACAATATTGCTGAACATACTTTTCCAAAGTAGATGTATAACAACAAATGGTCCGATTCGTTGGCCACCAAGATCCCTTGATATAACTCCATTAGAATTTTACTTTTAGGGTTATGTCAAAAGAGAGGTTTATAAAAAGGATATTTGACATTAGACGAACTTCAACTTAATATTAGGGGCATTGTGACATCTGTCGACCGCAGAACAGTCTTAAAGGCAACAAAAGCTGTGTTAAAAAATACTGAAAATTGTATTTAAAAAAAATGAAGATATATTTGCCCACTTGTTATAAATTTAAATTGTTCTTATTTCTAACTTAAATATAATACTAAGTAAAAAAGTCGTAAAAAGAAATTTATTTTAAAAATACTATAATAAATAACTAGGTTATCTTTAACTTTAGACCAGTAACAAATATAAACTTTTTTGTTCAGCAGATTTGCATTCGAAACAGTACAAAATATACAAGGTGTCCCATTAAAAAAAAACAATTTTTTAAATTGATTCAGAAACGCGATGTTCGAATGCTTTTCTCTTTTTACTATTTTAGTCACAACAAAAAATACTACTAGTTTGCTAATTTAACCGGCTTTGTAGCTCCCGTAACAAATATATATATATATATATATATATATATATATATATATATATATATATATATATATATATATATATATATATATATATATATATATATATATATATATATATTATATATATATATATATATATATATATATATATATATATATATATATATATATTCTGCATTAATAAAAAGAAGAAGAGTTAGTAAAAGTGACAGAAAAGACTTGAAGGTTATACAAAGTAAGAATAACATATAGTTATTCTTTAGAAATATTGTTAAAAGTCAAATGAGGCTCAAAATTAAACATTTCATTAACACAGTAACATTAGTGAATTATATCTACATTTCCAGATATGGAAAAACGATGTTTTGAGGATAACAAATGACTCACAAAGGCAGCTTTTGTATTAGATATATCTATATTTTGATGTTTTGTAACCAAGCAGACGTGTTCCTGGATCCTTGACGAAATTGTCCTACCTGATTGTCCAACGTAAACAGCAGATTGAAATGTTTAATTTTCAGCATCCTTTGATTTTTAACAATATCTCAAAATAATAACTATATATGATTCTTACTTTGTATACCTTCAAGTCTTTTCTGTCATTTTCAATAATTTTATTCTTCTTCTATTTATTAATGTAGCATTGTACTTTACGATAGTTAGTCCAGTTCGTCCTGAACAATCTCCTCTTTTTTTCGTTTTGGCCTAAATTTACATCTAGGTCTCTGATTGGTCGATCAAGCGTAGCATTGTTTCGTACTTCATTGTTTCTTTGTGTACAAAATGTGTATTGTTTATGGTAAAGTTATATATTATTCAGTTGTATTTTCCGTTGTAATCTATAGTCATCTTAGGTCTGATGGTGCTCGTTAGGGCGAAACAAGTACTCCATTCTTAATTTATTAACTTATTTTTGACTAAGACCTAGACTTTGTGTATATTTTTTATTTTGTTCATTATCAGGTCTCTTTGAGATAATATGGACTTTCTTCAGTTCTGTTTATATGTAAACTCATCTAAAAAAACAACTCCTATATTTATAATCAAACACTCCGTACGTACATAGAAAAATACAAAGGGTCGAACTGAACAACTCCTCCTTTCTTGAAGTCCACAACTGATAGAAGTGTCATAAAATTATTGTCCAACGTAGTGGTTGAACCTTATTTTTTGAAATTAACTTTAATCGACTCATCAATTATTTTCCTACTTGATAATCAAGCATATGTTAACATTTACTTACTGATAATAACGGAATATCAAAATTAAATTTATTTTTTTTTATCTCCGTTAAGAATAAGGAAACATAAGTATTCTAGTTATTATTACGCACTATGCATCAAAAGGCGTAACCCTTGACTAAACAATATACGACAACAATTTATCAATTTAAGTTTACTTAACTTCAAACTAGATTAATGTTATTTATATATAAAGAGATAAAAGGATTGTGCGGTAAAACACTGTAAATGTAGAAAGAAAATTCCTTGGAATGACTGCTAAAACAATATAGTCCAGTTGAGTTTCCAAACTCAAAATGTGTGAATTATTGTTACTGCTAGTACTAGTACAAATATCAGTGATGGCTTCTTAGCTTCGAAATGACGTCTAGAAAAGTGTGCAAAAGTTTCAAACCCACTCATAAACAGTTCAATATTTTATTAACAAATTAAGATTTTAAAAAGAAGTTTAGTTTTTTTTGGAGATAACTCGGAAACTATTAATATTTGATAATTTATAAATGATTCTTAGAGGGGAAGAAATTTGCAACAAAAAAGTCCCGACTCCCGGAATTCTATTTCTATTATTAATAATTATAATTTAATGTTGGAAATGAAGCTCTTCACTAGGAGCGCTAAGTTGTTAAGATGCCCCAACACTGGCTGTAACAAGTAAAATTAAAATGTATACTAATACATAATAATTTAAAAATTAATATATGCATATATATATATATATATATATATATATATATATATATATATATATATATATATATATATATATATATATATATATATATCTGTTCCAGTATAGGTGGGCAATCTCTGAGAGTAAGTAAAACAAGCAAAAATAATGTTAGTTATATAAAATTTTTTCCTAGACTTCTGACCAGTTGGTATATATATATATATATATATATTCGTTTTTAAAGTAAGGATCTGGAAAACAAGTTTTTCAAATAGTTTTGGTATCGTTTGACTAACTAATATTTGGATGATTAATAGCTTAAGTAACTTAGGAAAATGTTAAAAGTCAAAGGTAGCTGATCGGAGGGGGATAGGGAGGTCTAGAAGAAACTAATTTTAAATTTCTTTACTATACAATTTTTAACTGCGTAAAGGTATTTCGTCAAAAAACATTTTTTTTGTCGTTTAGATATTTTTAAGGATATCTCTTTTTTATTTCCAAAAATTGAATAGTGACAGATTTTGACAAAAATACACATCAGGCCCCAAAGGTAGAAATCAAGGGAATTAAAGACAGGGGACCGGGGGCCAAGGGATAGGTCCACCACCGCCAATCTACTGATTCGGATAAACTGTGATCAGATGTTCTCTAACCACGAGGCTGAAATGTGCTGGAGCACCATCGTGCCTAAAGTACATGTTACGACGAATGTGAAGAGGTACGTTCTCTAATAATTGAGGTAACTGTTCCTGTAAAAATTCTAAATACAACGGTCCATTTAATCTTGGTGGTAATATGAAATGGACCTATTAAATTATTTTCAATTATATCTGCCCATATGTTAACACAAAATTCCTGCTCATAGCGCCTCACAATTGTCGCACGTGGTTTCTCGTCACTCCATAAAATAGAATTAATAAATCCATAGTTATTACGGTGTTGCTGAAGAAACCAATTTGCTCATTAGTTTCTTCAATTTCATTAAAATCAATCTAACTTCATAAATGATCGTTTTTCTCGAAAATGAGTGAATTTTTAGAAATCGATACGGAGGACCTTTTATCTTTAAAAATGGCGACAAAAAAAAAGATATTTGTAATGAAATATCTTTACGCAGATAAAAATTGTAAAACTGTGCAGTAAAGAAATTTACAAGTAGTTTCTTCTAACCCCCTCTATTCCGCTACCTTTGACTCTTAATACTTTTCCAGTAACTGAAGTTATTACATCATCATCCAAATCCAAATGGACAACTTTTACCACGTTATTATGTCTTTCCAGATATCTTGTGGAAGCCAGTTGCATGTACTCCCCCGACAGATGCTGAGTAGCTTCTTCCACCACATCACACACTCTGCATTTTGCCCTGTCCACTTGCTGTTTCATGTTAAACCGGAAGTAGATTCTGGACAACTTGGTCCTAAATGCCCATTCGTGCTCCTTCTGTTTCCGGGAACAAATATCCAGCATTAAGGTAAGTATTTGTTTTTTTACGCTCCAAGTGTCATTTAATTATTCTTTAGCAAATCCTGCCGATATAGGTTAAAATAAATTTTAAATTATTAACGGAACCTTTATAGAGACAGAAACCCTGTACGTTTAAAAATATCCTTATACTTATAGGTTAATAAATATGTTGTTTCCTTTCGAAAGGAATCCGTGTTTTAATAATAAGGTGAAAATATTTTAATTGCCTTAATCTAATTAATAAAATCGATATATTAGAAAACTTAATCAGTAATAACTGTACGAGAACGAGAGATTGTAATACAGAATTTTATCTGGAGAGTAATGCACACAAAAAATAAAAGAATATCTCTAAGCTGCAAAATCATAATAGTTTTTAATCCAGTTTAATTATTATAGATAATAATGCATTTATGAGAATTGATAGATTCCCTATCTCTTACATACTTAATAATGATTTTTTGCGCTTAGAATCATAATCTATATTGCGTTTTTCATGATAACATTTGTGAAGTAATTCCAAAAATTTTAATGAGCTTGTTTTATATTTTTATAGACTTTCAGAAAATATTTTATTATTATATTAAAGAAAAGCGTATACTATCAACAATAAGAAAGTCATCACTGATGACATTAATTTTAGAAGCAGATTCTAGATAGGTCATGGAATACATGATTTACAGGGCTTCCCTCGAAAGATGGAAACACCCAAAAATTGTATTTGCTTTCTAAGCATTTTAAATGCATTTCGTATACCACGTGACTCTCATTTCTCTTTGGTTTTACTTCCTTCGTAAAAGGGAAGTATTGTAATCTTGAAAAAATCACCCTTTCGAGATTTTTTCAGATCTTCGCGTTTCAGGGTCTGTCTGTCTGTCGGTCTGTTTGTCTCTCTGGCTGTTCGCGAGTTAGCTAAAAAACTAAGTACCTGATTGACTTTAAATTTATGTAAAAAACTAAGGGTCATATGGAGATGACCTGGTAATATTTTGGTAAAAATCCAGTATTGGGAAACGAAATGGCTGCCTAATAAAATGTTAAAAAATATTACTAAAAAACTACTCTTTCATCTCTTTTATCTCAAATTTTGCACAGAAATGAAGTATTCTGTAGGAAACAACTGGTAAAATTTTGGTACTATTCCCAGATGGCGGAAAAAAATGGCGACTTAATAAAATTATTAAAAAGGCAGTCTGAAAAATTACTTCATTCAAATCAATTCTGACGGTCTCTCTGTCGTTCTGTTCTCAGTTCTGTCCGTCTGTCTGTCAGTTCGTGGTATAGCTTAAAAACTACTTACCAGATTGACTTCAAATTTTAGTCAAAAATTAAGGGTTATATGGGGATGACTTAGTAACATTTGGGTAAAAATTCAATATGGTGAGACAAAATGGCGGCTTAGTGAAATGTTAAAAAAGTTGTTAATAAAAAATTCCTCACCGAAATTATCTCAAATTTTGTACAAAAATCAATTACTATGTAGAAAACAACTGGTAAAATTTTAGTACGAATCCAAGATGGCGGAACAAAATAGCGGCTTAATAAAATTATTAAAATTTCAGCTTTAAATACTACTTAGTGGATTGATTTCAATTGTTTGTCATAACTAACTACTAAAATTGAGGTATTAATTTAGAATAGCGGAACAAAATGGCTGCCAAATAATTAACCAATTTACCGCAAATTTTGTACAAAAATCGAGTGTTATATAGGAACGAACTGGTAACATTTTAGTATGAGTCCAAGGTAGCAAAAAAATGGCGACCTAATCAGCCCGAAAAATCTATTTATTATATCAATTTCAAATTTGTGCAAGCGTAAAGTGTGATATAGTAAAAAACCGATAAACTGAACTTAAAAAGAATGTGATATAGGGATAAACTGGTACAAATTCAACATGACGTAACAAAATGGCGGTGTGTGTGTGTTAAATTTATTTTTTTTAAATTATACCCAAAAATCAAGTGTGGCATACGTAGAAACGGGTAAGACAAGATGGCATCCTATAAAAATGTTTAAAAAGACATTATATAAGTGTCACTGAATGACTATGTACTGAACCAAATTGTATCACACTTCATTATTCTTAATAAAAGGAAAGATTTATAACGAAGGAAGTTCCGGGTAAAGCAAGTTTACCGATTTTTTGAAGATATCTCGTATATTTTCTGTAGTATATAATCTAAACATGGTATAAAGGCCTATTATTTGCATTGTCTATAAGAAAGAGTACCAAACTTAAAAAATAATGTACAGTGGAACCTCCCTTAACGGACGCCTCCGAACAATGGACATCTCTGCTGACCGTCAGTATATGTATTCCTGTGTAATAAACCCTCTTGACAATGGACACTCTCAACAACGGACACGGACAGTAAAATATGGAACATTTTTAAAAAAACTCACATTTAATGCCGGCATTTTTATTGCATATTATGGGCAATATTTAGATCTATGCTAATATGCGGCGCGGCGCCTACCTATTATTAATAGCACTAGTTTAACAATAGGCTGGCTTGCAGGTAAATTGCGATGAATTGCATAATAAATAGATCACCTTATTTTTATAAAATGTAGTCTTCATCAATAGAATATCTTAGTTTTGATGTTACTCTTGTGCGATCAATATGTCTTCAAACAAAAGAAAGTTTTTGAGTCTTCAAGAAAAAGATGAAATAATCCAGTACGCGGAAAAAAACAAACTTAGTGTTAGAGTATTAGCTGAAAAGTTCTGTGTAGGAAAATCTCAAATTAATGATATTTTGAGAAACAAGAGCGATCTTAACAAGCTATTTGCGGAACTGAGGGTGCTGCCATAGACCAAATTGTCTACGACTGGTTTTGTAAACTACGCTCCAAAAACATTCCAAAATCCGGTACAATAATAAAGGAAAAAGAACAAGAAATTGGGAAGAATCTAGAAGTTGATGGTTTTAAAGGTTCAAATGGATGGTTGGAGAAGTTCTGTCAACGCCATAATATCTTTTTCAAATCCATCTTTGGCGAAGCAGCGGCTGTAGACTTGATTCAGGTAACTATTTGGCGGACGAAATTATGTGCTATTATCAAAAACTACGCACTGAGAGACATTTATAACGCCGATGAAACGGGATTTTTTTTCCGCGCCTTGCCAAATAAAACGTTTTCTTTAAAAGGCGAAACGTGTGCTAGCGGGAAAGCGTCCAAGGAAAGAGACTCACTATTTTAATTTGCTCCGGGAAAAGAAAATGCACTGGTTGTTTTAAAGAACGTGGAAAAATTGCCACTTGAATGGTACTATAACAAAAAAGCAGGGATGACAAGGGATATAATGTCGGATTGTTTGATGAAATTTGACCGAAAAATGCAAAGGCAAAAGCGAAAGGCACTTTTATTTTTGGATAATGCTGCATCTCACCCAAAACTGGAGTTAAAAAATGTTAAAATAATTTTTTTACCGCCAAATACGACAACACATTGCCAGCCATTGGACCGGGGCGTGATTCAAAATTTTAAAAACCACTACAGAAAGTTTTTAATCAAGTGACTTTTGTCATCCATGGAGTATTCTGAATCTACAGAACAATTGAAGAAATCCATAAATATTGTAAGTGCCTTGATTTAGATTGTTGCTGCATGGAAAAAAGTCGAATCCAAGACCATCAAAAACTGCTTCCGCAAAGCTGGATTCGACGAAATTCTCGAGGAAAACGTTGACTTCGATAGTGAAGATGATGTGCCATTATCGGAGTTATGTAGAAACAACAATGTATTCTCTTCCGACTTAACTTTGTATTCAGAAATTGATGAAAGTGTTGTTTATTCAATAATAAGATTGCTTATGCTAGACATATACTTCCCTGAAAGTTTATTCGCGGAAAATTCTAACATAAGTGTACGTGAGTGCATCAGTGAATTTCAAAATAGTGAGAACGGTCAGATTTCATTTGACAGTGATGATGAAGAAATTATATCTTCCAATATTAAGAACATTAAGGAAGCATATAAAATGTTAAGGGATATTGAAAACTTTTGTATGTTACCTGGAGATTCTTTTTATAAAGTAGAACTGTATCACACTGTATATGTAGATAGTATAATATTTTATATTAGGTAGTACATTTTTATTGTATGCAAATATGTATGTAAAAGATGTTGGTGTATACATGGTAACAATTGTATTAATAGTTTGTACTAGACATATTATTTTTTTACTTAAAAATAAAATATTTTTTTTAAATAAAATTGGTATTTAATTTGTTCACTCCCCACAACGGACACCTCTATACAACGGATAGTTGCTTTGGCACGGCTATTGTCCGTTGTTGAGAGGTTTCACTGTATAGGGTGTTTTTTTTACTAACGGTTCTGTTGATACCCATTTTTTTGTTCTACGACACTGGCCATTTTAATACTTACAATGCCTAATTCTAGCGTCTAGTGCATTTTGGCAAAGTCGTAGGATAGACAAAATCAGTGTATTGAAGAATCGTTTAGGCAATCACTCCCATTCCTCTCTAAATGCCCTCATCAGTTGATCAATAGTTAGAAACTCTCCGTCCTTTTACCTAACAGTAATTTGAAGAGTGACCAACTATGCTCTATGAGGTTACATTCCAGATAGTTTGGTGGCCATATTGTTCTGTGATTGCAATGAATAAAAACGTTTTTCAGTTTGTATTGATTTATTGGGTCGCCCAGTATAAAATAACTAGTGGTGATGGCCAAAGATTTTTGCTATCACAACTTTTTTACTGATAATAAATATATGTCCGGTTTTATTGGCGTTTGTTATTGCAGATACTGTTATATTTTGTAACTGTTCGTAGTTCCCGTAAATGCAACACCTTCTAGGTCTCCATAACGTTTCTAAAAATGTAAAAAAAACCCTATAAACTATCGTGCTAACTCGATTTACCTATCATATACAATAGTTTCTAGTAATGATCTTGCCTTCCGCAATAACAGGCAAAATAAAAAATACTATCGCTAAGCGAATTGCAAATATCATCTTCAACCATCCTCAAATATAATAAATAAAGCCATTCTCGGTACTTCACGATATGACCCAAATGAAAAAAATGACATTTTTGAACAAACCAATCTGAGTACTCGATCTGACGACACTATAATACCATTTATCGTGTACCGTTACAGGAAACTGAACTTTTTAAATTTCGTAAATCCTTCTAAAACATGAGTTTGTTAATGTCACGATTCGGATGATTTAATTTATAGATTAAACTTGCAAGTCGTTAAACTCGAAAACCTCTGTCGAATTACGTCGACGATTATTCCTAATTTGGGTTGAAAAGTAAATAATTTCTTTATCGCTAACCGATGGATTTTTATAAAGAAAACAAATACATGGCGCGGATATCAATTATTTTTCTTTTTAATCTAATTTAAAGATAAGGAGATAAATTGTTATTACTTTTAAGTGAGGATCTGAGCTCATAATGCATGACACATTTATTTTATAAATACAAGCATTGAGTATTATATCTACTACAAATACGTACATATATGTTAACCTATTCGTGTATTTATTGGCCTGAAAATAGTGATTCATGCAAAATATTCCGTTTAATCCAATAAACATGTCACTAAACTCTAATAAATGTGGTAATTTATTAGGTCAAACAAAATGCTTACGGTTACACTTTTTAAACTTATTTTTCATTTAGTGTTCTATTCTAACCAGGGCATATTTTGCCACTGTCAGATTTTTTCAGTCGTCCTTTTTACATAAATATATTCTACTAAAATACAATGTAACTTGTGAAAAGCCTTAAAAGTACTTTGATGAAGAATGTTTCATTTTTCCTTAATTTAAAAAAGAATATGAAAATTTCGTAAATATATACGGTTACGGCAAATGAAATCCGGACACCGAATTGACAGTTAATGACATCCACATGAATTTGCATATATAATCAAAAGCAGTGTTATCGTGCGGGTCATACGATTTATCAACGACAAACTTTTTAAGTTTGTTTTTCTTTTATTACGGGTATTAAATATCATAAAATCTGGAAGATGAATTAGATAGACCTATGATATTTTCATATGAAAAAAGAGGATAAACATATAAATACCAGCAGTTGCAAAAATCTTTGAGCGATGTCACTTCAAAGTCAGCTTGACAAGTCAGTGACAAAATGAGTAATAGAAAACAATTTTCGGGTTTTTTTGCATCCACAAGCGAAAAAAATGGTATTAAATCTAATAAAATATAACGAAAATGAAACTTCACTGGCCAATATCCAGGAGACAGTAGCAAAAGCTCTGGGCATCGGTATAAGGACTGTGCAGAAAATTTTGCATGAAAAAAGCATAATTGACTACCGAAGAAGATTAAGAAATGTACACGAAAAAAGCCAAAGACAGAAGACTTAAGTGACAATGTTAAAATTTATGTTCGTAATGAAATTTACGATTTATACACATCAAAAACTAATATAACCCTTCAAGTTTTAAAAGAAGCTTTAAAAAATCGAGGCATATTGGAAATTGGACTAAAATCGTTGTCAAAATTAATAAAAATGTTGGGTTTTCGGTATAAAAAGGACTGTAATCGAAGATTTTTATGAGAGTTGCCACATATAGCAAGTCAGCATATCCAGTTTTTAAAGAAATATCCGGAAAATGTTATTCAAAATTTAGAAAAGTGGTATTTTTAGACGAGACGAGATTTTCTAATGGAAGTGGTTCGAAATCTTGTCAAGAGAAAAAAGGGATGTGGGACGGGAAAACGGTTTATCATTTTGCATGCAGGTTCTTCAACAGGATTTCTCCCAGGTGCAAGTTTACTGTTTTCTTCAACATCCAAGAGTATGGACTACCATGATAATATGAACTGCGAACTGTTTAAAAAGTGGTTATACATCTGGACAATGCATCTTATCATTCAAGAATCTTAAATAAACAACCTACTTCATCCTGGAAGAAAAGTGATATTTATGACTGGCCAATAAAACAAAAACAAAATCCTTTACCCAATATGCTGAAACTAGAACTTCTTTTAATGACAAAATCTATTTAAAAACCAACAATATATGCCGTAGATGAAATATTACGGGAAAATGGACATAGGGTTTTACGACTTCCGCCATACCATTGCCAGTTTAACGCAAATTAATATGGGCTGGGGCAAAATCATATTACGAAAAACATGTGAACGATGATCAGATGAAGTGCAAATTATTTGGCAAGATTCATTAAATTATATTACGCCGGAGTACTGGAAGAAATCTGTGGGACATACGGAGAAATTAATATGGGATTGGTGGAATCGAGAACGAGTTCTAGATGTCGAAATAGCCCCAATGATCATTGCGCCATTGGAGGACGACTCAGAAGATGAGGACTTTTTAAGTGATGAAGATAATTTTTAGTCTATAATATTAAAAAGTTTCTGAAGGATTATATTAGTCTTTGACGTGTGTAAATCATAAATTGCATTATGAATATCCATTTTCGCATTGTAACTTAACTCTTTTGCCTTTGGATTTTTTCGTGTACATTTCTTACTCTTTTTCGGAAGTAAATTATGTTTTTTTTTTCATGCACAAGTTTCTGTACATTCCTTATACCGATTCTCAGAGCTTTTGCCACTGGCTCCTGGATATTAGCCACTGAATTTTAATTAAAATTTTTTTTTTATTAGATTTGACACCATTTTTTTGCTTATTTTTTTAGTACATTTGTAATTTTGTAGGCAATAAATAAATAATTATAGAATACTTGTTCCAATTTTAAAGCGTGTTTAAAATAAGTAAATTTTTTTATTAATTATAAGACAAAATTTGATATATAAAAATCGGTAAAATTGCTTTACTAGAAACTCGGGGCTAACGAAAAATATATATATATATATATATATATATATATATATATATATATATATATATATATATATATAGCCTGTATTTTTCGCATGCATGGCCCTTAATTTTACACTAAAATTTGAAGAAATGGGATAAGTAGTTTTTTAGCTATGCCGCGAAGAGACAGACTGACGGAATTGAGAAAACATGTTTTCCGGCATGTAGGGACCCTTAAACGTAAAGATCTGAAAAAATCTCACGAGGGAAGTAATAACTAATTATCTTGTGTTTTTAACAAAAGTGTATAATATTTTTGCAAAATAAATTTTTTTTGTTATCACGATACAAAAAAAACAAGTTTTCTTTGCACAGGAATGGCCCGCATTTAAATAAATGACACTGTATAAGTGTTTAGATTTTTAGGTCAAGCGGGGCTCATAATTTTTGGTGATTGATAAAAAAATCTCACTTTCATTAAGTGGCTGTATAAACAGAACATATGCTGATTGTTCTAATGATTCGAACCGCCTTCCGACTTTATTAAGGTGTTTGCCATTTTGTGTATTTTTGTTTTTGCCAACCAAAAAATTTTAACCAAATACATATTTAGCGAATTTTCTATTTAGTCCCTCGGCATTTAATATATAAAATAATTTGTGGGCTATCTTAATAATATTGCGTAATATAATAAAAAAAACTATTTTCTTTCTCCCTGTATATTTGTAAATAGCCCATCGAGATTTAATAGCTCGATAAAATAATCACACAACATTTTGGTATTCACTGTGTTTTTTGATTTGATTCATAATGTTGGTGACCGTTTGACCCCCAGGATAAGACCGCATTCGACTATATCTGGCTTTTAACTTTAAGGTTTACTTTACCTTCTGGTAGGTATTCTTGAAATCTGGAAATTTTTAATTATGTGCACTTTGTATTCTCGAATCGTATATACTGAATAAGAAGTTATATTTCTGAAAGAAAATGATTGCTTTAATAATAAACAGTAAAACGTATATTTTTTATCAATTATAAACCATAAAATGGTCTCTCTTTTGGCGAAAACCTCACTTAGATATCTTTTAAATATTATACATTTGGGATCTCGGAAACTAGAAGAGATACAAAAATTATTAAATGGGCAGAGCTTTACAGAATTTTATCGGTACTTTAAAAACGCCAACGGCGTACTTTTAAGGTTTTTGGTTTTCGAGAACTAAAAAGCGGCATATTCTGTAAAGCCCTGTAACTGTTTTATTTGTATTTTGTTTCAAAATCTATGAACACTTTTTCGTAGCCATTTTTTGTGTAGAAAACGGTTATTGTATTAGATTTTAATTACGACGTTTCGGTTATCCTTCACCATCACCATTTTCATTTTTTCTTATGGACGCCAAATTGTTTTACAAAAGTTTTACCCCCTATCTTATTTTAATTGAGAGTGCAATTTTATCTCTATTAGGGGTGAAAAAAAAATCTCTTTTATATAACTATGTTTTTAATACCACAACAAACTATCCAAAGCCAATCACTTTAATAGTTCCTGTCGCAGAATATTTTTTTATTGTTTCCAAATCAATATCCAAAACACAAAATTATCGACAATAACGTAATTTGCCTCTCCTAAACAAGCGACTAATATACTCCACCCCTTAATCGAATTCGGATTGACATTCGATCTCATAATTTTTGCTAACAAAGTTGAGGAATTCAAGATTTGCATAAAATTAAATAGACCTAAAACAAAAGGGGTAATAATTTTTGGTAAGCTCTGAACATTATGTCACACTTTGTAAGAATACTAGCCTCAAGGTCCAGACCGATGTTGAAAGGGTGGGTAGTACTAATAAGAAGGTAATAGAAGTTGTAATGTCAGACTTGCAGTTTTTATTAAATCTAAAAGATATTTTACGTGATTTTTTCTTAAAGCAAAAACTAATATATAAAAATAAAGATAACAAATTATTATATATATTCCTTTTTTTATATATAGTATATTTTAAGCAGGATCGTTTTTTTAATGTGTTCTTCATTTGAATTTATTGTTTATGTAATATTAAGTAACTCTTTTCACTCTATCAGCTACTTCCAACAGTTTGGTTTGAAAGATACAAAAAATAAATTTGTTTAATTCAATATCGAATTTAGGAATTAATATCCAAATTAAAAATACGTATATAAAAAATTGTCTATTCGCCATTTCAGTTTTGGTTGGATTCCTGTTAATTGTACCCAAAATAAGTCATTTAACTAAGGTTACTATTTTAAGGACTATAACCACCAGTGGTGCATCTAGACATTGCTTCTGGAGGGGGGTTTCAGACCATAAATATTTTTAATAACTAAAAAAAAGTCTTTACTTTCGGATTTCTATATAAGTTGACATTTTAGGCGTAAATAATATGGACAACCAAAAAAAATGTGGGTCCTCACTTTCTTTTAGTTTCAAGGAATACTGCCTCTTCTGGGAGGAAGGTGTTACCACAAAATCTCGAAAGAAGGGTCCTTACTCCTACTATTTCTATCATTTTACCTTAAATAAATAACAAAAGAGGTAACCATTTTTGATAAGCTGTGAGCATTATGTGCTACAAGACAAACAAATAACTCTGGTACAAGGAAATAACTCTAATTGTGAACCATTTTTTGTAATATAAGACCTGCAGTTTTTATTAAATCTCTTAAACATATTTTAGGTGATTTTTTTTAAAGCAAAAACTAGTATATAAAAATGAAGACAACAAATTATTAATGATATTCCTTTTTTATATATAGTATATTTTAAGGATAGTTTTTTAATGTGTTCTCCATTTGAAATTATTGTTTATGTAATATTACGTAACTCTTTTCACTTTATCAGTTACTTTCAGCAGTTAGGTTTGAAAGATACAAAAATAAATTTGTTTATTTCAATATCGAGTTCATTACAATGTTAATACTTATACAAAGCCAAAATATATCAGAAATTGTCTATTCGTTATTTCAGTTTTGGTTGCGTTCCTATTAATTGAACACAAATTAAGTCACTGAACTAATCAAAATGACATTATCTAAAAACTTGCGAGCAATAGTAAATTCCGTTCAAGTATTCCGAAGCAAATAATTCGTATTTCGTAGAAGATACCCTTTTAAAGACCAACAGTGGCGTTTATAGGCAATATTTCTAGGGGGGGAATTCAGTAACAAAAAAAAGATCTTTACTTTCTGATTTCTATATAAGTAGACATTTTGAGCTTAAATAATATGGACAACCAAAAAAAAAAAGCTAGGCCCTCTCTTTGTTTTAGCTTCAAGTAATACTGCCTCTGGGGAGGGGGAGGGGGTTTACCACCCAAAACGGATCCTTACTTTATACTATTTCTATCTTTTTGCCTTAAATAAAAGTGGCTCTGGGGAGGTTTTAACTTCAAACCCCCCAATTAAATACACCACTGGTAACCACGCTCGTTGTTTCCTAACTGAAATATTTGTTAGCAACAGGGAAGTAAAAAAACGCACAAATATAAGATTGCTGTTATCTCCAGTTAAATAATTGATTATAATTTCCAATCTATGCTTACAAATTTAAAACTACCCGACCATACATATTTTGTCGATTTTATATCATGTTTTCTATAATATTAGATGTTTACTTTAATGCAACAATAGCCACATATTATTTTAATCATAATCTAGATTTACTATTACTATATTGTCGCTTCGAGTTTCTGATCGCCATTTCATAATTCCCAGAAGACACTAAAACTAAAATGAACTTTGAAAAGCATAATGGAAGATTTGGGCTATTTTTAAAGCTAACTATCTCCACAAATTTTAACCCCCCGCCCAGAGCCAGTTTTTTTTTACAACTAAAATAAAGTAAAGATCTGGGGACTTTTTTTTTGAACATTTTCATCATCTCAAAACCCCCTCAGAAGGAATTTCTATATACGCCACTATCTGGTACTACGACAATTATTCAAAAACCCTTCCATTTAGTATTTATTTTCGATTTACTGATTCCCCCAGAACCAATAAAAATCAGAAAAAATCGATTTTTGAAATTTTGAAATCGAAATCCAATTCAAAGCACTTATAAACTATAAAATGGTCTCTTATTGGTCGAAAACCGCACTTAAATATTTTATTTTTTTTTCAAAATATTTAAGTACAAAAGTAGCCCAACAATTCCCTAGCTACATTTAAAAGTTCCAGCACTGTAGATAAAAAAGTAGGGCTTTTGTTTTTTATTTAGATATAAATTAAGAATTACTTAAAAATATGGTTAAAATTGTAAAACTGTAAAAATGTAAAGCAAAAAAAAATCAATAACTTTATGTTATTTTGGAAATTGTGAAAACTAATTATCACAACCAATAAAAATCAGAAAAAAAACCGATTTTTGAAATGTGCAAAGAAGTGCCTTGTATTTATAAATTAGGATCGCTAAATCGAAATCCAATTCCGAGGGGAAGGTCACTCATGAATTACTATTTATAAATACAAATAAATAAATGTATTTAGATATATTTTGAAGTATTTAATTCTATTTATGTATATTTGAGAATATTTATTTAAAGTATTTACATGTGTTTAGATGCATACAGATATTTTAGATGTACTTAAAAATAGTTATATGTATTATTAACTAATTATAAATATTTAATTATATTTATTTACGAATGAAAACTAGTTTTTAACTAAAAGTCATGACATGGCCACAAAATGTAAACTTTTATTTCTGGGGAATCCTGTAAAGAAACCTTTTGATAAGAGTTCGTTTTTCATTCCTTCATGTATCGTATATCAAAAACAGAAGTATATATTACCCGAAAATCGACAAAATACAATGGCCTCTGCAAAAAAATATTCTTTTTACAAAATGTTTAGCGAAAGCCTGACATTAGAGAAAATTGTCAGGTTAAATCGGCCATCCACCCAGTTTTCCGCTAGCATATGTATTAAAAAGGCACTTAAAAAATCTGCTACCACGTCCACCAAACCATAAACTTTTTTTTGGAGATTCTTAGATACTTAATGTACATTTGGTCCTCATGATTATTTAATTTTTTTAATAAAAGAGTGATAATAAAGACTTTCTTGAAAGGTTTCTTGATCCCAGAATCTAGGGCATCCTTTTTTGCTTGTTGGATATATCGCCAGTAAACCTACTACAACCCCTTTTCTCCATTGATGGAACTGGATTATATAATTATTATATTCCAATTTCCTTAAGTTAGTCACTCAAGACTGCTTGTGCAATCGAAGGCGAAACGTCGGATAGCAATTCCAATTTGACACGGTCTAATCCCAAGACCCATGAGCCGTATCGTATTGTCACAAGAACCCTGTATGCGTGCCAAATTTTATGAAAATCGATTATGTGGAAATAAGTGAAAAATCCTTTACAAAATTTCAATAAAATCAAACCAATAAAGCGTAGTAAAAATACGGTATAGTTTTATAACAATATTTTAAGTCATAATTGAAGAATATTCTCGTATATATGTACTCGCTTAATGTTTCATTTTACGAAAATATTTTATTTTAGTTATTAAGTATGTATTTTTTAAATTTCAAATAACAATTTTTTCTATCTGGGTCGGGCAATCAAAGGTAAATGTTAAAGAATTCAGATTTCATATAGAGAATCAAAATCATAAATTATTGTAACAATATATAATGTTTTCAGAATATTTGAAGGTTTAAATTAAATCCTAAGTTTCAAATGTTTTAGCTATTTAAAGGACTGAAAATGTGCTGCTTCTTACAACTTGGTGGCACAC
This sequence comes from Kuschelorhynchus macadamiae, assembly GCA_030620095.1. Lineage (NCBI taxonomy): Eukaryota > Metazoa > Arthropoda > Insecta > Coleoptera > Curculionidae > Kuschelorhynchus > Kuschelorhynchus macadamiae. The sequence goes on from JAUTXW010000642.1 coordinate 1,427,300, forward strand.
GGCATCACAAAGTACTGAAATTGTAAAAAACACAGAGATTCCTGATATTTAATTGTAAAAAGCGGACAGAGATTATAAAATAATTGGAATACTTATACTATAAACATTATAATTGGATTATCTACCCAAAAATTACCGATTTCCCAGTTCCGGAATTTTAAAATAACAGATATTAATTGATAAAACAACATTCAATTAGAAAATTTTAACAAAAATGTAACTTTCTTGAGAAAAAAAAACTCTAAAAATTATTAAAAATCGGTCATTTTGCCTTTACCCAGAACTTCTCTCGTACAGAATTTCATTATATATATAGATAACACAGTTTATATATGCATATAAATATTTAGTAAGTAATAACTTTATAAAAATCCTATTATTTATAAACAACTATTTATAAAATGTGTTATCTGGGCGTGTAATGCAATTCTGTACGATTTTTTAATTTGTTTTTAATTTTTCAGTTTATTTTTATATTATTATTATTTAATTTTTATTACTTTATTTAGGTATATAGTCTATAAAAAATAAATGATTTTTATTATCTTTTCCATTTCCATAAAAAAAGTTTTAATACAATTTTTAAACATTACATTAGGCAGCCCGCGGACATTTTTTTCAATAATAAAACCCTATAAATTCACATGTCCAAACGCGGCGGTCAATTATAGCTGATAAAAAGTAGATTGGCAGAAAATTTGTATTTAAAACTATTTAAGCTCTATTTGCCTCTATTTAAAAGTTATTAAAACTATTTATTTCTTTTTAAATGTATTTATTTCTGTTTAAATGTATTTATTTCTATTTAAGTGTATTTAATTCTATGTAAATATATTTATTTGTATTTAAAATTATTTAAATGTATTTACATATGTAAATACGTTTTTTGAATTTGTACACCTATTTATGAAGTGTCCTTCTCCTCGTCCAATTCAAACCATAAAATGGTCTCTTATTTGTCGAAAACTGACCTTAAATATTTTAATTTTTTCCAAAATATTTAAGTACTAAAGTAGCCCAAAAATTCCCAATATAGTTACATTTCAAAGTTCCAGCACTGTAGATAAAAAAGTAAGGCCTTTATTTTTTATTAGGTATAAATTAAGAATTAAAAGTACGGTTAAAATTGTAAACCGTAAAAATGTAAAGCAAAAAAAAATCAATAACTTTGTTTTATTTTGAAAAATGTAGATGTGAAAACTAATTATCAAATGTAGTTTGGAGTTTTCTTTTTCAAATTAATTTTTAAACAAAATTTAGCCATCCTATTTCATCGCATTTAGATTTTCTCGAGATTTTCTCTTTGATCCATCGTATTTAGAAAAAAAATCACAATCACTTTTGATCAGGGTAATTTGGCAGATATGGGCATAAAAAATTGCACCAGGAGTGTAATTTTTGACTCAGAGCTGCAATTAAACACATAAAAAACTGGCCTGGTTTCTAATGTTCCTTTCACTAACAGGACTAGTAGAAGAGTTAAAGGCTATAACTTAAAAAAAGCTCAAAGTTGTTTTACTAAAATTTTTACCCCCTACCTTATTTTAATTGAGGGTGCAATTTTATCTCTATTCGAGGTGCAAAAAATCTCTTGTATACAACTATGTTTTTAATACCACAACAAACTATGGAAAACCAATCACTTTAATAGTTCCTGTCACAAAATATATTTATAAGTATATTTTTTATAGTTTCCAAATCAATATCCAAAACACAAAATTACCGACAATCGCGTAATTTTGCGTCTCCGAAACAACCGACTAATATACTCTACCCGTTAGTTGAATTCGGACTGACTCCGTCTGAAAACATAATCATTCAGTCTGGCATTACGCGCGTGCCCTGACTCACTGTCGGCGTCTCTTTTCGTCCCGAGCAAATCCTATCCCGCCTCCTTATCCGATATATTTTATAGCGATATGGGCACTACGGAGGGTGATATGGATATTTCGTATGTAAGTTGGCGCCCTGAATTTTTCATATGTATATACCTTCGTCTACATCCTACAGGTGTGCATGTACAATACTGTTCCTGTGCGGCAACTATCGAACGGAGAATATATTTTGCTACACTTTGCAATTTTTTTATGGATACAAAATATGTTAAATAATATAAGGGAAGGTACTATATTAGTTTCATTTTTGACCTTCATACAGAGTAATGTATTAAGAAATTATGGTTCCTTGGGATTCCAGGGGTGCTCAAACGGTCGATCGCGAGTGCTTTTTGAGTAGATCTCGAGAAGAAAATTTTTTTTAATAAGTAGGTACTTAACTAAACTACAAAAATTTATTACGTAATAAAATAACACTTTGCTAGCGGCAAAAGGCGGCTTTATCAAAGGAACGCGCGGTACTTGTCAAAGAAAAGCCGCGATTTTTATTTTTGCCGCTTTTCTAGAAATTTGAGGCGGCGCGTTTGACGGGAACATTCGAGACTCGATCACGCCGATATAAATGTTGCGCCTGCAGGAATTGGAATCATTCTGAATTGCAACTTGAAGGCAATACTACGTCGTTACAAAATTTATTATTAAATAGTACAAAATGAGTGCAGCGAAGAAATCTAAAACGTATCATTTTAATAACGATTGGGAGGAAGAATTTTTGTTTTGTATGGTGAAGGATAAGTGCATTTGTCTTATTTGTCGTGCGTCAGTTGCAATACCTAAGCGTGGTAACTTAGAGAGACATCATAAAACGGTTCATAAAAACTATGAAAAGGATTTTCCGCCACAGAGTGAATTAAGAAAACGAAAAGTACGTGATTTGATATCTTGTTTGAAAAAAGACCAGCCAAACAATCAAAAGCTGCTACGATCGCGTCATTTAAAATATCTCATATATTGGCGAAACCCAAGAAACCATTCGAAGATGGATCGGTTGTGAAGGAAGCATTTATTGAAGCGGGTGAGACTTTATTTGGAAATTTTAAAAATAAAACAGAAATCATGTCTGCTATTAGAGAACTTCAGTTATCTCGTCCGACTGTCACAAGACGTATTGAAGTCATGAGTCAGGACGTGGCAGATAAACTAAAAAATGATATCATGGAATGTACATACTTTTCTTTACAGTTCAACGAATCCACCGATATGACAGACACTGCCCAGCTGTGTATTTTTATTCGAATGGTATTCAATGACATGTTCGCTATGGAAAAATTTTTGACAATCATTCCTCTGAAGGGGAAGACCCGTGGCGAAGATATATATGACGTTTTCTTCAATTTTGTAAAAAACTACAAGCTACCAATATATAAATTAGTGTGCATTACAACCGATGGAGCACCAGCAATGACTGGAAACAAAAACGGTTTTGTGGCATTGTGTCGAGCTAATGAAGATTTCCCTTCATTTTTTTTCAATCCATTGCATTATACATCAACAAGTTTTGTGTTCAAAAGTTTTAAACACGGAGAAAATTATGGGCAACAAAAATTGTGAATTCCATCCGTGCACGTAACTTGCAACGGCGGCTCTTTAAGTTGCAGTTTGAAGATAGAGAGTCAGCTGAACACACTGATTTAGTTCTTCACACGGACGTCAGGTGGTTGGTCGCGGAAAATTCCTAGAAAGGTTTCAAGAATTATTGTCCGAAATAACAGCTTTTCTAGACGAAAGAGGTGATGACACTCAGATGTTGAAAAACGAAAAATGGCTGACTGATTTGTCATTTTTGACTGACATCACAATGCACTTAAACACCATTAACTTGGAGCTTCAAGGTAATGAAAAAACTGTTACTGAGATGATTAGCGCAGTAAACGCATTCAAAAGTAAATTGCAACTTATGATAGATCAACTGAAAAAAAAAGGATCTGAAACATTTTCCGTCTTTGAAAGCAAGGATTCTTCAGTTGAATTATGATACTATAAGGCTGATTTATCAAATATTCTGGGACAATTCGAAATGCGTTTTTATGATTGTAGTAAATTGGCAAATGTAACATCATTTATGAGTTATCCTTTTTCATTTAAAAACATTGAGGAATTAGCTACTGACATAGCAAGTCAGTTTAATATGAACTCATGTTCTGTTGAAAATGAGTTAGTGCAGATTATATCAGATATACATCTCAGAGCTACGGCATCTGATACAAATTTCTGGTGTTTTATATCTGAAGATAAATATCCGAATCTAAGGCAAATCGCCCTTCAACTGACAGCAATGTTTGGGTCAACTTACTTGTGCAAGTCTGCATTTTCTGAAATGAAGATAATTAAGTCAAAATATCGCAATCGACTAACTGACGATCATATGTCATCTTGCTTGCGATTAGCACTCACTGGTTACGTACCATTTTATGAAAAGTATGCTGAGGACATGTAGTGCCACGCTTCAACATCCAAAGTCACTCCTTAGTTAAGTTTAACACCATATGTAACTCTTTTGTTTTGTATCAACCAATAAACTCACAATTTTGAATAACTATGAGTTTTTTCATTGATACTGTAGAGAAGAACCTAACTAAACCTAACCCAAACCTTGACTAAAATAATGTATATTGGGCGGAAAGCTAATATCTATATATGCTACGGTACACCCTACCTAGGTAGGTAGATAGGTAGGTAAGTAGGGTGTATGTATCGTGTATGTACGACAACCCTGCATCACACATACTTGCAGCCTCTCAGAGTCGATCGTAAGTAGTCTAAAAATGTTGAGGTAGATCGCCAGCAGTTCAAGTTTGAGCACCACTGGATTAGACCATCTAGAATTGGAATTACTATCTGACGTTTCGCCTTCGATCGCACGAGGCATCTTCAGGGACCCTTACTCCATAAGAACACTAAATGACAATGAGCTCTCTGAGCTATCTCTATTGAAGTTTCTTGTAAGTTTGAAAATTTCAGTAGATTCGCTAATCTTTCGTTTATAAAATCCTGGAATCGTTTTGGTTTCTTTTACGTTTATAATATGTCCAGTTCCATCCCTCAAGATGGGTACCCACGGTAGTATTCAGGGTCCATGTGACATCATAGTGTGTTACAAGATAACAAATCGTAAAATATATTAGGAATCCCATACATAATAAATATACGAATATCAAAAAAAAATTTATACATATACGTAATACAAATCCTACGTGTGTAAACTAAAAATTATAGCGCCAAACGTCTCGCTTTTACGGACTTGAGAGAATCAATAACTTCATCGAAATTAAGTTGTTGTGCCTTCTCAGCTTCAATGCCAAGTTACTTGTTCTGGTTTGGCTGCTAGTACATCTTTGATAGTTATTGATCCTCGCAAGTCTACTAAAAGAGCGTTCAGCACCAGCGCTATTAGTGGCTATTGTAAAAAAAAATCTAAAAAGGTTACACAAAGATGAGTATGATGGTTCTAAATTATTGGAAATTAAGAAAGACAGATTTTCTTGGTACGTTATGGCTTGCTCTTCCTTTACTTTACTTATTAGGGCAGAAAAATGTTTATATTCATCGACTACAGATGTCCCCATGTCTTTATTATAAAATATTTGTAGATCGATAAGACTTTTTCGATTTTCATCATTATACTCCAAATTAGTTAAACAACTAAACTTTTGAGATAATTTTATAAAATCTGCCAAACGACGGTCCAATGTCTGAATAAAAACGTCTAAAGTTGTGTAAAATGCTGACACTTTAAATTTGTCTTCAGGACTTTCATGCACATAGTCGGGTTGAACCTTATCAAAAAACTTTTTGGACCTTCTAAAACGTTTATTAGCAAATGTGGTTGATGTACCACATTTCTCTGCAAGAGTAGTTGCAACTTTTTGAAATCTTGCAAAATTCTCATTATTTCTAATACTCATTAGATCATTTTTTGTAGATACAATCATTGCTGCCGCTGCACATATATTCATATCAGCTGATTCCATATAATTTAATAATATATTAACTTTCTGTTTTAGAGTTTTCCAAAAAGACAACAGAAATTTAAATTCGAAAGTTTCTATAATATTTAATATTCCCGATGCATCTGCTGTTTGTTGAGCAGTAACGTTTTTTAGTTCGCCGGTTAGAATTTTCTCACAAGTTTCTTCAATGATATGAATATTAACATAGAATGAATTAACTGCTCTAGAATGACTTGCCCACCTAGTGGTTGAAAGTTTTTTCAAAGATAATTTTGCCTCCAAAGTGTCTGAGTGTTGTTCTTGGGATTTTCTGAAAAGATTTATTCGAGGAAAACTTTCTATAAAAAAAACTTAAACCTTTTCTAATATTCCGAAGAACAACTTAACCTCAGTATTAGAACTTACTGCATCTATGAGAACGAGATTAAGATTATGCCCACAACAGCTTCTGGAACAATATTCTTAATTTTAGACTGCAGCCCATTTAAATGCCCAGACATTACACTAGCTCCGTCATATCCCTGACCACGACAAAGTTTTATGTCAATATTAAGGTTCTTCAGTTCTTCAGTCACTGTAAGGAAATAAGTTTCAGTAGATCTATCAGGAATATCAATAAATTTAAGAAATCTTTCTTCTGGTATACCACATTTATTGACAAATCGGCAGGATAAAGATAACTGTAACTACGATAACAGAAAAATATTTTGCCTGTTTAATATCATTTGCAATGTCAATTAGGACCCCAAGAGTCAGATCATCCAATAGCTCATTTTGTATTCGATTACTGGTATATTTCAAGACTTTGGATGCATTTTCTAAGTGACTTAGGGCCTAACATCATATTTTTTCGAAAAATCGACGAGTTCCAAGAAATTCCCCTTATTTTTACTTGTATCTGACTCATCGTGGCCTCGTAAGGGTAAACATTGCTTCGCAAAATACAATATTATATCTACCAACCGTTTTAAAGTTTCTCTATTCTTCAGAATTTCACTTTTTTCTAATTTCTATTGCTCCTGAATTACGGTAGAGTTTTGAAGTAAACGCAGTTTCATCACAAAAAACATGTTAGTAAGGGATCTATGTAATTTGTCTTCTTCGTGTTGCTTTATCTTTCCGGTCCTTTTTTGAAATTTTTAAATCCTTGAAGTGCATCTGCCCAGACCGATTTATTAGAACCACTTAAAAGCCAGCAGTAATGCTCTAGGAGAATAAATAAGCCATGGTCGAATGTTTCCATACAATTTATACCAACTAATTTGAAATCGGCGATTGTCAATTGTCGGAAACAATGTAAACCCATCGTTAAGACCTGGTTGACAGGGGCCTATAGACACCAGTTTTCGAATTAACTCAGTACTCAAAACCACATCTTTAAACAAGTATGGATCACTCTGATACTTATATTCTGACTCCTAAGATTTATTTTCTTTTGCATTTAAAGGCGAAACGGGATCTAAAATTTTAGTGTGTCTTTAAAAAATCTGTAGAAAATGTTGGCAAAAATTCCCTCAATTTAAAAATCGACAAATTCTTAAATACCAAAGATCCTCATATTTTAAACTCGAAAATTTGTGGTAAGTAGCGTTTTGTACAAACTCCTATGAATTTCGAAAAATAGGTAGGTATCACATAATGTCAAACCAAAATTATTCTACATAATAAAATATTCTACTATTTCAATATACAGAATATACCCTCACCAGGATAGGCACTGCTGCTACCGGTTCCTATTTCATATTTACATTTAAATCAGTATTCGAAGAATAACTTGAATCTTGCTCTCGATTTGTGGGTGTGGGTCTAGACAAAACCAAAACATTTAAATAAAATGTTTCACGTTATTGCATTCAAATAAAAGATTAAAAAAGAAAAACAAAATAGGTACGCTTTCAATTTATTATAACATATTAAAATTACTAACAATAATCATAAGGTAGGTACTTACTCCAATTTTTCTTGTAACAGAAATTTTTCTAGAATATTTTTATCATTTTTTTGTGCTAAACCAGCAGCAAGCAGCAACCTTTGTAGTTTCTCTCTGCGATAGACAGCTCCTGACTTTTTCATTTTAGCTTTATTTAAATTGCTCATTTTAAGTACTTTAAAGAATTAAAGCGAAACTGTTCACGATTAATATTTTAAAAACAAAAATCCACCAAAAATAAACGGGTTTATAATAAGGAAACCTAGAGCATATACTATACAGCAAATTTCGTTTATGCGGACTGAACTATCTGGATTCTGGAGGCATACCTAGTCTTGTCTTGGCGCGTTCGCGCTTTTCGTCCCGCCCCAGCCACAGTTGAGCAATGTTGCCGCGGTTTTTTTATTATTCGCCCCCTCTGGCCCCCTACACGGCTCGCCACTGCTCCTTCTGTTTAAAAAGATACAACGTCTTTCGGAGATGACATGCATTGCCCAATCTTTTTAGGTTTATTGAAGATTATACCTATTTTGGACCGCCGCCGAAGTAATCGTCTTATTTTGTTTGTAGTGTCATGTATATAGGGGAGAACACTACCTAACGGTGGCTCCATATCAATCTCCTTTCGCGGAGTTGGTTTAGAATATCTTTTAATTGAACGCGTAATATCTTCAGTACAATAGCCACTCCCTCTCAAAGCTCCGATCGGTTTCGCTGTTTCCGATGTTAGAGAATCTTGATCAGAAATCGAAATAGCTTTGAATACTAGCAAGTTAATAACCGATTTCTTCTGTCTTGGATGGTGGTGGAAATTTTCATTTAAGTATATATTTGTACGAGGCTGGTCTGAAAAGTTTCCGACCTCAACGTGAAGATGGCAGCACTCGTCAATAAAAGCTAGGAAATGTAGTTGTGCATCTTTTATTTACAGGTTATCACCAAAGTTTCAGACATTTTGGAGGCGCAGTTGTTATTTGACAGTGGTTTGAGTGAGTCGATGTAAGTGTTGGATTGGAAAATGGATTAAATCGAGTATCGAGCTGTCATTAATTATTTGTTTTTGAAAGGCAATACACCTACGTAAATCAAAGATGAGTTGGGCTCTGTGTACGGGGACTCTGCACCATCATTTACCACATTGAAATTTTGGGCAGCTGAATTTAAACGTGGCCGTAAGAGGTTGGGAGACGATGAACGTTTGGGGCGCCCAAAAACTGCAACTACTGATGATAACATCGCTAAAGTTCACCAAATGGTACTAGACAAATTAAAGTGAAAGAGATAGAAGAGGCTATGAGTATATCCAAAAAACGTGTTTATCACATATTAAATCAAGATTTAGGCATGAGAAAGCTGTCCGCGCGTTTGCTCACGTTAGACCACAAACTTGGTCGAATGAACATTTCCAACGCTCTGTTGGCGCAGTTTAGGCGCAATAAATCTTGAGTTTTGGCGCCGATTAATTACTGTAGATGAAACTTGGATACACCATTATACGCACAAAACAAGAATACAGTCAAAACAGTGGACTGCAAAGGGGGAACCGGCTCCAAAAAAAGCAAAAACTGTTTTTTCGGCTGGGACAGTGATCGCGGATAGTCATGGAGTTATCTTAATCAGTTATCTTCAAAGAGGAAAAACCATTACAGGAGCTTACTACTCATTATTACTTGACAAGCTGAAGGCAAAAACTGCGGAAAAACAGCCACATTTGCGGAAAAACAATCCTGTTTCACACCTCAGCGGTTGCCATGGCAAAAATCCACGAATTACAGTTTGAACTGCTTGACCATCCGTCTTACTCACCAGATCTAGCTACAAGCGACTTCTTTTTGTTTCTCCTTCTAAAAATTGCGCTCGGAAGACAGAGATTTTCGTCAAAGGAGAAGGCAATCAACTTCGTGAACAATTATTTTGAAGAGAAAATCGCCGAGTGCTTTTTGGACGGGTTAAAGATATTGATTTTAAGTCGCGTAATGAAATAAAAAATACGATCTCAAAAGAATTCTTGATGGGAAAAACCGAAAGATATCGATAGGTGAGTGCGTATATATATATATATATATATATATATATATATATATACAAATATATATATATATATATATATATATATACATATATATATATATATATATATATATATATATATATATATATATATATATATACATATACATATATATATATATATATATATATATATATATATATACATATATATATATATATATATATATATATATATATATTGTATATATATGTATTTTTCCATCCGTGAAGGAGTAAAAATCAACATACATATATATATATATATATATATATATATATATATATATATATATATATATATATATATATATATATATATATATATATATATATATATATATTATTTATACAGTGTTCGATTAAAAAAAAGTTTAATTTATGTCTTAAAAACGAAAAAAAAATTGTCTACGTCACCGAAAAAAATCAGCTACACGCCGTTTTTAAATGTTTGATATTATACAGGGTCACCGAGCTGCAGCATGTGGCCAAAAATGCAATATTTTCAATTCCACCCTGTATATTCAAAACTAAGGTGGCTATGACATTTTTGCTAACGGCATCTTCCTTTACAAAGAAAATAGTACATGAGAAAACCCGGAAAACGCTTCTTTCTATTTTTATTGAAAACCGATAAACTCTGGATTCACAACCAAATTTGGACACCTAGGGCTTTGATGGCCAGAAAGCCATACATACATTCTGACTGAAAATAAGCTATTTGAGTTTCCTCAATAAAGAACAGAAAACATCAACTTAGAATTAATTGACTATTTAATAATAATGCATAAAAGTAGGAATTTCATCAGTACTAGAGCGACCGACCTGCTAATCCTATACTCGCAAACAAAGTTCAGTTCGTTTCCTTTTATTTTTCCGCTCATTTTATTTAAATATTTAAGTACCTGACTATTATAAAATTTGCACATAACTATATCGACAGTAAAGCGTCAACCGTGTAAATCCAATTTAAATTTATCTCGTAAACTTTATGAATTATTTAAAATTTTCAAATGCCTCTACGAATTTCGATTTATCGTTCTCTCGACTGAAACATATTTTCCCCATTTGTTTGACTATTTCGATATTCTATTTGGATATTTATAATTTAAGGGTGCCAATGCTGACAAACTGTTTTTGTAAAAGGTTGGACTGTTAATGTCAAAGTTTTCGCATAGTCGCAGCACCGGCTGTGTACAATCCTACGTCCATCGAATTAAAGAAAATATAACGTATGTAGTAATACTATTAGTAGATAGAGACGTCAACTTAATAGGGACTCAAAGGCCTACCTGAAAAAATAACAATTTTAACTCAGTAGTTACAGTCAATCTGTCATTTTAGATCGAGAAATTTATGGTAGGTCAAATTTATGATGAGTTTTGTAACACACGCACACTGGTCGATTTTTACGGAAACGGTTAAAATCCACATTTAGATACAGGGTGTAGTCAGTATTATTAAATACATAAATCAAATATACTTACTTATGTCTACTATCTAGTTATGTCTATCCCTAAAGTAAAACTTTAATTTCTTAACATTAGTCTCCATTGTGCAAAATTGATCCAAGGTCCAAATCTACATACCTACTTAAAGTGCGGGACAAGAAAGAACACTGGGCGGTCCTTAAAATAAAGGTTCATAGTCTTAAGCAAGCGGAAAAGTAAAATTTGTGTACGCAAATAAATTTGATATTATTTTATTTGTTGTAATAGTTTACCGCTTCACCTATAAAGTGCGCCAGCTAAGCGGTACGGAAAATTAATCGAGGATTTAGTAAATTTCGCACTGGTGTTTCGGAAAGTAGTGTAAGACAAATTCAAAGAGAACATAATGATCGATCATGTTCTACTTCACCTTTAAAATCTCCTGGTAAAAAAAAACCCCGATTATCATACAAAGATTAAATTGACGATGGTGATTTTCAAGTAATTCGACGAACAAAAGAGGATTTTTATATAAACTTGAAGAAGGTTCCGACCTGCAAGCCCCTACTTCGTTCTGTAAAGAACAAAATAGATTTTCCGTACAGATATAAAACCTTAAATCGGCTTTTACGATCAAATGGTTGTGTTTGGCGCAAGTGCCAAAATAGACGAAAATTGCTCATTAAGAGACAAAATATTTTTCACTGGCGGGTGAAATATCTATCAACTGTAAGGGAATATAGACAAAAAAGGACGCAATATTGTGTATCTAGACGAAACCTGGGTAGGTAATGATATGACAGTGAACAAATGCTGGCAAAGTGAAAGTGTTACAGGTGTTGTTCAGGGAATCCGTTCTAGTAGCCGCTTTCTTATAGTTCAGGCTGGTTCAGAAGCCGGATTTGTTCCAGGTGCTGCTTTAGTTTTTCGTTCGGGACTAACAACTGGAGACTATCATGGAGAGATGAATAAAGATAATTTTGAAAAGTGGTTGCTCGAGAAGCTTCTACCTAACATTCCTCCCAAATCAGTCGTGGTAATGGATAATGCGTCTTACCATTCTCACGTAGAAGATAAAGTGCCAACTAAATACTCTACAAAAGCTCATATGATATCGTGGCTTAAATCGAACAATCTTGTATGTAATCCAACATAGAGAAAATATCAATTATATCAAGTAATATCAGCCAACAAGTCTAGAAAAAAAAGTATAAAATTGACGGTCTTTTACGTAACATGCATGTGCGACCTCAACCCTATTGAACTTGCATGGGCAAGAGTAAAAAAATATATTCGAGAGCGCAACACCGGTGAACTTTCAATTAAAGATTTAAATAAAATAACATTAGAAGCGATTGACTCAATATCGGCTGAAAATTGGAAATCGTATGTTAAACATGTTCGTTCTATTGAAGATAAATAATGGGAAGTAGATGGCAAAATTGAAACGGTTATTGATGATTTAGTTATCACACTGTGATCTCAAGTAGTGACAACGAAATTTTCAGAGGAAGACAACGATTTAGAAAAATCGAACCATTAGAATCACAGCCGTCAACCTCAAAAATGGCTTAGTTTTTTTCGTACATTTTGTAAATTTGTTCATAAAGTGGCTGTCAATAAACTGCTTCAAAATAATTAATTTTCTGTCCAATACCGGGTGTCAAAAAATATCTAATATTCCAATTAATATTTGAAAAACTACAGAACTCATATCTTTTCAAAATTAACACATCAATGTAGTTATAGTAGGGAATTCCAGTTAACAAGATTTATCAAAATTTTAACTTATGCAGTTCGAATTTGGGCTATTCGGGTATGCCAAAAGTGACCGTTTGTCTCCGTCTGTCATATTACTTTGTACAGGGGGCGTCATTGTGAAGTACTATACAGGGCGTTTTCTAATTGCGTGCTAATGTTAAAGGGGGGTGATTCTTGGACCTTTTTAAGAAAAAAGTTTAATATGAACCTAAAAGTCTTAACGTTGGAGATACAGGGTTTTAAAAAAAATATTTTTTTAAAATCCTAATTCTGATGCTATTATAGATAAATAACTGTGTGAAATTTGATACACATTTTTTATGCATAAAAGGGCATTTTTTATTAACAATCAATTTTTGAAATTTCTACCAGTGGCGTGCATATGTAATTAACCTGGGTAAATCCGTATGCTCCTTAATGCATAGAAGACGTGTATCATATTTCATGCAGTTATCTACAATAGCATCAGAATTGGGGAGAAAAAAAATGTTTTCTTTTTAAACTTTACCATCCTGTATCTCAAAACTTAAGACTTTTAGGAGATAAAAACACCCCTTTAACATCAGCACGCAATTAGGAAACGTCCTGTATAGTACTTCACAATGACGGCCCCTGTATAAAGTTATATGACAAACGGAGACAGACGGCCAGTTTTGGCATACCCGAATAGCCCAAAGTCGAACTGTCCTTGTAAAATCTGGACTTGTAAATGGTGTATCACTATACTGGTTGGTCCAATAATAGTGGACGTAGGCAGTAGCCCGGGAACCGTTAATGACAGAACTCAAGAAAAAATATATTTATAGGTAAATCGATCAAGAAAAATCAAAATTAAATCATTTTAAAATTCGAAAGTTCGCCGTTTTTGCAACACAAAAGAGATATAGAAGTGCCGTACACGAAAGAAAACAGACAAATATAGATAAGGGTTCATTAAGCATAGTTACATTTTTTAATTATCTGAAGTGCGTATAGTCAAAAAGTAGTTCCATATTATTTAAAGAACTACGGAACACCACTGGTTTAAAGAGATTTCTTGGCTAACCTTCCTGAACCGATTGACTCCGCCCGGTTTTCTTTCGTGTCCCGCACTTTTCTTATGTTTAGTTACGCCTATACCCAAAGTAAAACATTAATTCTTAAACGATGATTTAAGTCACCATTATACATGTAAAAATTATATAAAAATGTAAATATCCAAATCTACAGGATATAGCCACAGAATAAGTATTAAAAATATACAATAAAAACACCTACTTACTTATGTCGCGTTGTACTTATCTCTAAAATAAAACTTTAACTCCTAAACATTAGATTTTCCAGCATTGTGTATGTATATTTAAATATTATACAAAATATCATTGTATCGTAGAATTGAATATGCTGAATATGTAATATTTATTGGATTTTTTATTTTGGATTGATTGAACTATCATTCACTATTGGAGGTCTAAGTAATTCCAGAAAAGAATGTCTTAATCTTTTTTGTGGTAGTTTTCTTAAACTCGAAATGCAAGGATCCGAGAAGACAAGAAATCGATTTATTACATCTTTTAAATTATCAGTTCTCGAAGTCTTCCGGGAAAAATCCCATATTTTTTTATGTCTTTATTCCGAGCTTCTTGTGTCTCGTCGGATAATTGCCCTATTGGAATAAGGAAAGAGTTAATTATGTCTGATCCGTGAATCAAAACCTTAATGCACGGTAACAGGCATAACATACCAGGGATACAAAAAGTTTTGCTATTTCTAGTGAATCATTTTTAAATTTATCTGTATTACAGCATGAATATTATTGAAGTCGATGTGGCCCCACAAATATAACTTGAACTATTTGATGCTAGAGTTGCTGGTTAAGTGGCCTACAAAATCGAGGAGATAAAGTTCTTGGATTTTGCCAGATGTTGGATTTAAAGTTTCTGGGTTCGTTGTATACCAGTTTAACATGCACTAAAGATGTTACAAATACACTATTGTCCAATTTTTCTACACTCTCAAATCTTTGTTTATATTCGGATTGTCCAGACGATTCATCGAACCCCACTTGCAAACTAAGAACTGATTCTTGAACTTGAATAAGTCTTTTACTTGTATGACTTAGCAGATACAGGATATCGTATCCAGGAAACACGTCACAGTTTTTTTCTTTAAGCTGATTTCTGATTAAATTATAGTGCTCAACTTTGCTTTTATTATCAATCACAGAGCTTCATCACTAGTTAATTTAGAATGCGATTTTTTATTATTATTTAACGCAGTGCAATACTCCTCAGCTTTATGTAGCACATTAGTTATATCTTTTAATATTTTGGAAGCCATAATATTTCCCTCTGAACGGAAACTCATTTGCTTTGTATATGCAAGTTCTTGTGTACTGGATACACTGCGAAGGTGGGCAGTTTTTAAACGATTTGTTCGCTCGCTGCTATCCTGAAAACTGACCATAGGGCGTCCTTTATGTCTAATAATATTTTTTCGAAACCTAATAGTAAGGTCTAACCACTTAACATATTTGTTTATAAAAGCCTCCTTCATCCGATGAACCGCCCATTACTTAAGATTTGATTTTTTTTTAATTATTGCAGCCAGTTCAAAACTTCTTAGATTTTTGCATATAAGTATAATACGGATTGTATTAAATTATGTTCATTACAAATTTTTTTTCACCACGTTTTTGGACTTTTTGACAAATTAGTTGGACACCCTGTAAAAAGGTATTTGGCTTGATTTTGTTTTCAGCATTGACTTATTCTATTTAACAAACAACTACAGCGAAACATTCTATAACTAATGATAAATCTTGCATGACATCACTTACACACTACATGTTAATGCGAAGTTTGATTTTTAGACCCAACACGCAATTTGATTTTAAATTTTATAGAAAAAACTGCAAATATCAGCAAAATGTTTTTTTTGGGTAAGTACGGTAAGTAATCATAGAAGTTACAAAAATATAGAAACCGGGATCTGAGGCGGAACATAAAAAAAAGCTTTCTATAATATACGTTCCTTAAAAAAAAAGTTGCAATTTGCAAACATTAAGATTTTTGACTCAAGTTTCCAGTAATATCCTATTTATATCTAAAACTTATACGTGGTTTGTAACTACATACCTCAAGATTTAACATCCACCGAAAACAAGTATCGATCCAGGTAATAACGTTTTTGTAGTAACTATTAAAAGTTTACACTTTTTTCAGATTACAGTCTCACAAAGCAATACCTGCTGATATATTTCTGTTATGACTTCTGCTGTGAACGACAAATGCTGGAAAGAATTTTTTCACAGCCAACTTGTTTGCATTATTGACTTTAAATTTAGGACATTTTTGGTCATGTTGTTTTATGCATTTGTGCCGTGATTCCAGGCAAATCTACCGGTGTGTGACGGCAGGTTGCAGAAAGCTCAATTAAAGTATAGCTTGTCATACGAAACTCGGTTAAATATTCTAAACAGCAATTAAGTCTTTTGCAATCAGGCGTATAAGGCACCCTTAGCACCGTTTAATTTTGATTTTTAATATCATATATTTTTTTTAATTTGAACAATCCTGAATCGAAATTCATCTACACTATTGTGCAATTGAAGTACATTTTTTAAAATGTAAACTAAATTTAAATGGCTACAACTACATTTTGTAGGCTTATGTTTTGCTAATATTTTTGTAGTATGTTTGTTTAAAGGGTTGCTTTGGTCTGGTATATATGAGGGATAAGACAAAAGGAATTTTTTTTACATGAACTTTGTCAAGAGCGAGACTTTGCAAATCTGAAATTATTTTGATTTTATATGTGTGTATTCAGTAAATGGGTTCATAGTAAAAAACTAATTTCTTAAAATTCTGATATCTGATTTGTTTCTTTCTTCATTAATTTTTTTCTTATAATACGATTTTTTTTCAACATTTTCCTCTCCAAATTAAAAACTCTTATTATAACGACTATTCATTTGATCGTTTTGGCTTCTCCAAGGACGTTTTGAAAAAAAGTAAATACAATTTTGCCTTTCCAATTGTTAATTTTATTTCAGGGCCATTCTAATTAATTTTTTCAGGCCATTATATATATCTTTCTTATTTTCATAAATTAGACTTTGTCTCCTGAATTTCGTAAAGGGTATTTTTACTTTTTCTTATTATTTTTGATAAATGTGCTACAAACATCGGGACGGTTTTTTAATTTCATAGAATTATTACTCGTAGTTTGAGTAATTTTGATTACTTTTTAAACTTAATTTTTTATAACATAAAAGCTACTTTCTTGTAAATTATCAATTCTAGGCACTTTTTATTTAAAGTTATACCTAACTTAGTTTGTGTTCTTCTTTATTAGTATGTCTTCGTATACCGAGTGTCCAAAAATATGCATAATTATTAAAATTAAAACCTTTATACAGGATGAGGCACAACTTACCCGTACGTCTGTAACTACTGAACGATACTTTCGTTTTAAATGAACCTTCCAGAACATATGCAGATCAGATAGAACTACATTTTAAGTTATTCTTAGGTATGCATGGTGCGTCAAATATACGTGGCATAATAAAGTTATATTTTTTTAATGGATTACCCTGTATTTTATTGTATATTTGAATTCTCCAATAAAAATAAAAATAAATTTTGATTAATCCAAGGTTGCTTATACCTAATGAAGGCATAACTACACTTACTAAAAAATACGGAAATTATTAAAAAACTATTGGATTTAGATATAACTACAGAAGCCTAAATTCTCATTGAAAGTGTAATTTCTTAAAATTGATCTTCAATTTAAATGGTTTGCTTGCAAACGCTTTTTTACGTCATGTGAAATTTATGTTTTATTAAATTTTTTGTGGGATCTAATGTTTTAAACACATTTTTACGTAATTCAGTATTTAATGCATTGGTATCTTCAGTTTTTAGTTCAGTGCCATTTATTCAATATCATGTAAAATTCATGTGATTGGTAAAGTTAAAAAATGCCATTTTTTTAGAATGTTCAGTATGCAACACCCTAAATATAGTGAGTAAAAAATTAAAAATAATTAAAATATATAAGTTTTTTGTTTTTTTTAGTTTTACAACTTTGTCGCTATTAAAACTATTTTTTATATCGAAAAACGATTTTGCAACAACCTGTATAAAGTTTATTTTATTCATATATTTTTTATACAACCGATATCGAAAAACTAGTGATAAATCACATACATATAATTAAATTAAAAAAAAATGCATTAACATTACTGAGTTTAATAAAATATCGAAAAATGATTCTCCTTATTGTTAATACCTGCATGAAAATTAAAAACTTATTAATCATTGTTTTCCATATACAAAGGATAGTAAAAATGCAATTTGCAAAATTCAGAGAATTAATTAAGGTTCATTTAAAAAGAAAGTATCGTTCAGTAGTTAGGGATAGATGTATAAGTTGTGCCCCACCATGTATAAAGATTTTAAAAATTATTTTTTTTGACACACGGTATACGAAAACTTACTAATACAGAAGAAAACATACTAATTAGACATAACTTTATTTAAAAAGTGTCTAGAATTGGTAATTTAATAGAAAGTAGTTTTTATGTAAAAAAATTAAGTTTAAAAACTAATCAAAATTACTCAGATTATGGTTAAATAATTCTACGAAATTAAAAAAAACGTACCGAGGTTTGAAGTCACTATTATCAAAAATAATTAAGACAAAGTAAAAATACCCTTTACGGAACACTGGAGACAAAGTCTAATTTAAGAAAATAAGAAAGATATATAATGGTCTGAAAAAATTAATTAGTACGCCTCTGAAGTAAAATTAACATTCGGAAAGACAAAATTGTATTTACTTTTTTTCGAAGCGTTCTTGGAGAAGCCCAAACGATTAAAAGAATAGTCTTTTTAATAAGAGTGTTTAATTTAGAGAGAAAAATGTTGAAAAAAATGCGTATTAAAAGAAAAAAATCAATTAAAAAAGTCACAAATCACATATCAAAATTTTGAACAAAACTGAACGATTAAAAAAAGGTTTTTATTTTATTTTCGCTCTAGTTTAAGTAACACTGACTCCGGGGAGGTTTAACCCGTTGACGTTCTAAAAAAAATTCTACTTTATACTATCAGTTTAAGTGAAACTTGCTCTGAGAACCCCCAAATCTCCCCTTAAATACCAAGTCAAACGAAAGAATATTATTAAAGAAATGTGTATAATACCTTATAATTTGGGATCTAATAATATTAGGTTTTGTTTTAAAGCATCGCAATGCAGTGAGAGCAATTTATGAATTGATTAATACAATTTTAGTAATTGTGAACCATTGATCTAATTTTCTAGCTTTCTCTTAACCGTACGTACCGCCAAAAGTAAAGTACGAACAAGTGCGATGGTGGTGTAATGGTCAGCATAGTTGCCTTCCAAGCAGTTGATCCGGGTTCGATTCCCGGCCATCGCATAACTTTTTTTTGTTTATTTAATAATCTCTTAAATTTTTAATTGTTTTTTTCTTGTTATTCAGATGCTTTTTCCAAAGGCTAAATATCATTTTAATATACAGAATACTACAGAAAGATTGCCCTTTTTAAATTTTTTAAAAACTATGGTTCTTGGGATTAGACCGTGTTAAATAGAATTACTATCCGACGTTTCGCCTTCGATTGCACGAGGCCTCTTCAGGGATCTACACTCCACGACATCTGAACACGTAATGAGCTCGGAGAGCAGTGCTGCCAACCTTAAAAAACAAAAGTCGGTAGATTCGAGTATGAAAAACCAGTAGTTTAAGAAAAAAACCGGTAGATTATAAACACTTCAATATTATAACAAATTCAAAGTTTTAAATAATATAAATCATACGAATGTTAAAAAGTGCAAATGAAGACTGAGATTTATTAAAAATTCCTGTTTTATTACGTATCCTTTTAGATACTAATTATATTCATCACTAGAAGAATATAAATTTAGTTTACTCATTTTTGAAATTAATTCTTTATTTACAGTAAACAATCATCACAAACTTTCTTGCCATAAACATATAAATGGTTATATATCTATGGTTCTTGACGACATATATTTTTCTTTGTAAGAATCCGACTATTGTTTCCGTGTTTAATCTCTTTATTTTTCTTTGTTGTCATTAGATTTCTGTGGAAAAAATGCAAAAGGGGATAAGTCAACTTATCCCATAACTGTTTTTATTGCACCATCAAGCTCCTAGATGCCATAGGCATCCTTTCCAGCAAAAAAAATGATAAGTATACTTATAAAAACTGCATGGAAAATACATCATTCAAAAGCGATAAGTATACTTATCCCTTACATTTTTAAGATTTTTAAACAAACTTAAATTATTAAATTAGCCAAAAGGGAATAAGTCGACTTAACTAAGCCCGAATTCAAAAATAATATTTTAGCGTAATGGCATAAAGGGATATGTTGACTTATCCCCTTTTGCCTTATACTAATTTAAAAGTGTGTTTACACGGACAAAAGGATAAATGCACTTATCACTTCTGGTATTCTTAGTTTAACTGCAAAAACGTAAAAGCGAGTATTTTAAAAATGTCGGGTGGCAAAAATAATGGTTTTAATAAACAATCCCGTGGATATAGAATATTAGCTGAATGTATTAATATCGGCAGTGATACTACAAATAACGGTAAGTGAAATATCCATATATTCTATTCATATTATTTTTTATTTTAATTCTTCATATAATAAACGCGGGTTTCATAACCTCAAATAATAAGTTATTATTTAAATATGTTTTGTTTGATGTATGCTTAAAATCAGTGCCGGTTTAAGGAATTTTGCCGCAAGGTGCTACGCCCCCCCCTTTCCCCGCCCCCAGGTTGAAAAAAAAATTAAAACAAAACCATCCTACTGAAGACCTTTCTGTTACTTACGAATACTTCAGAACCATTTTTAATGAATGTTTCAATATAAGTTTTGACAGTCCATGTTCCGATAAGTGTTCCGTCTGTTGCAACTTTGAAAATAATTAGGCTAGAGAAGGACAAGAATAAAAGAGATACACTTAAATTCAACATGAAACACCACAAGAAGCGTGCAGATGCTTTCTACGACAAGCTTCGTCTAGAGGTTGAAAATACATTAACGTTATGTTACGATTGTCAAAAGAATTTGGTCCTCCCAAAAGTTCCAGATCAGACGGCGTATTATTCTCGCCAGTTATATTTATATAACTTCACAATCTGTCAAGGTTCATCACTGTCCTCCCAAAACAAGGAAAACACATTAAGCTATGTGTGGACCGAGAACGAATTTGCAAAAGGCTGCAACCAAATTACATCAGCCTTACACCACAGACTGTGCAACTCAAACTTAAATGATCTGTCGCTCATAAGATTGTTCTCCAATGGATGTGGAGGACAAAACCAAAACAGGTCTTTGTTAGGAATGTTGTGCTCTTGGTTATTATTTGAAGCCCCTAAAAATATCGAAAGAATTGAGATTTGGTTTCCTATTTTCCGCCATTCATTTCTTCCAGCAGATCGGGTATTTGGTACATTGGAAAGAGAATTTAAGGCACGCAGTGTCATCGAAGGCTCCAAAGACTACATTGATGTAATAAGCAAATATTCGGAAGTCACATACTTAGGACAAAATGATTGTCCTGTAAAGAACTGGAAATCGTACTCCGAAAATACAATTAAGCAGCCAGGACAATGGCACTTTAAATTTCAACAAGCAAAGAAAGTCTTCATCACCCGAAGTAAATCAGGCAAGACTACATTAGTACAAGGAGATCCATTCTATAATATTGATTGCGGTGAGCCTAAAACTATATGCAAGAGAGGAAAAAACTTTCAAAATAACAACCATGTCGAAGTTGGTGAAAGAGGAGTTGATGTTAAACCAGCGAAGCTTTCCGACGTTAAAAAACTGATCATTCTACAATTTGGTGACAACTGGAAGGAGAAAGGAAAGTTGCAGTTCTATAACGACATATTTTCTGGTACGGAGGAAACTGATACAGCCTCTATATCTGACAATAATGATGTGGACAATGACAGCACCATTAATAGTGACTTTCAACTCCCCGAAGATGACGCCGAGTTCCAGACTTAAACATCAATATTTTTAGAGTAAGATTTGATTTTATTTTTAGAGTAAGACTTTATTTTATATTCTACTTGTTTTATTAAACTTAATAGTTCTTCACTTTATGGAGTATTTATTTCTTTAATCGTGTTTTTAATATTTTTTGCGGTATCATCACTTCCCTCCTACTTCGGGATCTCAACATGCCCGAAGTAATAGAAAATAGCGGGTTTTGCTACTTATTAAAAATCAATATGGCGGCATGATGACATGCAAAACCTGCTATAACCATAATACTTTTGCAAAACACGCTATTTAAAAAAAAATAAACATAAATAACTAAATTCCGGTATTTAAGAGATTATGCGCATCTATCTCAATGATTTGTAATAATTATTTCCAATTTTTTCAATAATTAAAACATTTTCTACAACAAATGTTTAATTAGTTATACGTTTTTCTTTCATAGCCTAAAATTTGTTATGGAGTGTATAGCGGATTTTGCGTATGGGCTACTCATTTAATCTAAAAGTATAAGTACGGTTATCCAAATTATTTAGCTTTTGAAATTTGTTTTTGTACTATTGTTCACAAACAAAAAGGTATATGTCTACTTATCACCTTTTGCCATTTTCATGATGATTATTTTTTAAAGGAAAAAGGGATAAGTATTCTTTTTTTTTTAATTATTGAAAAACAAATGTATATACCTGTTTCTTTTTCTAGTAAAACATTTTCTAGCATTAAATATAATGTAGTAACCTTTTAAATAATGTTTAATAAAAAGTTGATTCCTTAAAAACTAGTTTTTTGGCTCTCATGAAAAAAGTAGTTTTTGGACTTATCCCCTTTTGCATTTTTTCCACAGATTTATGGATCAAAATATTCGTTCTCAGGAATATCATTGGTTGGCGTAGAGAATCAGTATATCAGGGTTTAGCAGCAGATTGAACAGTTTGTTCCTTTTTAATACATTGTTCATATTCTTTAAGCCTAGTGGATATTGAGAGTCCTGTTTCTCCCCCATACACTTCCCCACAAGAGCGAGCAGTGTGCCCAACTGCAGGGAATTTTCCCTTTTTAGGGAATTTTAGAACAAGAAAGGGAAAAAGGGATTTTTTCAGATATATCTCAATTATTAGGGAATTTTTTAAGATATGCACTATAACATCATCAAAAACATTTTAGTCTCAGATCATTTTAATTTTTTCACAAATTTGGAAATCCCGAATCTGATGAAAGTTCGGCAACAAAGCTACTATTTTCTGGTCCTTATTAAATGGAAAATAGTCAGGTTTTCCCCGAAATCTACTTTGTGGAATGATACTTTGTTCCTTTGTATCTCTTGCGCATAATTACTAGAAGCAAATTTTAAAAATGAATGAAAGCGACAGCGAAGGTGAATTTCAGACTAAGAAAAGGAAAATAGATAGCAGTAAAATATTTAAACCATATTGGCTAGATGATCCCATTTTTAAAACATGGTTATTGCCTGATACAACCTCCAAGTATAAAGCAAGGTAAGAGCCATATTTTTTTGTACAAAATAAAAATATGTTACTTATTTTTAATAAATTAATATTTACTTTTAGATGTAAAGTTTGCAACGTGACGATGAAATCAGGAAAAAGTGATTTACAGAAACATGCTGGTACTCGCAAGCACATAGAAAAAATGAAAATAATAAAGGGAACTAAAAACATAACGGAAATGTTTCGCACTAGCATTCAACATGTTCATCAAACAGATGTTAAAAAGGCTGAAATCAAATTAGCAGCATTTTATGCAGCCAATAACGTAGCCTTTAGAACAATTAATCAATTAGAACCAATTCTAAAAGAGATTTTTCCGGATAGTAAAATTTGCCAAGACATGCGTTTAAAAGAAACAAAATGTACGGAGATTATTAGAAACGTATTATGCAAGAAAGAAACTAACGATTTAGTAAGTTATTTAAGAGCAAACTTGTTCTCTGTTTTATTGGATGAATCAACAGATATCGGCGACTATAAAAGTGTAGCCATATTAGTACGTTTTGCTAAAAATGGAATACAAACAAAGCTTCTGGAATTAATCCAAGTAGATGCCCGGGACTTAGGAGCAACAAATTTATATGGGGTATTCAAGGCCTGTTTGCAAAAACATGAAATACCTTTGAAAAATATAGTTAATAGGTAGTACGTATGTAACAAGCATGTTAGTTGATCATTATGTAAATAACGTTAGAAGCAGTTCCCGTTATTATAAATTTATGTATATTTTGTATTTATATATAAACTCGTTGATAATACCATATTGTGATATACAATTGTGAATGTCTAATATAGAGTCAGTAAAAAATGGTAAAAAGTTTAAAATAAAATCGAAATATTTAAAATAAATGTAAAATCAATAATAACTATTAAAAATTTCAAACATTTCAATATTTTCTCAAAAGGCAGAGGCGTAAGACTATCATCTCATTAATAATATATCGATATTTATATATGGCGTTATACTTTTAGGTGTTGCCAGTGCTGGTGCGAGTGTAATGGTGGGAAAGCATCATTCGTTTTTCAAGTTGCTACAAGACGAACAGTCCCATGTAGTTCTTTTAAGATGTATATGTCATTCAGCGGAATTGGTAGCTTCTCATGCGTGTTCGTTCCTTCCGAGGTCTCCAGAAGATCTGGTCAGAAATATTTATAATTATATATCTGGTAGTGCAAAAAGGTTCGCTCAGTTGCATGAAATGCAAGAGTGGTTCAACGAAAAAAAACATCGGATGTTAAAATTGTCTACAACTAGGTGGCTAAGCAGGTACGATTGTATAAATCGCGTCATTGAAAATTGGATCACCTTGGAACATTATTTTACAGTGGCTGTGTATGAAGACAAATTAAAAAGTGCCGAGTTTGTACTCAGTGAACTTAAAAATGTGTACACTAAGGCATACCTATTATTTTTAAAATATTCGTTAAAACTTTTTAATATGTTCAATACTCTTTTTCAAAGCAGACAACCATTAATTCATTTGCTTTATTCAGAAACACTATATCTAATGAGACAATTATGCAGAAATTATCTAACGCCATCAGCGTTGGACGAAGATTTAACAAAATTAAATTTGAGAAATCCCAGATTTTTTCTCCCCCTGGAAGAAATATATCTAGGAGCGGAATGCAACGAAATTTTGCAACAAATGCCAAAAGAAGGCAAAGAAGCATTTTTAAAACACTGTCTAAATTTTTATATAGAAGCCGCAGTAGATCTTCAAAAACGACTACCTGATGCGATTTTTCAAGATATGAGGTTTTTAAGTTTTGAAATAGCATTCAAAAAATGTCATTCTGAGAGAAAAGTTAATTTTATCGCATTATGTAATCAATTTCAGTCAGTTATTGACATTGATAAAACAGAGATCGAAAATGAATGGAGAAATTTGCCTGATTCATTAAGCGAATTTGAAAAAGAAAAATTAAGATCTTTGCAAATTGATGAGATGTGGTTAGAGATATGCTCAAAAAAACTATTTGATGACAGTTTGGCATTTCCCAACTTATCCAAATTGGTAAATGTCATTTTAATTTTTCCTCATTCAAATGCGGAAGCGGAACGTATTTTTTTAATACTAACCGACACTAAAACAAAAAAACGGAATAGATTAGCCGAAACATCATTAAATGCTGTTTGCACTTTTAGGAGTAGCTCACAGGCCGACAATGATGATGTCGTCCAATATAAAATAACAGAGGATCACTTAAAACTACATAACGAGAAAATGTATTCGTTTAAAAATATCTAGTCATAGCAATTATTTTTAATATTATATTTTTACGTTGTATCATTTGTTTGTATTATAGTTTTTAATTTCTGATTTTGTAAAAATAAATTTGTTTCTGTCTAATGAAGCGTATACTTGCAAATACGAATAAAACCTTCGGCTAAGACCAGCCCTGATGCGAGTTGTGGGGGGAACCGGCCCGATATATATCCTTTTTTTTTTGTTTAGTAATACCAAATAACAACTAACCATTTTAATCCTTTTCATTCTGTCAGCACCTTGAAAGCTTATCGGTGGGGAACGTAAGAGAACATACCCAAGACATTATCATTAGTTGTTTAGAAGATTAGAAAATTTGTATGCACTTACACACCCCCCCCCCCGCCCCCCCGGTCCCTTCGATTTTTATGACCACAAAGAGAGGCCGATTTGCAGTTAGGGAATTTTTCTCCAAAATAACTGAAAATAGGGAATTTTTGACACCCATCAAGGGAATTTCTATTTGAAAAGGTTGGGCACACTGAGAGCGAGGAATTTTTCCGAGATCATTCAGTGCTCAGATCTTGCGGAGTAAAGATTCGTCGTGCAATAGAAGATAGGATATATAACCATAATTTCTTAATTGACCAAAGCCGTGAAAGCTTCCGTTCTAACTTTCCTAAATTATTTATGTCTCTAGCTAAATCATGGGCGATTGCCTATTTACGGGGTACATATGAATTAATGTGTACTGACTCATATCTTAATACCTACTTTTTAGATTTTTTATTAGAAAGATCGAGAAAAAACCGAGGAGTAAAGTAATACCACTGGCTTTATATAGAACGAATGGAAATACTTCTTTGTCAATATTTAACATTGATATGACAACGTCG
The DNA here is from genome assembly GCA_030620095.1 of Kuschelorhynchus macadamiae. NCBI lineage: Eukaryota > Metazoa > Arthropoda > Insecta > Coleoptera > Curculionidae > Kuschelorhynchus > Kuschelorhynchus macadamiae. Next base: position 1,453,989 of record JAUTXW010000642.1, read on the forward strand.
CATCCGCGTCGCTAATCTTATTTCTTCTTGTATTCGTTCCAGGAAAACATGTTATTTTGTTAGGTATTTCTCAGGTCTTGACATTTTCTTAGCTACAAGATTAGATAATTGTACAAATATCAATTTTATCTAAAAAAAAAGTTTTTAATACTCAATGCGGAAATAAATAAGAATACTTTTAAACAAAAGATAAATCAGAAGAATTAAACTCCAAATGTCGATCTTCTCTTAATTAAAAAAGTTCATGCGATGGCCGGGAATCGAACCCGGATCAACTGCTTGGAAGGCAACTATGCTGACCATTACACCACCATCGCATGTGTTTACGATTTTCTATAAGCGGTAGCCCCTGTTAGGAGAAAGGATGCTATGAAAAGAAAACTAACGTTATAATTTTTTCTTAATATAATTTTTTACACAAGCTGTAAATTAATTCATGGTTCCGAAACTCTCGGAGATGACCTATCTCATAAAAATAAGAAAAAAGTGTAAATTAATACTTTTCATGATACATTGTTTTAAAATTTAATGTCAAATATTGAAATCAAATTAAGATCCCAATATGCTATGGCGAATATGAGAGCTAAAGTCAATTAAGGGACTAAATACGTTTTAGACAAATCTACAGAGTGTTGTTTTCTTCCAGGTTGCGACCCTGCTAACCGAACTTTTTTTTACGACGTCACTGCAGGCCACGTTCTTTCACAACAAAGTCTTTCATTTCTGTTCTGTAACTTTTTGGTCTCTTAGAATTTTGTGATATATATGATATTAAAAACACTGGCCGACAAAAAAAATATTTTGTTGTAACACAAATCAGAATAGCATAATCTAATAGAATGGACTTATCCAAATACGAAAATGACAAATAGAAAGTTGTAGCACGTAGGGTTTTCTTGTTAGAGTTGTAGAACCATATCGAATGTTACGATACTTTTTATAGAAAAAATGATTTCAGAAAATTCTTAACACTGTTTATTGACTATGTTTACAGTTTTCGCCTATTAAACATATCATACATCTAAGAGAAAAGCAAACGAGAAAAATATTAACTTAAAACACTAATTAAACTTTATTTTTTCCGTTTATGAGGTGTCCTATCTTCTCTCTCCAAAAACCAACAGTAATCACACATTATGGCTGGATCCCATGATCCTTGATACCGAATTTCCATTGTTCTGATATCTTGGTGAAACCTTTCACCCTGCTCGTCACTAACAGCTCCCAAATTTTTAGGAAAAATGACAAATGGGAATAAAGGAAGTTAATTTTTAATGACATTCTGGCACCAAACGCTTTATAGGCATCTAAGAGTTCATTAACTAATTGTTCATAATTTTCATCCATATTGCTGCCTAAAAATCCTCTTACTACATTAACAAATGAATTCCATGATCTGAGTTCTTGCCTGGTAAGCTTTTCCGTAAAATTGATATCGTCCAGCAATTTTATGATTTGTGGCCTAATAAAAATGCCTTCTTTTAATATGGCATCACTTAACTGGGAAAAGACTTGTCTTAGGTGTTTAAATCCATCACCGTCTTTATTCAAAGCCCTCACAAAGTTTTTAATCAGCCCAAGTTTAATGTGAAGAGGAGGCAAAAGGACATTTTTGGGATCAACAAGAGGTACAAATTTAACATTTTGAGATCCCTGTTGAAATTCGCTTCTTTCTAGCCAAATTTTTGTTACATAATGCTGATTTATTGCACGACTGTCCCATAAACAAAGAAAACAGCAATATTTTGTAAATCCCTCCTGAAGTCCCACTAAAATTGCTATAACGTTTAACTTACTGTAGTTTATTTTATCCAAAATCGTGCGCATATTTTCATAATTTTCTTTCATTGCAACTGAATGGGCAACTGGCATAGAGGGTTTTAAATTTCCATTATGCAATAACACAGCTTTTAAGCTATATTTATTTAGATGAGTCTATAAATAAGCGCCACTCACGGGAAGAATGTTCAATATCAAGTTCCCGCATTAAACTGTCTATATCAGTACACGCGCACGACGAATTTTCCATACCGTAGAACTCAGAAAACATAGCATTTCTTTTTTCTAAATTCGTAATTTTTGTTTCTCTGGCAAATAGGTTCCATTCCTTAAGACGGGAACCCAGAAGTTCTGACTGTCGCTTGGATAACCCCAAATCACGTACTAAATCATTTAATTCACTTTGAACAATCAACTGTGGCTCGCCGGAACTAGGATCTGTGGTAAAAGTGGGATCGGTGCACTGTTCTTCTGAGCTGCCTGATGATGCGTTATCTCCATTATCTACCAAATCAATAGCTTGCCGATTTATAGGCGTAATCGGCACTGGCAAATTTGCATTATGAGGAACAGGTCGTATGGCAGATTGCAGATTTGGATATTCTATATTGTGCTTTCCCTTTTTGGAATAACCTTCAGTCTTTGTCAGGCAAAAATAACAATCGTCAGAATGATTGGTGGGTTATCGCCATACCACTTGAACTGCAAAAGGCATACTTTTTCTCTCTCCCTTCATCCATTGCACCAACGATACACCACAACTAACACAGCACACATGGGGAGTACACCGCTTATCTTGATCCTCAATCAACACAGCAAAATATTTAAAGTAGGCTTTTTTTACATTTTCGGAAAATCGCCTGGCTTGTGATTTCACCAGAAATTCTCCACAAATATAACAAAATCTGTCATGAGAAATTTTGCAACTTCGGCGCGTTTGACTCGACATTCTCGTCTTTACATACACTTGCTTGTCGATACACAGAGAACCACTCAATTCGAAACTCAACAGAAGAGTGATGTTTAACGTTTATTTTATGTCTAATGTTGTAAACAACCCAGTCTAGGTAATTTTTCCATTGTAAAATGGACCCATTTTAGCCGTCGCACAATAAAATTGTTTACCTGCCAATATAAAAGGTTCTAATTAGGTAATTAGGCTATTAAAAAATGGTACGTATTAGGGCTTTCCGAATATTTTTTTATTATTGGGAGGGTATTTCCATTGTGAAAATAATGAGCTGGCCTGTGTTAGAAAAATCTTTTCGGCCAGTGAAATTGTCTTGAAGCGATATTAATTTCGAAAAACAAAAACGAAATCAATAATTTCGACACATGATTTCGAAAAATAGTTGTTTGGAACTTTTTCGATAGTTCGAAACCAAAAATTTCGAAAGCAAAGTTTTCGAATGACTAAGTTTCGATTAACTATTAATCTGAAAAAATACCGTTTGAATGATATAAAGTGCTAATAGCTATTATTCGAAGACAAATGTTCGAAAACCGGTATATTTTTGCAATAATCGAAACATTTCTTCCCATTCTTTTTGACCATTTCTAGGAAGATCTGGTTTCCCTATCGCTTGTTTTTTTAAATATTTTTAGGTATGCAGTTTATGCATTTGATTTTTCGTCTTAACTAATTAGGTTAGACACCGGAATTCTTACGTGGAAGTGTTGTTCATTGTAAAAAGCGCAAACAAATATTTTGAGGTCTTGACTCTGTCAAAGTCACCAGCCAAGATAACTAACTCTAAAATAACAAAAACATAAAACTAGCTATTGAAAACAATATTATTACTGAACCATCTTATGTTGCGAACGAGTTTGCAAATTATTTTAGTACGATGGCTTCAAAAAAGCTAGAAAATAAATATCATGGAGTGGATGCACCTGGTACAGTTCCTGAATTACTACCTAGCTCGATGGTATTATTAGGTGTGACAGAACGTGAAGTTTTAAATACCATTGATATCATCATAAACAAAAACTCGCGTGGTAGTGATGACCTTAACATTGGTTTGATCAAGGCAGCTAAACAATATATTTGTAACCCACTAGCAATATTAATTAATCTTAGTTTTGACCATGGCATTTTTCCGAGGATATTAAAGACAGCAATTGTAGCTTCAATATTAAAAAGAAGCTGTAGTGAAAACATTGAAAATTACAGGCAAATTTCGATACTTAGCTCCTTTTCAAAAATTTTCGAAAAAATAATACATTCCAGAATTACTGCCTTTTTATCGAAATACAACATTGTTAGCAGATGTCAGCATGGATTTTTGTCCAGCAAATCAACTGAGTCTGCATCTAGGAGTTTCTTAAATTTTGTATATTCGAAACTATATCAGCACGAATATGTTGTGGCTATATTCTTTGATTTGTCCATAGCTTTCGATACAATTAACAACACTATGCTTATATCAAAACTTTTCAATATAAGCATTCGTGGTAATCTGTTGCTATGGATTGAATCATACCTATCGGATAGGGATATGAAAGTAAAGTGTGGTAATACCTTGTCGATACCTAAGTAAATAAAATTTGGAGTACCACAGGGTTCAGTGTTGGGTCCGTTACTATTCCTGTTGTACGTTAATGATCTTCCGGACGCTCTTGGTGCTGATCACGTTACTATGTACGCCGATGACACGACGGTGGTAGTTTCTTCTTGCCACCCGGAGATCCTCGCTCATAAAGTAAGGCGAATAGATGTTAATATGGAGGCTTGGTATCGGGAGAATCAGTTAATCGTAAACCCAGACAAGACTGTATTTGTTAATATATTTATTCGGAACCCTCTCTCCTTAATATTTCAAAAAGACGCGAAAATAAAATTTTCTGAAGGTACAAATTTTTTAGGCACATATATTGACTCAACCTTATCTTTTGAAAAACACATTGACCATCTCGGCTCCAAATTAAATTCAGCATATTTTGCTATCTTAAATCTTAAAAATTCACTTGACGATGCGGGTATGTTAACAGCATATTACGCAATGGTTTTCAGTCATATATCTAATAATATAGTATGCTGGGGTCACAAGGGTTGTGATCGCATATTCGAGTCTCAAAACAGGATATTAAGATTATTATTTATTCTTAAACCGCTGGAGAGCTGTAGAACACTGTTCAGAGAAAAGAAAATATTAACTGTCCCGTGTTTATATATACTGAGATGCCTGTTGTGTGTTCAAGACAATGCTTCTGAATATGAAAGGCTAGGCGGAGCTAATTCGCATTTTACTAGAAATACTGAGATACTTAAGATGCCTAAACATAAAAAAACTTTTTCAGAGGATCCCCTTTATACAACTGCGCGTATTTATACAATAAACTGTCACAAAGATTCAAGCGGTATCAAAAATTTTTAAAAATGTAAAAGAATTTCTCCTCAACAAGGCTTTTTAGTCTACAGCGGAGTTAATAAATTACAAGGAGTGAAAACAAAGGAGTATGTGGCAAATTTATATTTATTTTATTATGATTTTTGTTGTCTTTTGGTGATTGTCCCTGATGACTGTCAGGCTTGGTTGAATGTTTATTGTTTATTGTTTTTTCTTTTATTTATATCTATTTATTTATTTATTTGTTTATATGCTGTTTAAATTCTATTTATTTTGATATTGATTAGTTTGATTATATTATTTTATTGTATTTATTCATTGACTATAATTTATTTTATTGTAAATTTTTTGACGATCCTATGTACGAAATTTATGATTTTCTGGTAATATATCCTATTCTATTCTCCAAATACTAATTTTATCTTAAAAAAATGGCTCTTAGTACTCAATTCGGAAATATTAAAGTATTCCACTAAAGACACTGATATAAAAGATAAATCAAAAGGGAGACTTCGAAGTCCTCTTAATTAAAAAACCTCATGCGATGGCCGGGAATCGAACCCGGATCAACTGCTTGGAAGGCAACTATGCTGACCATTACACCACCATCGCATATTTTCATCATTTTCTGTAGACAGTAGCTGTAGTTAAGTGAAAGGAAGAAATTTAGATTATCTATAGCCTATATACAATTGTATTAATTATTTACTTTCAAAGCATTGCTAATATTAGTATTTTCTTATGATTTGATTTACAAAGGGTGTAAATTAATGCATGTTTCCCAAACTCTGGGCAATGATCTATCTCCTAAAAATAAAGAAAAAGTTACCATCCAGGTAAATGGTGTTCTACCTATGTAATTGTCGATATTTATTGAATAACGAAAACGTTTCAATTTTATTCGATTATGTAATTTTTTCCAAACTTTCGAAAATACAAATGATTTCTTCTGAATCGCACACTTCTATCAAAAATGCAACTAATTTAAGTTTGTCTGTTTGGTTTGTTTAGTTCCATAGTATCCATTGTTAAAATGTCAATTTGACTTTTTATTTGTTGATGGTGGAAGCTTGTAGTTATACAGGAGTTAATTTCTTACATAGTTATATTTGTCACAAAAAAACGTCATTTCCATTTAAAAGGTATGGTTGTAAATAAAATAGTATATAAACCCCCGTGAAAAAACCATTCTTTTCTCTCGACGGGAATGAAACACTTTCCGCCTAGGTATGTAATAAACTATTGACGATACAGGGTGTTAAAATGTTAATATTTTTTTAGTTTTTTAGACCCCAATATGCTATGGCTAATACGAGAGTAAAATAAGTTTTAGAAAATTCTACAGGCTATTGTTTTATTCTGGGCTGCGACCTTGCTAACCGAACTCTTTTTTATGACGTCACTGAACACTTTCACAACAAAGTTTTTCATTTCGTTCAAAGTTTTGCAACATGATTTTCGAACAAAAAAAAGAAGATTTTTCATTCGAATGACAAGAAGAAGTTACTTAATTCTTCACTCCTTTCGCCTATTTTGAGAACAAAATTGGGTTCTCTAAAGTATATTGTTTTTATTATTTTTATGTATGTAGAGTATGCACTTGATTGTTCGGTTTAATTAATTGTTCATTGTAAAAATCACAAACAAATAATTTTCTAAAGTCTTGACTTTTTCAAAGTCACAAGCCAAGATAACTCTCCAAATAGTGATTTTATCTTAAAAAAATGGCTCTTAGTACTCAATTCCGTAATATTCCACGAAGGATACTTTGATATAAAACATAAATCAAAGGAGAGACTTCGATGTCCTCTCAAATTAAAAAAGTTCATGCGATGGCCGGGAATCGAACCCGGATCAACTGCTTGGAAGGCAACTATGCTGACCATTACACCACCATCGCATATTTTCATGGTTTTCTATGGGCAGTAGCTGCACTTCAGTGAAAGGAAGAAATTTAGCTTATCTATAGCGTATACAATTTGATTAGTTATTTAATTTCAAAGCATTATATGCTATAAAAAGAAAACTAACATAATACTTGCTTATTATGATTTGATATACAGGGTAGTCCAATAACAGAGTACGCCGGTTGTAGCTCGGGAACCGTTAATGACAGAAGTTAAGGAAAAAAATATTTGTAGGTAAGTCGCTCAAGAGAAATCGCTGTAAGTTATTTTCATGTTCAAAAGTTCGCCGCTAGAGAAAGCACAGTAACACAAAGTGTTTGAGGTATATTGAAAACATAAACATTGTATTCTTCAACCAATTTCGCACTTTTTTGCTTGAGACCATTTTTGTCTATTTTAGAAAATAAAGTGGTGGGGGAAGTTCAAACATTTTTACTTTCAAATGTAGATAAGTCTTGTATCTCTGTTTTGGATGAACCGATTTTTTTCAACTTGGTGTCGAAAAAAAGTGCTTTCTTTGCTCTTCTTTTATTATAAGACAGCGTTTTAGTGTTTTTTGTTTTAGTGCTTTGCTAATTTTTGTTCTTTACGAGTATGTAAGACTACTAAAGCTTCTATTGGAGCTTTGTTTTTTTCCAGTTTTCTGGTTTTCCTAAAACCTTAGGATTAATTGAAATGAGAGATGAAAATAATTTCAACTTTGCTATTGTCACCTTTTCTCCTCTACAAAACGGCAAGGTTCATTTCCCAATCCGACGTTTCGGATTCGAGAGACTATCATCAATTTTCTTAATGCGGACATGGATTTTTTATTTCACTATTCAATGCCTTTCATAACTACCAAATAAATTGTGATAAAGAAGTCATAGCAAACAATTTTTTTGAGAAAACCAGCATTATTTGGAGAATTTCGAAACTGCGCCATCTAGTGACCACTAACAGTGATGACGGTACAATTTATGGCTGCACGAGTAGAGGAAACAAACAAAGCACTTTTTTTCGACATCAAGTTGAATAAAATCAGTACATCCAAAACATCTGAAAGTAAAAATATTTGACCTTACACTTTATTTTTGAAAATAGATAAAAATAGTCTCAAGCAAAAAGGTGTGGAAGTGGTTGAAGAATACAATGCTTATATTCTGAACATACCAGAATTAGGGAAATTTAAGAGAAAATTGGCATTTACACTTTCGTGTTGCTGTTACGCACTCTAGCGACCAACCTTCGAACTTGTAAATAATTTATAGCTATTTCTCTTGGCCGATTTGCCTATAAATAATTTTTTCCTTAATTTCTGTCATTACCTGTACACACACCCTGTACATAGGGTGTAAATTAATTCATGTTTTCGAAACCCTGGGAAATGATCTATCTCATAAAAATAAGGAAAAAGTTTTGATAAATAGATTCAATAGACACGGTGTTAAAATGTCAATATTTTTTTTAGTTTTTTTCAGCTACACCTTATACATTTAGATCCCAATATGTTATGGCTAATACGAGAGTTAATGTCAGTTGTTGCCCCTTCTAACCGAATTCTTTTTTACAACGTCACTGGATACAATATTTTGTTCAAAGTTTTAAAACCAATTATTTTGAAACATGTTTTTTGAAAAACATTTGCAACGAACGAAAAAGAGTTCGAATTTTTTTTTATTCCAATGAAAAAAAATGGAACACAAAATGTTTGGAAGGTAGTAAGTGCGAATAATTATAGGTTCGAAGACAAATGTTCGAAAAGCTGTTGATTTTTGTCAATGATATTCGAAAAATTCCTGCCAACGCTTTTTAAAATTATTTGATTCTTCAGTGCTTTTGATTATTTCTAGAAAAAAATTGGTTTTCCTAATATTTATTGTTTTAGTTATTTTTACGTGTGTAGATTATACTTTTGAATTTGTACCTTAATAAATTAAGTAGATACGGGAAATCATACGTGAAAATGTTGTTCATTGTAAAAAACATTTTATTTATTTTGTCTGGTCTTGACCTTTTCCATAGCCACAAGCCAAGATAACTATCCAGATCATGGGTGTAGGAAGGCCAAATTTGGGGGGGAGGGGCAAACTAAAATAACATGTAAAATCCTGTCTTGAATAATTCCCAATAACTATGTATAATTGTAATTTTATGAATTACAAGAAAATTGGTACGTAATAAAATGTCTATGCAACCATTTGCTAATAAATCATTTAGATTTTTATTTTCAAATATGCAAATAACAAACAATAATATTTTATAATACTAGATAATACTATCTACTATAACGACATATTTTTTAGTCATTGAAAAGAAAAATTAAATTTTGTCTATTTTGAAAAAATTGATTTAGAACTTTTTCTATAAACAAATCTTTATTATTATTTACCATTTGCCGATGAACACTAAGCATACAGAGCCCTGTGAGCCTATCTTCAATCATTGCCGATCATCAGGTTTTGACGCTTCTGAGTGTACTAAATGACCTCTCAATTGTAGCTGTGGTTGGAGGTAAAACCAAGAAAATTTGTAACGCTTTTTTAATATTTGGAAAAAACTTGCAATAGTCTTTACCTAATAACTGAATAATATCTAATTCATTTTCTAAGTTGTCGTGTTTAAGATCCCACATTTCTTTCCAAGTTTCGGTTTCAACCTGTAAATTGTTAATTCCATATAAACTTGATATGCTTGGATTTTTTTCTTTTAATGAATTGAATTCTTTTATAATTCATTTTGGGTGAAGAAGAGACAGCGCAAATGCATCATCTGTCTCCTGAGAAAATCGAACTTCAATAGACTGTATAATCGAATCAAGATATGGAATAAACAAAGACAAACGAAAGTAATACTCTACACAACCAGGGAATAATTTGCCCTCTGTGTTTGTTTTAAAGCCAATCTAGGAATTTTTATTTCGATGTCAAGCTTCTCTGCCTACATTGCACATTTTTGAAAAATATCTTTGAAATATTTATCCGCGTTGCTTCTGTGGTCTGTCAAGATAGTTAAAAGTGTATGGATATGTGTTTTAGTAGATAAAAGATTTATTGTTTTTGCTTGCAAAATATTGCAAATCGGCTCTAATTTGGCACTGTAATGTGAAATTATGTACATACACACAAGAAATTTAGGCATAGATATTGCCGCTAATAATTGATTTGCTTTTGCACGAGTTTCTGAATTTATTTCCCTAGTGTACGCTAAATGTTCTAAAGCATTTTTTATTGCTTCAAAATTTTCTGAAAATATTCCAATGGACTTGTATTTTGCGGACCACGGGGTTTCACAAAATAGAGGAATTTTGGGTACATATTTTCTTCGATATGGACTATTTTTTAATACTATCTACAGTATTCTGCACATCTTGGATTTTCGGAATTATCTTCTGCACTCCTTTTTCGTGGCCCGCCGTTGTTGCACACCCATCAAAACCCAAACCTACCAACTTTTGCATGTTTAAGCCGTATTCTTCACAGCTCTTTAAAATAACAGTTGATGTACCCTCTGTATTCATGGAACTTAATTGAGTGAATCCCAAGAACTCCTCTCGAATTGAATTCTTTCCAGCGACGAATCTTGTTCCTAAAGAAAGCTGCTCAACACCTGCAATGTCGGAAGATTCATCTGCTAATAGCGAAAATCTCTCACTAGCGTTTATCTCTACCACAATATCTTCTCGAATAATATCACTACAAATTTTAATCAAATCATTTTGGGTCTGGTTCTCCTGACTCAACTCTAAAATTTAGGAGGTCATCAAAGTTTCCAGAAGTTTTACCAGGTAGAGGTAAGTCATGGGTACCACAAAAGATTATTGTTGAAATAATTGGTACAAGTTTTTTCCTATTAGATTCAATTTGTTCCCTCTCAAAACTATTAAGTTGATCGGCAACGCAGTGGGTTTTACGCTGCATAATATTTTGAAAACTTATAGCTTTCAACGTTGAGGAACGATGCCACTCAGAGGACATATGCTTTTTCGCATTCTCATGAAGGTCTTTGAAGTTCTGATATGGCTTTACAATAAAAGATCCAAAAAGTCCTCTTCTTAAATTTGGACGAAAAATTACACAATTTTTCCAAAATCCACCCTTAAGTTTACTGGAATACGTAAGTGGTTGTGGGATATTTTGACTGTTAGTAGAACGGTTCTTAAAAAAATTTCTGATATCCATAGTTCTAAAAATAATGAAAACATGTGATATGATATTTTGTTACTAGAATAAAGTTTTGAAAGCATACTGTTCGAAATTATTCAAAAAGCATATTCTATCAAAAAGCGCTCAATTTATTGTACTACCTGCGAGTTCGTCCTCCGCAGACCAATTTATTTGGGCATATTGGTTCGTGTTCAATTTCTAATTTGGTTAACTGAAGAAATATCAAGAAAACTTTAGTAATTTTTACATTCAGTTCAAACGAGATTCGTAAAATTCTTCTTAAATAATTTTTTTTAACTTAATCTGTTAATTAAATAAAGTCTGACATACGTGACAACATTGCAACCGTTACTCGGAAAGCGCGGCAGGCGGCAAGCATGTTTTATGTTATTTTGTTGACATTTCCCCGTTTGTCTTTTTTCGTTTTCGAAAACATCCTTCCATTGCATGAATGTACGATAATAATAATAGGTGATTAGGTGAGACATGTTAAAATCATAAACAAAAATTTCATTTGTATTTCTTACGGGTTTTATAATGTTTACTACATAACGACATCTACCGAGAAGCAGCTACTGAGTTAATGCATGCAAACCCTTATAACTTACCTTTTACTCAAATGCTCAAGCTATGAAAAAGGATACTCCAAACAAAATCGACCGACTCTAACTTAGATAACAACAACAATATATCCTCCTGAGATCCAGCGTCCATTTAAATGGACCATAGATTTTTCGCCTATTATTAAGGTAATCGTTTATTGTATACTTTAGAATCCAATTGTTCATTCAAATGGACATATTAGTACCGCCATCTATGCAACAGTTGTAGTAAAATACGTTACATTTCATACTCGGTGATCAGCTGTGACTAAGTAAACATGAGTGCCTTTGGCAAACAAACGCTAGATAGTAAGTATTTATGATTTTACGTAAAAACAAATAAATAAAAACATAGGATTAGTAGTAGAGGGGGTTGATCTTGTTGTCTAAGTACTGTTTATTGTATTTAAAAACTGTTTGCATTCTCTACGTTAAAAAAAAACGTGTACATTTAAATGGACACCAAGTCTTCCTGCCTGCATTTTTTTTATAACCTTAAAATTTTTTTATTCTCATTTTTTTTTTAATTTTTAGCAATTTTCGGCTCTAAAAAGTATCTTCGTTTTGGAGAAGATGATGAAAAAATTTTGGCTTGTTTGGAAGAATCTGATATTGAAGGATTTGATGACGACTTGGATGATTCCGAATGTGAGGCGAGAACTTTGACAGCGGTGCCGGCGGTGACAATGCACAGGAATTACCATTCGAAGAAAATAATGTTTTTGAAGACGATGTTGAAATGGAAGACGACGAAGAGCATCTTTCAGATAATTCATCTGAATCTGATGCAGAAATGAATGTGCCTCTCAGTGTTCTAAGACGTCGTTGGGGACGAACTTCATGGAAAAAAGTGGATAGATTTCAACCATTAAATATCTATACGCCTGAGATGAGGGACACAAGTTTTGAACGAAAGGACTGGAATGTTTTCGACTATTTTAAAATGTATTTCGAAGATTCTGATGCAGAGGAAATTAGCGCTTGTACCAATCTCAAATATTTCGCCGAGCACAATCAACCTATGAATTTAACAGTTGAAGAAGTTAAAAAGTTTCTTGGAATTTCAGTTCTGATGACATGCCTAAAGTTTCCGCAAATTAAAATGTACTGGGCTGCCCTCACCAGAGTAGAAAAAATAACTAAAAATATGACTAGGACAAGGTTTTTTAAGATCAGAAGTCATTTAAAAGTTGTCGTAGACAATGATGTTCCAGAGGAAAAGAAAAAAGAAGATAAGTTGTGGAAAGTAAGGCCACTAATAGATAAAATAAAAAAAACTTGTTTATCCTTGGAACGCCATCCCATAGTAGCTATAGATGAGCAAATGATTCCTTTCACCGGTGTATGTAAGATTAAGCAATTTGTCAGAGGCAAACCTAATCCTGAAGGCCTCAAAAATTTTGTTTGTGCTACACCAGAAGGGTTGGTGTTAGACTTTGAAATTTACCAGGGCAAAGGAACTTTACTTCAAGCTTGTGATGTTGACTTAGGAGTGGGACCTAGTGCTGTAATTCGTTTGACAAATTCTTTAAGGCCAGGTTCTCATGTGTTTATGGACCGCTATTTTACAACAATTCCTCTCTTAGAGTATTTAACTGCGGAAAAAATTGTAAAAAAGTTTCCTAGGGGTTTCACTGAACAAACGGTTAGGAATGATGGCCAAATCAACGTCGTGCAATGGTTTGATCAAAAGCCAATTTTTATAAGTTCCACTAAACTAGGAGAGCAACCTGTAGATAACTGCAAAAGATGGTGTAAAAAAGAATCTAAATACATTCAAGTTCCGCGACCCCACATAATTAAATGTTACAATGGTTCCATGGGGGGCATCGATCTTATAGACAGGATGATAAGCTACTACAGGATGTCCGCAAGAACTAAAAAATGGACTGTGAAAACCATATTTCATCTTTTTGATTTAGCAATAGCTAACTCTTGGATTTTGTATCGTCAAGACCGACAAAAACTAGGTGACAGGCAAAAGGATATTTTAAAATTTCTTGAATTTAAACTTGAAGTTGCTGATTGCTTGTTAAAAGATGACCCAAATGCCAATGCTGAAACTACCAGCTTCACAAGATTAAAAACAAGGAACAACCTAGCCGGTTATGATTCACCAAGATCCAGCCCGACCCAAAAAACTCAGAAAATGCATTTGCCTGAGTTGGTAAAAATTAAAAATTCTATGCGCTGTAAGCAGAAAAATTGTAATAAAAAAACCAAATTTTTTTGTAATGTTTGCAAAATTTACTTATGCATCACGTCAGAGCACAACTGTTTTTATGACTTTCACGTTTCTGGAATAAAAAATTAAAATTATATGTGCATTTTTATTTTTTGGTATGAGTTGAAAATATGACCTGACAAAGACCCAGTGTCCATTTTAATGGACAATTTTTTTTTCAAAAACTAGTTAATCAAAAATTCTGAAAAAATTCATATAGGGTTTTCGACAGCCCTAAAATCAATGGTTCAATTTTTAACAAATTCTGTCGAGCCGTTTTTCTTTGGGTCTCAGGAGGATATGCTTTAAGCGGGAATTTTTCGCAAGAATCTACGAATGGTCGAATAGCCATTGAGGAGCGATTGCAAACAGAATCAAAGGTGTTGTCACATGTGAACAAATCTTTTAATATTATGAAGTTTTCAAATCAAATTGGGCGGTATAAAAAATGTGTATCGACTGGACGCTATACGATTATTGTTAATGAAAATTTGGTAACTAAATGGTGATAATGACAGGAAATATTAATACCTATTCTATATTATTTTTAGTTTTAGAATATAGAAATGCGGAGATAAAAAAAGTCAAGGTTGATATTCGTATTTGCTTTTTCCCGGGGGGGCAAGTGCCCTTGTCTGCCCCCCCTTCCGGCGGCTATGGTCCAGATACTAGATGTATCTTAAAAAAAATTCTTTTATTACTGAATTCAGAAATAAAAGAGCATTCCATATAAAAAATAAATCAAACGAATTTAACTGCAAGTGTAATGAACGGCTAATGATACACGGTAATGGATAAACGTTACAGACAGGGGAACACAAACTTCCTGGTCATCCTGAATATGTCTAATCCCGCTTGGTCTTGGAGGAATTGAAGCAAAAAGATGTTTCAGGGGTTGAAACTAGCCAATAACCATACGAAGATTTTGGTTAGTTATTATTACTTTGTGCTTATTTTAGCTCTTCACTATTTTTGATCATTTCTAGGAAAAACTGGTTTCCCTATCGTTTATTTTTTAAAATATTTTTAGGTGTGTAAATTATGCATTCGATTTTTCGAATTAATTAATTAGGTAGACACTGGAATTCTTTCGTGAAAGTGTTGTTCATTGTAAAAATCGCAAACAAATAATTTTCTAACGTCTTGACATCACACAAGCCGAGATAACTAACTGACCAAATACTAATTTTATCTTAAAAAAAAATGGATTTTAGTACTGAATTCGGAAATAATATAGATCAAAAGAGAGACTTCCATGTCCTCTTAATTGAAAAAGTTCGTGCGATGGCCGGGAATCGAACCCGGATCAACTGCTTGGAAGGCAACTATGCTGACCATTACACCACCATCGCATATTTGTATAGTTTTCTTTAGGCGGTGGGTGCAGTTAAGTGAAAGGAAGAAATTTAGATCATTTATATTCTATAGCCTATACAATTGTATTAATAAATTAATCTCAAAGCATGTACATGATATAAAATGAAAACATTATATTTTCTTATTATGATTTGATTTACGTAGGGTGTAAATTTATTCACATTTCCGAAATTATTGGAAATGATCTATCTCATAAAAATAAGGAAGACGTTTAGATAAATAGTTTCACTGTACACGGTGTTATTATTGCTTTAGTTTTTTTTGATACACTCAAACTATGTTAATCCAGTATTCAATTTAATAATAGATTAGAAGGAAATCTGGTACAAAACAATCTAAATGAATTTCATATTTCGAAGATACCCAGAGCTGGGTGGGACATTAAGAAAGGAGAAGAAGCCTTTTAGCCCTAAAAGGTGAAAATAGTTTGAATCAATCCTAAAAGGTCATTCGCTAACTAATAACCATTCATCCTTCTCTCTGGAATTTTGTGTCCACCATTGAAAAGGAACAAAGTTTGACAGAACTTATACTGGTCAAAATGTTGGCAAGTGAACCGGCTTAAAAAAAAACAAATAGTGCCAAGATTGAATCAAAGGTTAAAAAATATTATTGAAAGTTTAATTTATTCTAGTAATGATGATTTGGAAAAATATATTAGAGCCGCGCATATTTTATTTAGCTTTTTTTTAATTCGTAATGTTCAGATTTTATTTGAATAAATATATTGTCATCTTACGCATACATTTTTAATATATTTGTTTTCCTTTAATTTTCTCCCTGTCTATATATTATTACATCAGGATTTGAAATTTTAGTTTTCGAACTAACTACATAGACCCAAAATGGCCTTTGCGTAAATTACTGGCAAAATAGGGGTACTTTGCTGGTCATCAAAGTATGTTAATATCATATTAGCGGCCCCATATCACAAAATTTGAGGGTGTGAATATTTAGAAATCAGTCCTTAAAGTTCCAAATAAAAGAGACAAAAGAAACTTCTAGTAATAATCCTATAATAACTAACTTAGCACCCTATAAAACTAATGAAATAGAAACAATAGTCTAACCGAGGAAGCTCCTAATAATCTCCTCTATATAAACCGGGAAAATTTTATATTTTTTTATATATTTATATATATATATATATATATATATATATATATATATATATATATCCAATTCCAAGATATCGACATTAAAGACAAACGTTTAGAATACTCGAGTACCGAATTGACAACAAAACAACGTAGGCACACTTCCACCTACTATTTATTTTAAATCGTAGGAATAATTTTTATTTTATTTGCATGTGTGTAAATAGTTTTATGTCTGTTTTGATCATGAGCCGTTCTCTCATAATGTTTTATGTAATGAAACAAATGGAACTGTATTAAAAGATTTTTCTTTATTTGTATGCTACGTTATAATAACACTGACCAAGACCAAGTATTGGTCGAAACGTTTATTTTTAATGTCAGTATTTTGAAATAAAAATAGGATACAAGAAAAAAGCCATTAACTCTACCATCTACGAACCTTAATCCAAGAAATCTCCTAACTCAGGAATATATCTAACAAGGTTCAAGAACCTTAAAAAAACACAAGTAATATATATATATATATATATATATATATATATATATATATATATATATATATAATATATACAACATCGCATTTACAGTAAAAAGTACGGGAACTCTTAAATAACATCAAAATCGCTAAAGTCGTGCTTATAAAACTCGGAGTTTGGGGGGTTTTTGGGCATCTGGAATTGAAAAATTGTATCAGCACTTTTACCAGATTTTCCTTACCTAAAATGTATGTCCTATTTATTTTTATTGCACTAAATTGGCTGTCTCAAATTTAGTACTGTCCCAATGTTTTAAAATTCTATCTGTACTGGTTGCTGAGATATGACAGTACCGGAACGCCTAAATTTCTTTTAAACTGCTAAAGGGGTGCGCACAAAATTCGAATGCCCCATTTATTTTTATTGAAATAAGTGACTTCGCAAGTTATTTTTTTATCAGGTGATATTGGCGGCTTTCCCTCACTCTTTATCCAGGCTTGGGATTTGTCTAAGTTCCACCAGTGGCAGATACTTAGAGGGGGTTTAAAAGCCAACAGGCAGCACAACAACGACAAAACAACAATAACTCTAAGATAAGAAGGATATTAAAAGTCAATGGAGTAAAACAACAATAACCTAACAGAATACTTATTTTAAAGACACAATTTTTAATTAAATGTTGAAAGTGGTTCCCATTATTTGCCAGACAGTACCCAAGTAGATCGTAAAACTCTTGCAGTGTGGTGTTCAACATATTCGGTGTTACAAGTGCAACTTCGGTGCGGATTCTTCGCGGAGTTCGTCTAAATTTTCTGGAAGATTCTTGTATACACGATCTTTCAAATGACCCCACAGTCCAGTGGAGTCATATCAGGGGATCGGGGTGGCCACTCTAATGCACCATGTAGCGTTTATAAAAATTAATGCAAAATCAGAATAATAAATTAATGGTGTAAAGATTTAAAGTACCTCTGTATATTTATTTTTTATTTAATAAGGGATTTCTTCCCTTTAGCTAATACTAAGCTATGTTTTCGTTTTCCAGAATGAACGGCTGCTAATGTAGGTTCGAAATAATTGCTAACGCAGGGCTAAGAAGTAATTATGTTTTTATTTTTTTCTTTGTGGAAAGCCACCAATATCACTTAACAAGAAAAATAGCTTAATAACTCAAAAGCCATTTATTTCGATAAAATAAATGGGGCATTATATTTAAGATTAGAAAATGTCTACATGTAGCGCAAAACTGGGAAATATGACAACTTTGCAGATACCATTTTTCAATTCCGCATTCTCACAAATCCATAATTACCGAATTTGATAAGCACAACTTTAGCGGTTTAAAAGATAATTAGGCGTTTCCCTACTTTTTGCTGTAAATGCGGGGTTGTCGTATCTCAGCAACCAGTAAAGATAGAATTTTGAAAGTTTAGGAGTTTACTAAATTGGAGACGGCCAATTGCAATAAAAATAAATGTGGCATTCCATTTTTTATAAGAATATGACTACGTGTAGCACAAAACTAGGAAATCTGGCAACAAGCCAATAACAACAAATGACAAATTTTGCAAGCACAACTTTAGGGGTTTTGAAGATATTTAAGCGTTCCCGTTCTTTTTACTAACCCTGTATATATGCTGTTTTCATTCCGGGTGTACATCCGTTCACTAAACCTGTGCATAAAGACTTTATTCGGACGCGAGAAAGAAAGTTTCGAAAATGTCAAATTTGGTTTTGGCGAAAGGTCAGCAAAACTGTTCTTTTCAGAACGATAGTAGTAAACGGATGTACACCCGGAATAAAAACACATCGTATTTTCCATCCATGAAGGACTAAAAATCAAGGAGGTCATTTTATGATGGAATGATGTTTCTATAAACTTTCGATTTCGCCAGTGTTGCTCTCAATGCAAAATTTTATCCTCTGCCCACTGCATTTGAAACACTGAAACATTTGAAACATTTATTGAATTAAAGAAGCATTGCTACGAAAAAATTACATAGTAGCACTCTTCTTGAGCTACAAAAGTCGCTTGTCAGTAGAGTGCTTGATAGAATTCCTATATTACAATATCAAATAGTACATGACTAACCGGAGCATTTATAAAACAACAAAAACTAGATCACGGTCTTAGTGACCATGCGCAACTTAAATAATTTAACAAAATTATAGTGTATTCCTTATTATTACTAACTGGAGCATTTATAAAATAACATAAACTATAGATTTATAATAGGTATTGTATGTGTGATAGTCTGAAAATTCTCTTTTATCCACTCGGAACCTCTTAATGCATAAGACAATTTATAAGATTCCTTATCTGCAAAGGCAATATATTATACAGCTTCGGGCCCAGGTATGATATGTGTCTCATAGCAGCAGAAAACACCGGCTGTGGAAAGGTCAAGGCTTCATCCGTGATAGAACGGGTGCAATAATTATGAGAAATCAAAGTTTTGTATGTTTTATCATTGTTCATGAATCTCAGTGTACTTCTTACAAATAATTGACGAACCGATAGCAAGCCACTCTCCCTAAACAATATTTCTGTTGGAAATAGTTTATTCTTCTTCAAAATTACTTTAATTATATACTTTTGTGTGATGACCAGAGGATTAAGGGCATTGGAAGTTGCACTCCCCCAAACCCCCATCCCATAGCAAAGTATGGACTCCACCAGAGCCTGGTATGTGAGAACCAGAAGCTTCCGAGACAGAAATTCCCTTAACTGATAGAACTTATAAATTGTTTTACGGATCTTATTCACAACATAGGTTATGTGGTCTACATACTTGAGATTTTTATCTATATACAACCCAAGATACTTTACATTATCTTTCCCAGATATGCTTAGACTACAGGCACAGTTTGAGGTTCCCATTATACATGAGAATTCATACACCTTCAGTTTTGGGAATAGTATATTACTTTTATTATTCATTGAAAATGCAACATACGAGGTCTTAGAAACATTCATTGTCAGAAGATTCTGATCCATCCACATCTTTATTCTGGATATATAACTTTCAGCCCTGTGGAACACACCCTCCCAAGAATCGCCACTGACTAAAATAACTGTGTCATCCGCATAACATACACATTCACTACTTTCACTAGGCAAGACTGAGAATAAATCGTTTACATAGATGGAAAAAAGTGTGGGGCCCAGGACTGTGCCCTGAGGAACACCAAACCCTATCGTACTTTCGTCACTTAGAACACCATTAATTTTAATTTTTTGTATCCTGTTTTTTAAATAAGATTCAAAAAGATCGTGGGCAATACCCCTGATACCACAATTCCTAAGTTTGCCAAGCAAGGTTTGGTGATCCACTGTATCAAAAGCACGGGCCAAATCAATGAATATACCAATGGTTTTTTGCTTCTTTTTGAAGTTCTTTATAATAAAATCCGTAACATGAACCATTGCACTCTCAGTTGACAGACCAGATCTAAATCCGTATTGTGAGTCTGAGAGTATTTTGTTTCGACACAAAAAACCATCCAGCCTTAACTTTATACACTTTTCAAACAATCGGTTTATCATGCTGGTTATCGCAATTGGTCTAAAATTTTCTTTTTGTAGTTTGTCACCCGCCTTGAAAACTGGCACCACTATCGCTCTTTTAAGAATGTCCGGATATACACCACACTCGAAAATCAAGTTAATCAAATGTAAAAGCGGCTTCGTAAGGTATTTGTGGTTTTCTTTTAAAATAGAGGATGAAATATTGTCCTCCCCTGCAGCCGACTTTAGCTTTAGAGAAGCTATGACCGCGATAATTTCATTTTTTGAAATAGGGCTAAAAAATAGAGACTCAGTTATACTTTTGCATGGAAATTTATAATCGTTGCCTTTAATCGAATCAGCCAAACTCTTACCAATGGTTTCAAAATATTTGCCAAATATATTAGCAATCTCTTTGTTATCACCTACAAGTATATTATTGTTCATTATTCCGGTAATTTCCTTAGGTTTTGTTTTTTTGCTGGTGGCATTTTTTATTACCTCCCAGGTTTTCTTGACATCATTTCTACATTCGTTTATTTTTGTTTTAAAATAATTAAACTTAGCTTTTTTAATTAGATTAGTAAGACTATTTCTATACCTACGAAATCTCTCTTGGGCGTCAAGATTATCTGGGTATTTAATTGCTGTCTTTTTTAGTTTATCCCTATTTTTAATAGAGTTGATTATACCTGCAGTAATCCATTCACTCTTTTTTATAACCTTTTTAACTTTCAAAAACTTTGTAGAATCCCTGATAATGTCTGACAATATGTGAATAAAATTACTAGTGCATATATTAGGATCCACACCACAAACAGTAGACCAGTCGTTAGACTTAATTTTATTTTGTATGTTTATATAATCTATTTTTTTAAACATTTCTCTGCTACTTGTTAATGCATCATTCAATTTGTGGTTTTTATTTTTACCCAAAACAGCACTCAAAATTATAGGAAAATGATCTGTCATCCCGCAATTAAGTACAATAGAATTATATTTGCAAGACACTAATTTGTTCCTCAAAAAGTAATGATCCAGACATGATCTTGAGAGACGCTCACATCTAGTAGCACTATTTATCTGACTTACATATCCCATTGCATTTAAACAGTTTAAATAGTTACATGTAATATTATTATGCACATCCAGCAAATTTATGTTTACATCTCCAGAAAAAATCTCTAATGGACAGCTTTCAAATTTACTTTCAAAAAGTGCCAGTAGATCATTTAAAAATTCATCGCAGTTCAAAGAGGGCAGCCTGTACACCCCAATCAGACCCACTCTCACATCATTCACCGCAAAAGTTACTCTCAGAAATTTTGTGTGCCCCATTTGTAAGACTTCAGCACTAGGTTGCCAGTCGGACCTGACAAAAATTATTGTACCATTACATTTATTATGATGACTATTATTATAGAATGTGTCAAAACCTTCCATAGCGAAGTCATCAAGATCATGAACAATGCCCGTTTCTGAAAGGATGACCACTCCAAAATCAGTGGAGCTCGCTTTTAAGAAGCCAATGAGGTTATCAAAATTTTTATGAATACTACGTATATTAAAGTGGATAAAATTTACATTAGAGTTAGAAATAAGTAAAGAGCCAAGATCATCAATATTTTCACAATTAAGATTACTCACCGAAAGATAATCATCAAGTATATCAAACACAGCCATTTTAGTAATGAATACTTTATATTGTCATTGCACTTAACTTACAGATATTATTCTAGTTTGCTAGATTATCAATATCGTCTTCTGAATTAATTCTAAAAATCACACTTGAGTCACTTTTTCTAGTCAGGATGATTCCATCTCTAACCCAGACATACTTGTATCCATGACGCTTAAGAACTCTTGCCCTTTTGAAGAGATCTCTTTGTTCAGTTGTCAGATCTTCGTTAAAGTATAATGGTGATTCTTCTCCAGGTATACTGCAATCAACCGAGGTGATTTTTCCTTTGTCTTTTCTTTTATCTATAAACTCCCTTCTCAACTCTTTGCTTTTGCATTCAACGACAATTGGACAGTTATCTTTGCGAGGATTAGATAATTTAAGTATTACATCACTTCTAGATAGATTTGGGTTAACATACTTCATAGCTTTCTCGGCCTTGGCAGTGACTGAATCAGCACCTTCCTCCGCCTGGTACTTTATCCCGACAATAATAAGATTAGCATTCCTGTTTAGCCTCTCCTGCATTACCCTTTATCTTCTCAATTTCTTCTTTTAACTTTCGGTTATCATCCCTTAACTTTCCCATTTCTCTTTCAATTTCTTCATTTTTCAGTTTCTGTTCTTCGTACTGTTCGGCGTAGAATTTAATATCTTGCTTTAGATCACGAATCTCTCTCTTCAAATCCTTCAACGACTCAATTAGTTCTTCATATGAATGAGTGGACGTAGACAGGCTACCACTTCCAATACTTCTCCTTGCCGTTTCACTTCTCACCTCATTCTCTAATTGTCTCTTGCAAGTTGGGCAATACCACTTATTTTTGGTTTTCTTGATAACCTCGAAATCAATTTCGGAGATCTCCGCGCACACGAGGTGAAACCATTTTTTACATTTTTCTCCACATTGAATTCCAAAATGTTGTTTGGTGATGTTTTTATTGCATTTCGGACACACCGCCTTCGGTTGAACCATTTTGCAATTAAACAAATGTATTAACTTTTGTAGTATGCGGACACCTTTAGTTCTCCTTTGTTATTATTTCTATTGATTTTGACCAAGGTTATGTTTAAAATCCCACAAAATCAAGCCGAGATAAATAGGTTTATTACTGTTAGGAACCTTTTATGCGTTGAAAATTTCGCGAAATATTTTACTTATACTTTAATATAGGTCCCTATAACACTAGTTTAAATTTTAGTTTACTTTTTTAGTGAAAAACGATAGTTTTATCTTGGACCGTTTAAAAACGCGTCGTCACTTCTAAAGCAGATCACACACACGCATCCGGTGCTGGTTTGACCAGACGGGTTCTGCTATGCCCGACCTTGACGTCTCTCCCTTATGAGAATGATTAAAATGAACCATGACTCTTACACTAAGAAGGCGTTTGGTCTGTCCAATGTACGATTCACCACAGTCACACGGAATTTGGTAAACGCATTTTTTTTCTTGTCGATGTCCTTTGGCTGTTTTTGTCAGAAGGCTTCTTAACGTATTTCAGTGGCGTATATAAGAGGCGGGATTTCGGGGTTAAACCCCCTCCAGAGCCACTTTCATTGCTACAACTAAAATAAAGTAATGAACTTTTTTTTGGTTACACATATTATTTAGTACAATTAGGTAAAGAACAAAAATTAAAGACGTTTTTTTTGGTTGTTGGAAATATTCTTCATCTCAAAAGACCTTTTTGTGCATCGGAATTTTATAATTTTTATATTATATTATTTATTAACCTCTCATAGTAACTATTCTGCAGTAGATTTAAATTATGTTTTCAATTTCTGCCTCAAGGTCCTCCGTGTTATTACAAGTTGTTACAGCTCTGTTGTAAAGCGTTCTATGATGCCCTCTTTAACTGGTCAGTTATATATTTTTTGTAATTATATTATTATTATTAAAGCTAGAACGAGGAATAATTTAACGACAAAATATGCAAATCTACAACACGTTGTTTAAGAACTTAATCAACAAAGTCCACTTTCAAATATCTCACTAAAACAAAATTTATAATTTCGTTACACTATCCATGTTTGTTCGAAGCAAAAGACGCGATTCATGCAAATTCGGCTGCAGCGGTTTCCTGTCCCAAAAATGATAAACCCATGTTAACGACGGGCGTCCAAAATGACGTCGCCTTAGGCACATTTCCTACACAAAAAGCAAATATTTGTCGTGGGTTGGTAATTTGGACGTTTGCTACCGACCCCCTCGGGGTTGCATATCGGCGGACGCAGTGTTTGCACTCAGGACCCTAAATGAGCGTTCGGTGGTGCAAATATTAAATATGATGAACTGCAACAACGAGCGGTGTTAACTAGCTGGATATGTTTGGACCGGAACTCCAGTTTGGGCCAATTTTGAATTTAATTTGGCATAAGCCTCCTTTGGCGTATCATCTAGCTTTTGAATTTACATCCTGAGGAGAGGACTATAGGAAATAGGAACATATATTTTTCTAAAAATTATGTAATATACATTAAAAACAAGCTTTTATAAAGAGAATAAAATACCACTAGTCGACACGACATCTGTAACGCAGTTCTACTTATTATTTTTACAACGCCAGTAACTTTTGAATAATACAAAAAAAAGATGTTTAAAAACTCCCGATCCTTATAGTAAATTTCATGGAAAATGGTTCTGACTCAATGACTGCAATAAAATATAACAAGTTTGGCTCGGGTGGTGGTTCACAAGTACGTTATTTCAAACGTGTTTTAATATATTGTATACTATACTTTTTCTACGACTCAAAAAATATAGTGATTGCCAACAGATGTTGATGCTAGTACATATTCTAAAACTTGTTATTGTTTGATTTATGCCGTAACAAATGATGGAAATTTTAAATCTTTACAATGTTTCTTTCTCTCTCATCTCTTGTCTCAGCCAAGTTTTTATGCATGAAAATATAAATTTTTGTAAGAATTCGTCAGAGGGTGTTACGGGTGATGTTAATTCTTGATTGCGAACAATAACAATGTCCTTCCTGTCCAATTCGGGATAACGAATCACCGATATAAACAGGTTGGGAGGCTGGAAATCAACTGCAGTAGCCGAGAGTTACATCGATGAATCATCGGCATACAAAAGAAGGCAATCCAACAAGATCTTAGATCACAGCCCTGCAAAAACTGATGAAATACCAAGTTCCTCAAATTCTGGGTCCCTTCCATCTCATTCCCTCACACTAATAAATTATGAACTATTACCTGTTTTTTAAGGAAGTCCAATGCAATCCGCCATAAATTTGCAATAAGCCACAAATTGAACTTTTAATATTAATTTTATAAATAATAATAAAAGTAATTATAAAATGTTTTTCTGTCATTCAAATAAATTTATTTATTTTATTAAATATTTAAAGGTTTTGGTTTTAATTTGTGAATGCTCGTAGAACAAAGTACTGTTCCTAACACGTGCGCAAAGTATCTTAAAATTTCTTCGAGCGGTACGTGCCGGGAGGTATCACTTTGCGCGCTTGTTAGGAAAACGAATCAAGCATGTTTGTGTATTTCTTTTTTAGTATTAACGTTATCGAATCATCCTGCTTGATAGGTTTGCAGAAAACAATTAAAAGCTCCGCTGAATCGATCTTAATATGGGAAGTTGGAGTAACGCTTAAGGTTTTACTGCTCATTATCACCATTAGTTTGCCATAATTTGGATATTGCCACTGTTGTGAGGGTTTGTGCTATAGTAGTACTGGCAAAATCAAGCAACCAAAATATGTGAGTACAAGGATAAGTATGCAGACACTATCATGTAGTTAAGACTAACCATTTTGTCTTGTAAAATTATAAAATTGAAATATACTTTCGGAGTTCTGGGAACGTCAAAAAAATTAAATTATGATTAAGTTCAATTTCTGTTAATAATTAAATATTGACAATTTTAGGGAGACAATTAGTACATACGTACTAATCTAAATTTTAATGAGATAAATCATCTTGGTTGGACATTGATTAATTTACACCTTAAATATTTATTTTAATTAGTTTGCGACAATTTTTGTCTAACTTTCGGATCCGTCCTGTAGAACTGGTACTTTTACACAATGTTATATTTTTTATATCGTACTCAAATATTTTGTGGGAAGTTCTTTGGATCCAAATGCACTGTATATACCTGTCACAAAATTCGTTACTGTTATCAAGCTGAGCTTTAGGTGTAAGGATATATTAAAAGTTAGGTAAAGATTTGAAATGTCTGCTTTCGATTTCAAATATCGACTTCAATAAGAATAGGAATAATTAGGTCTTTGAAGATTTAAATGTTAAAAACACATCTTTTTTTCAATTTTAAACTGTTTGAGGCATTTCTTCAACAAATTTATGAAATATTAAAAAATTTATAAATAAAACTGACTTCAAAAAAATGACCTAAAAATTGAAAAATAATACTTTATTACATCTGAAAAATTTTACTTTGTAAAGTCGACGCCAAACTTGTTCTTAGTTACGTAATCATAAAAATAAATTATATTTATATACTGACAGTTTTGATGTCTATTACCACAAGTATAATGTTTTACTGGCTTTATTAATTTGGCTTTACAGAGTAAAATTTTTCAGATGAATTAAATATCATTTTTCACTTTTCAGTGCGTTTTTTTCTTGTCGGTTCTCTATGTTATAAAGATATTTATTTCATGCTTTTTAGTTTTACTTATATGAATTTTGTTTTAAAAGTTAAGTTTAACAAATAATCGCTTGATCCACTGCATATACTATAATAGTGGCGCATCCAAGGGAGAGGTTTGGGTGTTAACCCCCTTTCGAAATTTGTAGCAAAACGTGCAAATAGAAAAAAATATTGCAGTTTTCCCGGAATATAAAATATTTCGATATTTTTAATTTGTTTTTTAATTTCCCGGTGCGACCCAAAATGTATACTATCAGAAAGACCGTAAATAACTAATTTACAAATTATAGATTTTCATTTAACATTACAAAATTTAACCCCCCCCCACCCCGATTTCATTTTTGTGTGCTCCACTGTAATGTAGCTTCATTGTGTAATAACATCTTTTCTTATACAATATACAATTGGTCACGTACATACTTTCTCTTCCTTACATAATGGTGGACGCATTAGCGAGCGCATATATTGTTCAATGTAATATCGAGTTAAAGTTCAAAATGGCTTGATTCGGACATTTTTTAAATTTTCTCAATACGCTTGCTATGGAGCCACTCCTGTAACTTCCTGAATGTTCCCTAAAAATGTTGACCAAACCATCGTGGAGTAATCGATGTACATACATAAAACAATACATAGGATCGAATTTGTAAGCTCCTCTTTTTTTTTAAAGTTGGTTAAAAAGAAATATCATTTGTTATAAAGTAATAAAGTTACAAAAAAAAATGGTAAAATACATCAATATTTTCATTAAAATATTTGAAAATTTAAGGACAATACGTATCAAAAAATCAACCAAATTGTTTTTTTTTGTATTTTATCCCAAACAATTTTTCATGGTTGCCACTAGATGAAAATTCCTAAAAAATTCACTATTTTTCAGAACCACCCTGTACAGCAAAACTACTGACGTTACAAAAGCTGCTAAACCTTTGGCCTATTCTACAAGAAAGTGCCTTAACGTCTTAAAACGCGAATTAAAATATCTTCCTAGTTCCCGAGATATACATCTTTTAATCTATATCAAGATTCTACTTTGTGTATTTTAGGTGTCAAGCAGTATGTTAAAAAAAATCACATTTTATGATTAAACAAATTCGGAAGGAAAATATTGAATAGAAGAAAAATAGTAATAGGGTATTTGAAAAAAGCGTCGCGGAATTAACTTATATTTTTTATATAGAATACTTGTATATTTTTACCAGGGGCGTACAGCCCATGGAAGCAAGGGAAGCAGTGCTTCCCCAAAAAAAATTACAAAACATCTTCTAAAATGTAATTTTTGAGATAGGAAACCATTAATTTAGTTTATATTAAAAATGCTAAAATATTATCTTAATTATCAAGCCCATAATAAATGCGGCCTCGACTCCGACCCAGCCACAATAGAATATCGAATAGAACCTATGCGGGCCGCTAGCTTCTCTGCAGCCAAGTCCTGTATGCTTGATTTCCTGTGAATCGAGCCAGAGGTTATTGAACTTTCCACCGGCTGTTTGCAATTTTTGCATTTCAGTCGAGTGCTTTAAGTGGTGGCAGAAGCTATCGTTGGAGTAGGTTCTTTGTTTGAACGGCTATCCGTGTGTTGTGTGATACGTACGTCGCGTCGTGCGAGGTGGAAGACAATAATACGGACGTGGATATGCAAATACTGTCAACTTCGGCTGTCGGTAATAACTTTGAAAATGTTGGAGAATTTAGTAAGAAGAGTGTGTGTGAATGTGTGGTGTGTGTCTTAATAATAAAAGGATTTTCAACATTAAACTTTGCTGATAAGCTTCAAATAATTTCCAAAGGAAGGGCAAAACCACCTATGAAAAATTTAACCACAAAAATGAAAAACTGTATCAGACATTTTTATCCGGAAAAACAATTCGAACAATTTAAATGGGTATGAAAATATAAGTAAATTATTTTGTTGGCCATGTTTACTTTTTGAAAATGAAAAAGGTCTCTGGAATAAAACTGTTTTTTTCGATTTAAACAATTTCCATAAAGCTGTAAAAAGACACATTATGTCCAAAGCGCATTTACAGGCCGTCATAAAAGAAAAATTCTTAGGCAAAACCAGAGTTGAACACACCCTTAATAAACAGTTGGAAATTAGTCACCGCCAACACAATGAACTAGTCGATAAAAATAGGCAAATATTAAGAAGACTTATCGATGTTGTTTGTTTTCTCCGACAGCACGAATTGGGATTTAGAGGTCATGACAAAACAAGGGTTTCTTCAAATAGAGGAAATTTTCAAGAGTTACTTAGCTTAATGGCTAAATATGATGATTGCTTAAAAAATCATTTAGATCAGTCTAGCGTTTTTCGCAGAACGTCGAATCGAATCCAGAATGATTTAATTTCCGCTGTTGCAACCATTATTCTAAAAAGAATTAAGCAGGAGATTGGCGAGGCGCGGTTCATTGCTATTGTTCTGGTCGAAACAACTAATTTTAGCCAATTATCTATAATACGCTACGTTAAAACAGACGGAAGTATTCAAGAGCGATTTTTAGGTTTTAAGAAGGTGTCCGAAAATCGTACAGCAGATGCATTATATACCGTAGTTTATAACGTTACTAAAGAAATTAATGGAGAGAAAAAATTAGTTGCTCAAAGCTATGATGGAGCTGCAGTGCTAGCAAGACAATTAGGGGGTCTGCAAGCTAAAGTTCGAGAAACTTTCCCAAGTGCTGTGTTCATTGTTTTGCTCATAAATTAAATTTAGTTTTATCCCAGTCCATCAATCACATTAAAGAGTGTAAAGTAAAGTCACCAAAACGTACAGAAGCTTTGGACTCCATTGTCCACAAACGATTGCCCAAAGTAGTTCCTAATAGGTGGAACTATAATGGAAAACTTGTGTTAACAGTATCTGAAAATCGTGAATCACTGATTAAACTATTTGAGAGTACATACAATAGAAAATAATGAAACGTGGGACTCAGAAGCAATAAATAGTTCGAGGGGGTTTTTGGACTGTTTGAAACGAGATTTTAATTTTAATTATTTGTTGAACATATTTTCAGAAGTATTTCCATTCTCGGACAATATTTTTAATATATTACAAACTAAAACAAATGATATTGCTTTTTGCCTAAAAAAGTGGATGATTTTAAGTCCATGTTAAGCCAAAAAAGAGATGATTGTGATCTATTTTGGGAGAAAACGATGACGTTAAATGTAGAGTCACAAGCCAAGCGTCTTCGAACAGACAAGGTGGGAGATGTTCAAACATCACACAGATGCCTTTTTTATGAAATAATCGATCAAATTCAGCAACAAATAAACTATGGATTTAACGGTTTAAATGATTTTAAATTCCTCGAGCTCTGCAATTTTGATGCATTTAAAGAAAAAACTTTTCCAGAAGATGCGTTTAAATCTCTTCTTCATTATGGCGAGTGATACTGCGATCTGAACTAAAAGTGATTTACGAAACTGATGACGTTAGCGCAAAAAATAACGCTAAGGAACTCATGCAATTTTTAAAAGACAAGGAGCTGGAAGATGCCTACATCGAAGTGTCGAAATTGTGTGAATTAGTATTGACAATACCTGCCACAAGTTCATCAGTAGAACGCAATTTTTCAACACTTAAACGTATAAAAAATTTCGTCTAGCAGCACATTTTTTGCAAGGCCTATTCAACTTTAATTCATGTCCAAAATAAGAGTCTTTGAAATTGAAATTACATTTTAAAATGGCCTCTAATTTTAGATGTGACAGATCCTGTATACTTATTTAGAGAAATAAAATTAGCCAATATGCTTTTATGAGTACTTCAGTTGGGGATCAAGTAACTTATAAAACGCTTGAGCTTTGTAAGTTTTGAAAAATTCTAAATTTGGGTTCTTTATATTTTGTAAGTTTTACAATTGGTTGCCATTTTAAATTGATCAATTTTATTGTCTTCAGAGTTTGGACACAAATTAAGCTGCCACTTTACTTCTCTTTAGTTTTAATTTTCGTCTTTCGTTAAAAATTAAAATATTCTTTAAATCTTGGGTTAAAAAAAGCCCAAAAAGCAGTGATTAATTCTGATACTTTTTTTGAAGCAGTGAATGAAGTAAGTACACCTTAAAGTTTTCACTAAATATATTAAGGAAGGTGTATTTAATCAACCATTGAGGTGTGCTAATATTTGAATTTTTATTTTGTTTGTTTCAAAAATGATTAAAAAGACGGGAGGTATAAAAGAACTGCACTGTATATAGGGAAATTAAATAAAGCAAAATCCTATTTAAAAAAAATCATTATATCCAAATTAAATAATATATTATAAATGTTGATTTTTTAAATATATTTATTGAGTTTAGTACTATGCTTGCTAAAAATGCACCAGAAAAATATCAAACGATTTAAAGCTTTTTGTCAAGAAAACAGTCAAGCACATGGTGTTTAAAAGAAAGAATGGGAGCATCTCCTTAAACGTGAAAACACTTAAGAGCTCTTTTGTATAGCGAAAATGTCTACGGAATTGCCACGAAATTACTATAATTATATGGTCGAGTTCGATTCCCTCTCGCAGGGTGTCGAAAATTATAGAGCGCACGTTTATAAGAAATACCATCGAGGTACTTTGCAAAATTGCTCTTGTCAAGATGGCATGTATATACGGCTTATATAAATATATTTCGCATGAGTATAACCATGCCTTGGTTAAACGGTCTCAACACCTTTTTTTCCTTCATTCTGCTACTGCATTGAAAAATTGACCAAATAATGTAGTTTATTCTATGTTATTATTTTTTCTTAAATCGGCCAAATCAAGTATTTCAAGGTTCTCTACTTCTTTTTAAGTACTTCTATTCCATATTTGAGAAAGTAATGTGCAAAAGGCAATTTTTGAAAAATTTAAGAAAAATCTAGTTTGCTATGAGGTTGTATATTTTAAATGGCGTTCTTTGGAATTGTTTATATTTCGAATATCAATACGCCATTTTAGACTATGCGCCAAACTGTGTCAGACTTTGCAAATATTAGTATTTTGTGTAGAATGAGAATAACATACCATACTTACTTATCTTTGCTAAGTTGGATTTCCTAATCTCTGAATTCCTTTCCTCCGAAACGGTTATGCTTGAAGACTTTGAGGTTAAAAATAATTATAAAATTAACTTTCTCTTAACTACAAATACGTATATTTTGTAATAAAATATTCTGTTTAGAACACCAACTGATATTATAGTTTGTAAAATGCAATCAATTACTTTCGCTTCCCTGGCTATGAACTTTTTTCATTATTTCGACTGTGAATCTTCAATCGAATGGATTGGATATTCTCTAGCTCAAACTTGTCCTTTAATATTAAGCTAAATTTTTTTATTGCAGTTGGATTTCGTAATCTGTGAATTGCTTTCCTCTGAAATGGTTATACTTGAAGATTTCGTGGTTCAAAATTAAGAATGGCTAGGATCTATTAAAGGTAGAACAGCTGTGACTTTGAAATCAACCAAACTCTGACTAACCCAGTGGCGAATATATAGATATTGATTCATTCTGGGTGGTTTTTGTAAGCAAGGAGCTAGAAAACTCAAAACAACATACTTACTTCCTTTTAGTAAGTACAACTGGCTCTCTGGCTACTTCCACACATCGTCGCATATAGCTAGTTGATCTCTTTCTCACCACTCTCTTTTTCAAACTTTCGTTTTTGTTTTCCTTGAGTGTGTTTTGACCACTCTCTAATTATTGTTTTTTATTTCATCCAACTGGAAGTTTTAGTATTCCTACCACTTCGTTCTGTTTGGGTCTATAATTCTGCTGATTGGGACTGGTTGCAGGATTTATAATCATCCTTCTCTTGTAATCATGTTTGTGTTCTTTTAGTCATTCTTCCAAATTTGTTTACAAGTCGCCGATGTAATCCAACTAGACGTAGCAACTTTTATACCCCATTCTGTTAAAATTTCGAAACCTCTTAACAATAAACCTTGGTTTTTAAAATCTTGGGACAATGGTAGACTAGAAAAAATCAGTTCTTACAATAATTGATACAAATTAATACAACTTTTGATGGTGGACAATATGTCTCCACATCTATGGAAATCTGTATTTTGACTTAAATTTGTTAAAATAATAATCTGCTCACGTTTTTAAAAAAGGATGAAAAGCTTCTCCCTCTGACTGGCATCTATGAGTAAGGTAATGAAAAAGTATATTAATACTGATCTTTTCAATAACACTGAAGGTATAAACTTATCCATTATAGGCAATAGGGATTTTGTCACCAAAGGTTTACAACAATCTTTTTACTTTTATAACTCACAAGTGGAATAAGTCGTCCAGTGAATTCCATGGTCAAGACCAAGCATTGCCCTCGACATATCGAAAACATTTAACTGACTTAATGATAATGTACTCGTTAATAAACTCCTTGCCAAAGTGTTTCCACAGTGTTTGATAGTCATTTATCTGCCTTTCACAAATTCAACCCAGACATTCCACTGTGTTCAGTGTTGGCCTATACAATACCCCTCCAGCAGATCAATGATCTGCTCTCTTTCAGAAAATTTATTTACAGCTATGTTGACGATAGTACCCTCCACTCCAACATACAATATCTCAAACCTCTTTCCAAGACTGAAATTTATAAAGACATTATTCTACATAGAATTGTAAAAGTTTACCGCAACTAGGACAACACTAATTATGATTATGAACCTACGAATTAAATCTCAATACTCACATTATTGAAATGGATAATTCACTTTGAGTACTATGGCGTATGTTGGTATATAAGGGGAGCAGCCATTCCCCTAGATTTTCGACCTTGTCCCAAGAAAAGCTTTTCGCCTGATTGATGAGCTACACATCACAAGGAACTTTCCCTTCCTAGAGAATCATCGAATTATTAGCGACATATATCTGTCATACAGATTCTACCATGAATTGGGTTCTAATAAAGTATCCACCATTATAACTATCCTAGCCACTCCTGTCAGGAAGACACAAGCATCGATCTACATGCATCACCTTCACCGTCCAACTGCAAAGACAAAGGACCCCCTACGTTTTTCGCTCCCCTGTTTCGATTATGGAACCTGTTAGAAACAAAAGTCATTCACTCTTTCCCTTTCATCATTTAAAGTAATCAAGGTTCTTAATACTTAGGCCATTAAAAAATAAGTAAAGTTAAAAACTTCTAAAAATTCTCACGCTTTAATGCTCAGGTATTTCGCACATTAGCAGACCACTCCTATAATCTCGAAGGGCGTACGCCATATTTACCAGGGGCGTGCGGTGAAATTTTAAGAAAGGGAGGCAATTTTTAGAAACTTACCTATCTGTAATGTAATTCCATTCTTCGATCATCTTTTGCAAATTCGTCAATGACATCATCATAAACAACAGCGATGTATGCGAAAGTCTCTCCTGCCCCGTTGAATTTCTCACGAATTTTTTTATACGTTTAAGTGTTGAAAAGTTGCGTTCTACTGATTAACTCATGGCAGGTATTGTCAATACTAATTCACACAATTTCGACACTTCGGTATAGGAATCTTCCAGCTCCTTGTCTTTTAAAAATTGCATTAGTTCCTTAGCGTTATTTTTTGCGCTAATGTCATCAGTTTCGTAAATCACTTTTAGTTCAGATCGCAACACTCGGTCGAAGAATTGGCCATAATGGAGAAGAAGAAGAAGAGATTTAAACGCATCTTCTGGAAAAGTTTTTCCTTTAAATGCATCAAAATTGCAGAGCTCGAGGAATTTAAAATCATTTAAACCGTTAAATCTATAATTTATTTATTGCTGAATTTGATCGATTATTTCATAAAAGAGGCGTCTGTTTGATGTTTGAACATCTCCCACCTTGTCTGTTCGAAGACGCTTGGCTTGTGGCTCTACATTTAACGTCATCGTTTTCTCCCAAAATAGGTGAATCATCTCTTTTTTGGCTTAACATGGCCATAAAATCATCCACTTTTTTTAGGCAAAAAGCAATATCATTTGTTTTGATTTGAAATATATTAAAAACATTGTCCGAGAATGGAAATATTTCTGAAAATATGAAAAAAAAAAAATGAAAATAATTAAAATTAAAATCTCGTTTCAAACAGTCCAAAAACCCCCTCGAACTATTTATTGCTTCTGAGTCCCACGTTTCATTATTTTCTATTATATTCTCAAATAGTTCAATCAGTGATTCACGATTTTCAGATACTGTTAACACAAGTCTTCCATTATAGTTCCACCTAGTGGGAGCTACTTTGGGCAATCGTTTGTGGACAATGGTGTCCAAAGCTTGTGTACGTTTTGTTGACTTGGAAAAAAAAGCAGCCATGCCACTTAAAGTAACGAAAAATACTTTACACTCTTTAATGTGATTAATGGACTGGGATAAAACTAAATTTAATTTATGAGCAAAACAATGGACAAACACCGCATTTGGGAAAGTTTCTCGAACTTTAGCTTGCAGACCCCCTAATTGTCCTGCCATCACTGCAGCTCTATCATAGCTTTAAGCAACTAATTTTTTCTCTCCATTAATTTATTTAGTAACGTTATAAACTACGGTATATAATGCATCTGCTGTACGATTTTCGGACACATTCTTAAAACCTAAAAATCGCTCTTGAATACTTCCGTCTATTTTAATGTAGCGTATTACTATAGATAATTAGCTAAAATTAGTGATATCGGTTGTTTCGTCCAGAACAATAGCAATGAACCGCGCCTCGCCAATCTCCTGCTTAATTCTTTTTAAAATAATGGTTGCAACAGCGAAAATTAAATCATTCTGGATTCGATTCGACGTTCCGCGAAAAACGCTAGACTGCTCTAAATGATTTTTTAAGCAATCATCATATTTAGCCATTAAACTAAGTAAATCTTGAAAATTTCCTATATTTGAAGAAACCCTTGTTTCGTCATGACCTTTAAATCCCAATTCGTGCTGTCCGAGAAAACAAACAACATCGATAAATCTTCTTAATATTTGCCTATTTTTATCGACTAGTTCATTGTGTTGGCGGTTTATTAATGGCGTGTTCAATTCTGATTTTGCCTGCAAATGCGCTTTGGACATAATGTGTCTTTTACAGCTTTATGGAAATTGTTTAAATCGGAAAAACCAGTTTTATTCCAGAGACCTTTTTCACTTTCAAAAGGTAAACATGCCCAACAAAATAATTTACTTATATTTTCACACCCTGTTAGCCATTTAAATTATTCGTACTGTTTTTCCGGATAAAAATGTCTAATACAGTTTTTCATTTTTGTGGTTAAATTTTTCATAGGCGGTTTTGCCCTTCCTTAGGAAATTATTTGAAGCTTATCAGTGAAGTTTAATGTTAAAAATCCCTTTATTATTAAGACATACACCACACATTCACACACACTCTTCTTACTAAATTCTCCAAAATTTTCAACGTTATTACCGACAGTCGAAGTTAATGGTATTTGCATATCCACGTCCGTATTATTGTCTTCCATATCGCACCATGCACGACGCGACGTACGTATCACACAACACACGGATACCCGTTCAAACAAAGAACCTACTCCAACGAAAGGTTCCGCCACCACTTAAAGCAAGCGACTGAAATGCAAAAATTGCAAACAGCCGGTGGAAAGTTCAATAACCTCTGGCTCGATTCACAGGAAATCAAGTATACAGGACTTGGCTGCAGAGAAGCTAGCGGCCCGCATAGGTTCTATTCGATTCTATTACTCGGTCGGAGTCAAGGCCGCATTTATTATGGGCTTGATAATTTTTTTTGCGGAAGCACTGCTTACCTTGCTTCCATGGACTGCACGCCCCTGAATTTACTATTGTAAAGGTACTACTTCACTCTTTCCCTAATCTGAAAATGTTTAAATCCTCTGGCAATAAACTTTTCCTCTCAACATTTAAAGTAATCAGGGTTCTTAATACTTAGGCCACATATAAAAAGTTAAATAAAAACTTCTAAAAATTCTCACTCTTTAATGCTCAGGTATTTCGCACACAGATCACTCCTATAATCTCGAAGGGCGTACGCCATATTTACTCTTGTAAAGGTAATTCTTCACCTTGAATAATTAAGTTTGATTGGCGGTTGACTTTAAAACAGCAAATAATTATTATTAATACGTAACAAATAACAGTATAATGATTTTAAATATATTACTAAAGGCATAAGTTATGTCAAATTTAATCATGTTAGTAAATTTTCTTCCCAGTAAAAGACCATTTACGTGACAAGCAGTATGCAAAGCAATCTAATAAATCGAAATAATTAAGTACTGAAATGCATGTACCAGTTTCATTAACGGCCAGTTTATGCGTTTAAAAATTGTTTATTAAAGTGATTAAAACGTATTTAGTAGCATTGTCGCGGCTTTAAGCTGCCATAAATAACCCGATAGTATGGAGCTTTTTAATATTTGCCACCAATGGCATAAAGGATGAAGGGACTTATACAATACGATAAATAATCGTCACCACTACAAAAGCAACCTGAGCGGATTTTGGTCGGTTTTAACGATATTTACAACAGTGTTATAAAAAAAAATTGATAAACCGGCGTTAACCCAAAACTTTCCAAGTAAGGAATTCCACACGAACAGATTACACATTTTGTATAGTGCGAATGGGAGAATGGAAATTACTACAAATATTTTAACAGTTAAACGTACAAGTAATCTAGTTATACAGGGTGTTAGGGGTTTGACTACAATTATTTTAATACGTGATAGTATGGACCATTTTGATTAAAAAATACTTAAATAACATAGGCTCAATTCCTTACCATTTTTGTAAAAACGACCTTAAAGTTGTATTTTGTTTTATTAATTTTTAAGCATATCGTTAACACATCTATTAATTTTATTATGAAAAACAGTTAATTATACGATTTTCTACAAAATGTCTACAAATTTTTTCTTAGTAAAATATCTGAACGATCTAAATTTAAAAAATAAAAAACGAATAAATTGTTTTATTTTACCATATAAAGTGCTTATTTGAAAACGGCAACACTGCCCACCGTGGAGAAACGGGCAGGTTTCAACGAACATAACAATTCGAAAATATTGGTTCTTTAACCTTAATTTTACCAAACCGTTTTACACGTAGATTTAAAAACTTTTTAAAAATGTATACGAATATTGAATATGCAGATATGTTACTTATTTATGAAGAGTGTAGACACAATGCTCATTTGGCATCCCAAACATACCGGGAAAGATATCCTAACAGGAGGTGTCCTAACGACAAAACATTGGTGGCGCGTTCGCGATACAGAAAGTGTAAACGCCCGTCAAACTAATCGGGGGCCTGAAAGGCAAATAACACCCGAAAACGAGAAACATATTTTCGCCCCAGTCTACGCAAACCCTGGTTTGAGCACTCGGAAAATCTCGCGACAAGTCGGATTTTCTAATTGGACCATTCATCGTACCCTTCGTGAAAACCTTCTGAACCTTTATTATGTGCAGCAAGTACGTGCTTTGACTTTAGAGGACACACCGCGAAGAAGAGAATTTTGCATGTGTTTTTCCGAAAAAACCAAGAACACGAAAATTTTACTTTAAACATACTGACAACCGATGAATGTTGTTTTACGGGAGATGGAATTTTAAATTATCATAACACTTATACCTGGGTTTAAAAAAACCACACACGATTCAACAAGGCCGATTTCAATACCGGTTTTCAATAAATATTTGGACTGGAATAATCCAAAATCGGTTCATCGGACCTTTTGAGCTACCAAGGCGTTTAACAAGAGAATCAAACCTGCAATCTTCAACTAATGATTTGCCCACTATTCTTTTAGAAGATATTTCTTTAGCTCAGCGAGCCAGTGCCGGGTTTCTTTATGATGGAGCTCCTGTCCACATTCATAGGAATGTGTTACAACATCTGGATAATACGTTTGATAATAGGTGGATAGGTCGAAATGCCCCAGAACCTAAAAAATGGCCTCTGAAGTCACCAGACCTAAACCCCCTTAATTCTTATTTTTGCTGCAGCAGAACCAATTAGACAAAGACCTAACGTTCTTGAATCTGTTCAAGAAAATTGGCTTCCCGTATTCGTGCGTGTTTAAATAGTGGCGGTAGCCATTTTCAGCATTTACTTTAAGTTTTTAAAATACTTTTTTTAGAGTGAGAATTACCTACCTAGTGTTATAAATTAATATACTTGCTAAGTTCATATTTCAAAGGGTTTCGCAGTTAAAAACTATACAAATAATCTTAAAAGTTTTAATAACAGGTTTTTACTATTTTTTTGATGTACGCCTATATTATGCTAACGAACCACAATTTATGAAAAAAATAGTTTATACATTCCAAAAAAAATAATCAAAATAAAATAATTGATTCGTTTTCAAACCTACAGGTTTTTTAATATTTCTTTGTTCTTAAAACACAGGTGATGGGATTGTCATCACATTGATGCCCAAGCAAATAGCAATGTTGCCATGTTCCCTTGGAATTCGTTGAAACCTTCTCCAAAATGAAACAGTTCAAAATGGTTTATACTATCCTATGTTAAAATATTTGTAGAACACGAAACAGACATTTTCGCGAACACGGGGGAAACTTTTCAAAATATATGTTCAACCCCTTACTTACATTTATAGGGGTGAAACTAACCCCGAACGCAGGGTCGACTAGTATCTTGTTTGAAAGGTATTTCAATTCTCCTTACTACAGTACCCCACATTTTAAATTAAACCCAATAATTATCCAGAAATGCATTTAAAATATAAAATAATGAGTTTGGAATAACTTACACATTAGTTAAATACATTTTGAAATTGATTGCCGCCTTTTTCCATACAATAGTAAAAATTTTGCTGAAAACGCTGTCGCAAATTTCGTAACATTTTTGGAGCAATTTAGCGGCACTCGTTTACTATATGCTGTTGCAAATCTTCTAAAGAGGCTGGCTGAGTTGAGCAAACTTTACTTTTTAAGTGACCCCACAAAAAGTCTAGTGGAGACAAATCTGGTGATCGTGGTGGTTATTTAATTGCCTCTTTTCTTCCAAGCCTTTGCCCTGGAAATCTTGATCCAAATAATGTCTTTTGGCCACTGGATAATGTTTTTTGTTGTTGTTTCTAGAACTCGGTTTAATCCTATTAATCACAGTTAGTAAAAACAGCATTTTCAAGAAAAAAAATATATACTCTCTGAAACTTATTTTTCATTAATTCTGACAACTTGGCAGCTATATTAAATACAAATTTAAAATCCTAAGTTCACCCCTTTGCGAATGCAGTGGCGTAACAAAAAATATTTATTTTTTTCTGAAAATACATTGAAAAAAAAAATGAAAAAATGAATAGCGTGTTAGTATTATTTACATTTTTGGATCCTCTATACAGTAGTTTATGAATATTTTATGAATAAAATTATATAAACATAATTTTTATTACTACTAGCTATGTTGTCGATATGATAAACAAAAATATAATGCCCCTTTTAAAGCACAGCGGCGTAAACATAGGTGGCTTAGGCCATGACAGTTGAGCTTCCTAAACATAACTGGCCATGCATAACTATCATTATAAACAATTATCATTTTGTCAGAGCGATTGCGTTTCGCCAT
This sequence comes from Kuschelorhynchus macadamiae, assembly GCA_030620095.1. Taxonomy (NCBI): domain Eukaryota; kingdom Metazoa; phylum Arthropoda; class Insecta; order Coleoptera; family Curculionidae; genus Kuschelorhynchus; species Kuschelorhynchus macadamiae. The sequence continues at coordinate 1,494,324 of JAUTXW010000642.1, forward strand.
TCCGCGTTTTTTTTCGAGTGTATTGCTAAAATTTGACCGTTCTTGTGTGTGTAAAACCTTAAAAAATGCCCCTCGATAGAAGATCTCATGAAGAGTCACGTTTAGTGGTTTGCTACTGTTGTTTTAACAAAGCTATAAAGCACTTCAAAATATCGGGTAAAGTAGAACAATTAATTAAAAATATGTTTCCTCATTTCGACAAGACTAGCGAGTGTACTCCACTAGTTTTATGCGGTAGTTGCTACATCAAAATAAAGAAGCACACTTTAACCCAAGTTTTGGATTATGAAACTCTCAAAATCAGACTTAAGCGAAATGAAAAAAAGTGTAGCTTCCAATCTGTGAAGTTGCTCGATCTAACCCCAGACAAAACCTTTTTAAAATGTATTATCCAAAAACGTAAAGTGGGTAGACCAGCCATAAAGAATGATGCCGATGTTATCAAGCAAAAATCTATCAAGTTGTGTAGTTTGTGTAATTCTAAATTACAAAAGGGTTTAAAACATACTTGTACAACAACTACAAGAGTGGTGAACACGGTCAGACTCGCAAGTGGATGCGAACAACAGGTGGCAAGTAAAATTATTCAAAAAGAGGAATCAGTTCAGTGCAGCTCTTCATTGGTGCTAAACAAAGGTAAAGGTGTTGGTATGAAAATAGGTATCAAGCGTCAAAATGGGACACCAGATCAGCAAAAGGTAACTCTAAATGTTTTTCAAAATATACAGAAAGATTGCAATTTATCATTTAATTCAATGAGAAAAATAAGCGATCACTTGCGGTGCAGGTAAAAAACTGGTTGAACCAAATGTTCTTCCTAATATTAAGAAATTATCTCATAAACTTGACGAATACTTTGATTTTGAAATGCTGAATGATGTAACGATTGGAAAAAATTAATTTTCTTCTGCTCCTTTCGTATATTGCAACAATTTGCCGCAGTTGACTGCTTATCTTTTGAAAAAAGAAATGTTGGGGACTCTTTTCATGTAAAAATTAATTTATTCTCTAAAAGTTGCTTGAATTTGTTGCCATATGATAACACTGTAGACCATAAACATAAAAGTGGTGGTATCAACAAACTTATGATTATTGGATTAGGACCAAAGATGATCGAGTTAGAAGTAATATTGAATTAATATTTAAACTATCAATTTGAATTCACTTTGCGGACTTTGTTACACGTTCGCTGGATCTAAAATTAATAATGATGCTACTGGGACTTCAGGCAATTCTTCTTCACATCCCTGTCCATGGTGCGATGTATTTTATAAAGATTTGGAAGGTAAAGGGCAATTAAGAACGATTCACAACATTTCCGAACAAAATATCTTATGGAAGAACATTGGTGGGAGACTTGACAAAGTCAAAGATTTTAGTAAGCTATCAATGCTAATAAAGAGCCTATTAATTATTTCATGAATGTCCTATTTTTTAGAAAACTGTATTAATATTTTTGATTACCGGATGTGAGCATACCCCAATCATAAAATATATTCCCCCTCCAGAATTGCATTTACTTGTGGGTGTTGTGCAAAGGATATTCGATTTTTTGAAACGAGATGTTCCTGAAGCTGCTGACGAATGGATCAAAAGAGCAGGGGTTAAACTCGATCATTATCAAAAACTCAACGGAAATAATGCTAGAAAACTGCTTAAGAAGGTGGATCTGCTAAATAGTATATGCCCAGGTATAAGATAATAATATTTCGTCATATCGTATGGTTATACCTATTTTGTTTTTGTTATGAATTTCATTTCTTTTTTAGGAAACAGATATACGACGGTATTGACAGCCTTTAACAAAGTGGTTTCAAGTTGCTTTGGCTGTAGTCTGGATGCCAACTACGAAATTTATATAAACGAATTTAAAGAAGAACTTCAAATAGCAAAAATAACATACAGTCCCAAGATACACGCGGTTATTCATCATGTTCCTGATTTTATCAAAATGACAAATATTGCCTTAGGTTTTTTTTCTGAGCAGGCTTCAGAACAATCCCACCATTCCTATAAACTACATGCAAAAAATTACAATCTTAATATTCAATCTGAAAACTATCCACAAAATTTATTACGCTGTATTTGTTCGTACAATGTTAAACATATTTAATAACTTGTAGTTAATTATTGTTACTTATTTAAATTTTACTTATATAACTTTATTCATAAAATATACATAAACTACTGTATAGAGGATCCAAAAATGTAAATAATACTAACACGCTATTCATTTTTTCATTTTTTTTTCAATGTATTTTCAGAAAAAAATAAATATTTTTTGTTACGCCACTGCATTCGCAAAGGGGTGAACTTAGGATTTTAAATTTGTATTTAATATAGCTGCTAAGTTGTCAGAATTAATAAAAAATAAGTTTCAGAGAGTATATATTTTTTTTCTTGAAAATGCTGTTTTTACTAACTGTGTAATCAAACCGAGTCCTCCCTTGCCTCGCCCTAGCTTTAGCTGTTTTATTGCGAAGCTTATGTGATTATAAGACTGAGTTTTAGTATTTTTTGTTTTGTTCCTTTGTTAAGTTTTGTTCTTTACAGTTATGCAAGATTACTAAAGTTTCTTTTGGAGCCTCGATTTTTTCCAGTTTTTTGGTTTTCCTAAAATGTTAGGATCAAGTGAAATGAGAGATGAAAATAATTTCCACGTTGTCATTGTCACTTTTTCTCTTCTATAGGAAGGATAAATTTCCAATCTGACGTTTCGGATTCGAGAGACTATCATCAACTTTCTTAATTTAAATGCGGAAATACATTTTTTATTTCATTATTCCATGCCCTTCATAACTATTAAATAAAATGTGATAAAAAATCAGCATTATTTGGAGAATTCCGAAACAACGCCATCTAGTGACCCCCTAGGGTCAAGTTTCAAACTTGAAAATAATTTACAGCGATTTTTCTTGGCCGGTTTACCTATGAATATTTTTTCCCTTAAGTTTTGTCGTTAACGGTTCTCGAGCTACAGCCGACGTCGTCTATTATTGGACCACCCTGTACATAAATTAAAAATATCACACCAAACCGATATTTTTTTCTATTAAAGAAATCACTAAATAGATGTGCAGACAAGCAAACATTATAATTCACATTAAGATAGGACAAATGAACGAATCCCATCCCGAGAATATTTTCGGTACAATGCAGTTAATTTCGAGCCCATTGTTCTCAATTTAGGCACGCTTTTTTAACAGCAATTATTGTGGTAGTAACTTCCCTTTTACAAGTCTCTGAATGGATTTTTACCAGAATGCCGATGTACAAAGGGAATTAACAATGAATTGTTGTTTTTTTTTGCCCTTGATATTAAGCAAATTAGATTTTCCCAGAATTTATATGAGTAATTGATTTTCGCATTTCAACAGTTTTATTATAACCTACAGTAATTTATCTCTTTTCAAAGTATTAATATTTTATTATTATATAAGAGTTTTTAGACTATCTAGACCAGCCATGTCAAACTCAAAGTCATTGGTGGGCTAAAAGCATGAAGACCATCGACTAGGTGGGCTGCAAAACCTTATCTTAAAGAAGACAAACTACTGAAAATCTTGTGAAAAAGTACTATTAAAGGACAAGTCCGTTTATTAACTTTCCATTTACATTACAAAAAACTACAAACATTAAATTCTTTTGCCAGATATATTCATATACATTTTTTGTCTTTAATTAAGTTGTCTATTTGTGGCGCGAATTTATCAGCGGAAATAACTTTTAAAACTGCGTCCAAGTGTGCGTCCGTCAATCGCGATCTTGCGGGAGATTTCTTTCCTGTCATCAAAGAAAATAGTTGTTCACACTTATAGGTACTTTCAAACATTGACAGGATTTTGCAGGCAAATTTTCTCATTTCTCGGTATTGAACAGGCAAGTACTTATAAAATTCGAATGTACCAACACTATCAAATTTTTGTTTTAAATGGGTTTGACACTGAATCTCAATTACTTCCAGTTGCAAGTGAACTTTATCAATATCGATAGTGAAAAGACCAGTAAATAGAGAAAAATTGTTTTCTTGGGTCTTAAAATCCTGAAAACGCTTCTCAAATTCTGCCAGAAGGCTTCTCATTCTCTCTGAATATATTTTGTATGATATTGGGACACTTGTGTTTTCCTGATGTGCCTTACAATCAGAAAATGTGACAGATTATCCTCTGCTAACTGTTTCTCCTACAACATCATCTTGCACTTGAAAGCTTTCACATGATCATGCATAACTATAATAACTTGACGTGGTCCTTGCAATTTCGTATTTATGTCCGACAAGTATTTTGTGATATCTACCATAAATGAAAGATCTTGTAAAAAGTACATCTCATAATAAGCTGACATCTTCTCCTTTTGTTTCCATGAAAACGCGTATTTCTTCTTTGAGTTTCCAAAATCGATCGAGTACTATAGAACACGAAAGCCATCGCATCTCTGCATAATACGGTAAACCAGTGTACTCACTTTCTAAATCACCTAAAAATGCAGAAAACTGTAGATGATTAGGGCCTCGTGATCTTATGAAGTTTATAATTTGTTTCACTCACTTTAAAACACTTTCCAACTTGATCACTTTTGAGCATAAAACTTCTTGGTGGATTAAACAATGAATATGATGAAAGTCTGGTGTGTCACTGCCCGTTTCTCTGATCTTTGTCTGTAATATTTTAACGAAGCCATTTTTTACTCCAGTGATTGAAGTAGCTCCGTCTGTTGTAACGGAACACAGTTTTGACAAATCTAAATTGTACTTTTGCAGAAGTCCATAAAAAGCAAACAACATGCAATGGTACTAATTCCAGCAATTCTTCATACACATTGATATCTGTATCAACCGCACGAAAAAACAGCGAGTTGCGTCACACCACACACATCCGTACGTTCGTCACAGGCAATAGAAAATGCAATGAAAGAGTCTGATATTGTTTTTATCTGATCACTTATATTGGTAGCCAACTCAGTAACTCTTTCAGCGACAGTATTCCGGGACAAGGATATATTTTGAAATGCCTTCACGCTCCCGGGACTTACAATTTCCGCGGCCTCAACTCCGACAGTACGTAGCTCTCTTGAAGGACAGATTAATTGTCTTGCTTTGGACTTGTACACATAAGCTGCTGATCTTTCAACCGTGATTTTAACTTATTTAGGAAAGTTGAGAAAGTTATGGAAAATAGTTTTAAAAATTCTGATATGTTTTGAATACTTGGTTTTATCAAAAAAGTAATCCAATTACAAATGCAATTATTTAAATTACTACTTACTACTTGCGTCCTCTTTCTGAATAATTTCGGTTGATGTCGAATTCCAACCGACAGCTGTAGCGGTAACTTTAACTAGATTGACAATATAGCTGCGTCTGCATTGACGTTCTTCAGCCTCAAGCGCAGCACGTCGTGCTTTTTTAGCGTCCACTTGTTTTGCGCCATCAGATTTTTTGGAAAGCCGAAACGTCAAGACGAGAAAAGTAAAAGAGAGCCTCACATTATATGTATAAATACATACATTTTTCCATTTCTGACAAAAGATATTAATGTATCAATAAAATTCGTCGAACTTGTTTTACTAAAATTGAACAAATTTTTTATTGTTTCTAATTTGTCTGTATTTGTCATTGATTTTAAATTTAGATTTTGGTTTTGTACCATTAAATATATTTTAATAATACTAATAGTAATAATAATAATAATAATAAGTATAATAATATCAAAATTTTAGTCATTTAGTTGAACACATATATACATTTGATTTTTTAAAATTTAAAATCAATTGAATTAAATTTTTTTTTTATTTTGTCGCCATTTTGTTACGTCATCTTGAATTCGTACCACATTTTACCACTTTATATCACATTTAATTTTTCTGCAAAATTTAAAATCAATTGAATTAAATTTTAAGGCCGCCAAAAATATTACCAGTTCATTCCTATATGACACTTGATTTGTATGAAAAATCTGAGGGAAATGGGAAAATTAGTTGTTCTCAGTAATAATTTTTAACGTTCTACTAGGCTGCCATCTTATTTCAGTAAGTTGGACTTTTAGCAAAATATTATCAGGTCATTCCCATATGACCTTTAGTTTTTGACACAAATTTGAATAAGCAGTTTTTAAGCTATGCTATGAACTGACAGACAAACCGACAGATGGACCGACGGCATTGATAAAACATATTTTTTGGCATCTAGGGACGCTAAAACGTAAAGATATGTAAAATTTGAGAAGGTGATTTTTTCACGATCACAAATATTATATTTAGCCGCCATTTTGTTCCGTCATCTTGAATTAGTACAATAGTTTTACTAGTTCATTTGTATGCCACAATTGCACACAATTTGAAATCAGTCCATTAAGCAGTTTTTCAGGCTGAATTTATAAATATTTTACTATGCCGCCATTTTGTTTTGCTATATTGGATTTTTACCAAAATGTTCCTAGGTCATTCCCATATTATCCTTAATTTTTGACGAAAATTTGAAGTCATTCGGATAATTAGTTTTTAAGGTATGCTGTGAACTGACAGAGAAACCGACAGACGGACCAACGGAATCGATAAAACATATTTTTTGACATCTAGAGACTCTAAAACATGAAGATATTTAAAACCTGAGAAAGCGATTTTTTCACGATTAAAAAAAACTTATTTAACCGCCATTTTGAATTATAGTCAAATGCGGTCTTATCGTGCAGGTCCAAAGGTCCCCAACATTATGAATCAAATCAGAAATCGATGGGCTATTTACAAATATACAGGGAGAAAGAAAATAGTTTTTTTTTAGTTTTTTTTTATTATATTACGCAATATTATTAAGATAGCCACTTAATATTATTTTATATATTAAATGCCGAGGAACTAAATAAGAAAATTCGCTAAATATGTATTTGGTTAAAAGTTTTTGGTTGGCAAAAAAAAATACACAAAATGGCAAGCGACTTAATAAAGTCGGAAGGCGGTTCGAATCAGTGGAACAATCAGGATATGTTCTATTTATACAGCTACTTAATAAAAGTGAGATTTTTTTATCAATCACCAAAAATGATGAGCTCCGCTTGACCTAAAAATCTAACCACTTATACAGTGTCATTTATTTAAATGCGCGCCACCCCTGTGCAAAGAAAACTTGTTTCTTTTTGTATTGTGATAACAAAAAATTTTATTTTGCAAAAATATTATACACTTTTGTTAAAAACTCAAGATAATTAGTTAGTACTTCCCTCGTGAGATTTTTTCAGATCTTTACGGTTAAGGTCCCTAGATGCCGGAAAACATGTTTTCTCAATTCCGTCTGTCTGTAGGTATGTCTGCCCGTCAGTCTGTCTGTTCGCGGCATAGCTAAAAACTACTTATCCGATTTCTTCAAATTTCAGCCTAAAATTAAGGGCCAGGCATGCGAAACATACAGGCTATATATATATATATATATATATATATATATATATATATATATATATATATATATATATATATATATTAGCCCCGAGTTTCTGGTAAAGCGATTTTACCGATTTTAATATATCAAATTTTGTCTTATAATTAATAAAAAAAATTATTTATTTTAAACACGCTTTAAAATTGGAACAAGTATTCTATAATTATTTATTTATTGCCTACAAAATTACAAATGTACTAAAAAAGTAAGCAAAAAAATGGTGTAAAACCTAATAAAAAGATTTTTAAATTAAAATTCACTGGCTAATATCCAGGAGCCAGTGGCAAAAGCTTTGAGAATCGGTATATGGAATGTACAGAAACTTGTGCATGAAAAAAAAACATAATTTACTTCCGAAGAAAATTAAGAAATGTACACGAAAAAATCCAAAGGCACAAGACTTAAGTTACAATGCAAAAATGGATATTCATAATGCAATTTATGATCTATACACGTCAAAGACTAATATAATCCTTCAGACAATTTTTAATATTATAGACTAAAAAATCATCATCACTTAAAAAGTCCTCATCTTCTGAGTCGTCCTCAAATGGCGCAATGATCATTGGTGCTATTTCGACATCTAGAACTCGTTCTCGATTCCACCAATCCCATATTAATTACTCCGTATGTTCCACAGATTTCTTCCAGTACTCCGGCGTAATATATTTTAATGAATTTTGCCAAACAATTTGCACTTCATGTGATGTAAGACCATCGTTCATGATGTAATATGATTTTACCCCAGCCGTCCATATTAATTCTATTGCGTTAAACTGGCAATGGTATGGCGGCAGTCGTAAAACCTCATGTCCATTTTCCCGTAATCTTTCATCTACGGCATATATTGTTGGTTTTTTAATAGATTTTGCTATTAAAAGAAGTTCTAGTTTCAGCATATTGGGTAAAGGATTTTGTTTTTTTTTATTAGCCGGTCATAAATAGCACTTTTCTTCCAGGATGAATTAGGTTGTTCATTTAAAATTCTTGAATTATAAGATGCATTGTCCAGAACGATTAAAGATAGAGCATCTAAATTTGGAATCAGTTGTTCTTTTAACAACTTTTCAAACAGTTCACAGTTCATATTATCATGGTAGTCCATACTTTTGGATGTTGAAGAGAACAGTAAACTTGCACCTGGGAGAAATCCTGTTAAATAACCTGCATGTAAAATGATGAACCGTTTTCCTATCCCACATCCCCTTTTTTCTCTTTGACACTTTTTACAGACTCGTCGTGCCAAGATTTCGAACCACTTCCATTAGAAAATATCTAAGTCTCGTCTAAAAATAGCACTTTTCTAAATTTTGAATTAACATTTTCCGTGTATTTCTTTAAAAACTGGATACGTTCTATTACTCATAAAAATTTGTCAGTCCTGAAAACCCAACATTTTTATTAATTTTTATAACGATTTAAGTCCAATTTCCAACATCGATTTTTTAAAGCCTCTTTTAAAACTTGAAGGGTTATATTAGTTTTTGAAGTGTATTCGTAAATTGCAACATGCATTTTTACATTGTATTTATATGTTTATCCTCTTTTTTCATATGAAAATAACATAGGTCTATCTAATTCATCTTCCGGATTTTATGCGGAGGATATGATTACACGTAATAAAAGAAAAACCAACTTAAAAAGTTTGTGGTTGATAAATCGTATGACCCGCACGATAACACTGCTTTTGACTAGTAGTACCACAGTTTTACTATTTCATCTACCACAATTATTTATGGCACACAATTTTAAATCAGACCCTTAAGTAGCTTTTCAGGCTGAATTTTGAAATATTTTACTAAGCCGCCATTTTGTTCCGCCATCTTTTATTCGTACCAAAATTTTATCAGTTGATTTCTACAGAATACTTGATTTTTGCGCAAAATTTGAGATAAATTGAATAAGTAGTTTTTTAGTAATAATTTTTTTAACATTTCCTTAAGTCGCCATGTTATTTTGCCATATTGGATTTTTACCAAAATATTACCAGGTCATCCACATATGACCCTTAATTTTTGACCAGAATTTGACGTCCATCGGGTAAGTAGTTTTTTAGCCATGCCGCGATCAGACAGACCGACAGACCTACAGACGGACAGATCTACAGACAGACAGACCGACGGATTTTTTTACGAATTACAATACTTCCCTTTTACGAGGGAAGTAATAAGTGTAAAAACAGCTATTAATCTGATTCGGTAAAATGCATATTACACATAAATGTGTGTGTCTTAGATAGACAGTCTGCAATAAATTTTATAAGTTTCCCTATGTCTCTGCCTGTGCACATTACTGAATTATTTCTAGGTTGACTTCTATCAAGTTGAAGTGTTTGTCAAGTTTTCTGTCCCAAAAATAGCTAGTTTACCTGATTTCTTATTTAGCAAAGGCAGGAAGCTATACTCGTATAACTTATTCGTATCATACCAATTGGGTCAAGTTTACAAATACAGGATCCCTACCTCAATTGTGTGAAAGACGAATTTGCTAAATTTGCTCCGTACTATTGTTTTTACGCTTTCAAATAACACAACCGTCACTTTTAAGTATACTTTTCTCGACAGAAATATTCGCCCCAAAACTTTTAATGAGAAAACGAAATTCCTCTAAGCCATAACAGAGTTGAAACCGTTTAAGCAATAAAAGACAGCTTAGCAGAGCGAAGTAATTTAAACCACCAAATGCATAAACCTTTTAGCAGTTTAAAAGTTAATAACGTTTCCTTTACGGGACTTTTCCCTGGATATTATGATAAACTGATTTAATATCCCCCGTTTAATAAAAAATACTTATACTCGCGGGGAGAGATTCGTGATTTTTTACCCTCAGCAGCGTGATCTCGGTTTTGGATCTTAATAGATTTTCATTTGAGGTGTGGCTACCTATTTTAGCGCGTATTTTTTTAAATATGCGGATGAGTCCGCAAGAATTTTTATCTGTTATAAGCTGTATGTTTGATATAGGGCAGTGGCGGCTCGTGGTGTCTAAAACTGGTGAGGCGAGAAAAGGTTTGTTACTTATAATAGGTAGATAAAAATTTTTGGGCTGCCACGCCCAAATTGACTCATTTTTATGATTTGTTTTTGTCTTTTACATACCAATACCAAGATATATGCCCAATTTTTCTTTAAGTAATTTTTAAAATAAAAATTATTACATAGATATAGGAATAAAATAATAATCTTTAAGATATTCACTCAATTTTCATGTAGTTCATTTTATCCTCAGATATATGTACATGTATACTCTTCTCAAAGATATATAATATACACATTTTTCATCATTGGATTTTTTATAAAAAATATTTAAAATACTTAATGAAAATAGTCAGAATCGAGTTTAAAGTGTAGTAAACCTGCAATAATCTAATATGGTGTGGACAGTAATTTTTTTATAAAAAACCAAAACTGTTTAGGCAAATAGGTATGTGGATGGTGCAGTTAAATCACTTTTGTAAATTAAATTAATGCGCCTGTCTTTTAAATAAGCAAATTTCTCAATGATTTTGTCATAAAAGTCACCATTACATTCAGAAAGTTTAACTAAAACTCTTTTTCTATTGCCATGATCGACAGGGCTGAGAGCCTACCTTGAGATATACTATTTCGTAAGTAGGTCTTTATTCGCTTTAAGCACGAAAAATCTCTTTCGGCCTGTACACTTGTCAAGGGGATTGTCATAATTAATGTCGCAAGTCGATATACTTCACAAAATACTGAAATTAATTCTAAACTATTAATTTGTTTAAGGAGTTCTTGAATATTGACTTTATAAAATTGTTCATCTCGGTAAATTATGTTTAGCTCGTTTTTGAGGCGGTCTTTGTCAAACATTTTTGGATACGTTTTTTCTAACGAATTTAATAGACTAATAGAGAATTCTGTAGCAAAGTCTTTGTATTTTGATGTATTAAGAAGTTTCACAAATTCCAATTTGTGTAAATCTTCAAACCTGATGTTAATTTGAAAAATTATACAGTCTAAAATTTCATAAAACAGATTTTTATATTTTTCCATTAAATCTGATTCGCTCATGCTACGGGTTTGTCTACTACATGGCAATCCGGTAAGTGATTTTGCTTTTTCAAAAATGGATTTAAGGAAATTTTCAGCGCGCAGCTCATTTAATCGTTTGACGGCAATGTTCAATTGTAAAATGCAGAAATCAATTTCTAGGTTACTTAACTGAAAAACTTGAAACAGGATATCAGTAACAAAAAAATTTCTTTAAATGCAAAAGTTAAAAAAGTAAATTCAAAATCGGAAAGGTCTTTTAGATACCCCTTGGCCATGTATATAGTATCTGAGTCTAATTCTGGATTTTCAGTCATGTCCTGAAGAACTAAGGTTAGTCCTTCCCAATTATTTGCAACAAAAATTAGAATTTTTGATCGAGAATCCCACCTTGTATAACTTGCTTGCGGAACTCGTTTTTTTATTATTTTGTCCAATATAGATGGGCGTTTGTACGATTTATGGAAAAAAGCAGGCAAACTTTTTAAAGTTGCCAAAAAGGATTCTGCTTTCCTTAATATAATTTGAACCCTGTTGTAAAATTAAATTGAGACGATGAGCAGCACAATGAGTGTACATTACTTGTGGGGCATCTGATATTATGCGTGTTTGTAGACCGCTCAATTCTCCGGCCATAACCGCAGCTTCATCATAACATTGTGCTACTAATTTCCGTTTAAAATTTAAAGGTTCCAAGATTCTTACAATTAAGTTATAGAGTGCATTAGCTCTAGAATCCTCACTTATATCAAAAAGGCCTAAAAAACGTTCTTTTATTTCGGCTAATTATTCACATATCTAACAGTTACAAAAGATTGGGCTTTTGCAACTATATCCGTCGTATCATCTACAATTAATGAGAAAAATGTAGCCTCTGATATTTCTTGTTTAATAAAGTCTCTCATATGTTCGTCAATACAAAATATTAATTCATTTTGAATAGTTTTCGATTGTCCCGTAAATACACTTTTCTCTTCTAAATGCTTTACAAGTTCGGTGTTACGTAATTAAAATTAAAAACTTCCTTAAAATTCCCTCTGTTAAAAGAAGATTCGGATTCGTCATGCCCCCTAAAAGCCAGTTCTTGTTTTCCCAGTAATATAGTCGTATCTATAAGGTATGTCAAAAGCAAGCGGTTTTTCCTAACATCTTCATTGTACAATAATTTAGATAAACGAGCATTTTCGATTAGTGCATCTTTAATTGTAGTCATATTTTGAATATGGTCTTTAGACCCTTCATGCATTTTAAACGCTCTAGAAAAATTTTTAAAATCAACGTATCCATCAGAAGTCCATACTGTTTTTGTTTTTCCCAGTATTAAGCAAGGCCAACAATATAAACGCTGCTTAAAAACACTTCCACAAATCCAAGTGTGTGTTTGATACCATGACGTTTGAAGTAGGTAAGGTACTTATCTTCGGCATGGGTCTATCTCCGCGAAGAATTTCTTTTTTCTCATCCTCGGGACGCCTGGAAAATGCCGTTGTTGTCAATAGTTCACACGTTTCGTTTATTTTAAATTTTAATCACTAATTCATATAAACTACTCTAATAGTCTATCTACTCAATAATTAAACTAAAGCAACGTCAAAAATACTTTAGATAGAGTAACACTCGACACAGACTAAACGCGCGACATTCACGAAATAATACTATAAAACAAACACCAAATTATTGCCGAATAATTTCAATATCCGCCCACTTCCCGTTCAATCTCAAACCGTTACCGGTAACAGTCAAATACGAATACCCCAGATTTACCGATAAATAATAATTATTTCCATTTATATTTAATCTGTGCTAACATTAAATGGCAACGTTTCAATCATTAAGCGAAGTTTTCATCGCCTCAAATGCAATAAAAAGAGATGGAATGAATCTACATATGCAACACGACCCTTTTCCCTCTTTCTCAGACTTATTAAAAATCCAAATACCAATCAAGTGTCCGAGGCGCAATTCGCATCGCCGCATATAGGTAAAGTCGAATAAAAAAGAAATGATATTGCAGTTATTGGATATTGTACTGTTGGTTAGTAAAGTAAAGTGTTTATTTATGATTTACGCATATTTGATGAAATTTTCATAGTGTTTGAAACAATTTTCAGAGACTAATGTATCAACTTGGAAAGAATTAATTTTGAAAATAAAAATGTATATTTATAGGAAAGCGAGTGAGGCGGCCCCTCAGTTGCCTCATCTGACGAGCCGCCGCTGATATAAGGTCATAATATATTTCAAAAGATTGATCACTTCTGTCAAGTTTCAAATTTAGACCTTGTTTTAAAATGGTGTAATTAAAATTCCCCTGTGGAGTGAGGTGCTAATTTATATTAAAGTTCTTGTTATATGTTTAATTGTTTCTTAAATAGAGGTTTACCAGCATAATCTAAATAATTGTTTGCTTTGTGCCTTTTATTATTATCAGTACTATAAAGAGTTAAAAAATGAATGCAGGGTATCCCACGTAGAAGTTCCACTCCTCTTATATCTGTTATTTTTTAACGTATTCCAAAAAAAAAAGAAAATTTGTTCATTTTAAAGTTTTCGAAAACGCATTTTTAGACTACGTCTTTAATGGACTGGTATTTTTTTTATTTGACATCTGTAATACTGGGATTTTTTCTACTCGAATGCCAAACAAGTTTTTCCAAAAAAAACATTTTTATAACCCAGGTAATTTTGAAAAAAAAATACTATTTTTTTTGTCAAACTAAAAACCAACGTAAAAGTGGTAAAACTAAGCCATCAGGGTTTGATACATTGAGTGACATGAGAGTGAGTGAGATACATTTTAACAAACTCTCTGCAGTAAGGTTCATTTCGCGAATCATTATAAAGAAGAAAGCCAGTAACTAATGAAGATAATTCATCCACATACTTGGGTTTCTTCCATAATTAGCCATGGACCAGGTAATTTTAGAAAATCATCAGTCGACAGCAGTGCATTAACGGCCAAAACTCGGTAACCGTTGATCACACAGTTATGGAGGAAAAATATTTCTGAGTAAATCGGTCGAAAGAAATCTGGAAATTATTTTCTAGTTCGAAAAATGGCCGCTAGGGGCCGCAACAACACCTCAAAAATGGAAATGCCGATTTTCTCTAGATTTTTCCTAATTAAGGTTTGTCCAAAATATAAACATTGTACTCTTTAAGCAATTATGCAACTTTTTGCTATTTATATTTTTTTTCCGTTTTCAATAATAAAGTGTTAGGAAAATGTAAAACTTTTTTTCTTTCAAACGTTTATATCTCTTATTTTGGATGAACCGATTACATTGAACTTTGTGTCAGAAAAAAAACGCTTTTTTTGCTCCTCATGTAGAGCTATTTATTGTATCGAAATTGTTCTATTAGTGGTCACTAGATGGTGTTTTTTCGTAATTCTCAAAAAAATCAAATGGTATATGACTTTTTTGTCACAATTTAATTGTAGGTTATGAAAGGAATCAAATAAAGAAGTAAAAGTCCAAATCCAAAACTAACTTTTATGGTTTTTCTATCATTTTAGGCTTAGTTGAAATGACTGAAGAAAATAATTTTCACTTCACCATTGTCACTGTTCCTCATCTATAAATAGTTGAGGTTAGTTTTTCAATCCGACTATGTACGAAAAAATTTTCAAATGCTAGAATATTCTCTTTCGGGTGTTTTCTGCCATGCGAAACTTTACGAATCATTTGATTTCGGATCGATAAAATACTTTAGCTTTAGTACCTTGAACATTCACGCAGTGTCTGATATTAATCCAGGCAAATTGGGGTTTACTACTATTAATTTAGAAAACGTAGAATAGTTTTAATTTAAATTGGTATTTTTGCTTATTCTGCACCAAATATTGTTATAAATTATCTAAAATGTGTTTGATCTTTTGGCGTTAATTTAAATAATAAAGATATATATATATATATATATATATATATATATATATATATGTATATATATATATATATGTATATATATATATATATATATATATATATATATATATATATATATATATATATATATATATATATATATATATATATATATATATATATATATATATATATATATATATATATATATATATATATATATATATATATATATATATATATATATATATATATATATATATATATATATATATATATATATATATAATAATGAAATCCGTCACGACGAAAATTCCAGGTAAAAGACAATTTACCAATTTTTTTTAAAGTCCTAGTTAGCTGTCGAAATATAAATGAAAGCTCTGCACAAGACAGCGCGTCTGTACACACATTTATATATTCTCATTCCCATCCCATATACATAGCCACTTCCTTGTTGTATATTCAAAGATAGTAGAGCCATAACTTAACGTTAAACTTTCATCTGACCATGCGAACAACTTCAAATTAATTTTAAATTGCAGTGGAGAAACTAATATTTTATTGACAAGTTGCTGGGAATTTATAATATACAGAAGCGCATTTAATGCACCGTCTGCACATACATTGCAGCATAACTTATTCAGCTTGCTAGCCCATAAGCCGTTTTTGTTTAAGCGTATGCATGTTACGGTGTAATTTGTTTTTCAGGAAGATTAAAGCTCCTAGGAAAAGGGTTACGTATTTAATGCCAACTTTCAGCATCTCATAAAGGTTTTTAGCTGCTGATATTTCCATCTTTACCTCCTAGTCAAGGGATCCGGGCATTTTTTAAGCCGGGTTTCAATTTTTCATTAATACTAAATGTGAAGCGTTATTATAATTTCTGAGGGTTTTATTTGCAGTTTATCATGAGATTTTCGAAAAATCCGAAGAAAATTACTAAAAAGTAATATTATAGTCGAATGCGGTCTTATCGTGCGGGTCCAAAGGTCACTAACATTATGAATCAAATCAGAAAACACAGTGAATACCAAAATGTTGTGTGATTCTTTTATCGACCTATAAACTCTCGATGGGCTATTTACAAATATACAGGGAGAAAGAAAATAGTTTTTTTATTATATTACGCAATATTATTAAGATAGCCACTTAATATTATTTTATATATTAAATGCCGAGGGACTAAATAGGAAATTTCGCTAAATATGTATTTGGTTAAAATTTTTTGGTTGGCAAAAACAAAAATACACAAAATGGCACGCGCCTTAAAAAAAGTCGGAAGGTGGTTCGAATCAGTGGAACAATCAGGATATGTTTTGTTTATACAGCCACTTAATGAAAGTGAGATTTTTTTATCAATCACAAAAAATTATGATCCCCGCTTGACCTAAAAATCTAACTACACTGTCATTTATTTAAATGCGGGTCACCTCTGAGCAAAGAAAACTTGTTTTTTTTTGTATTGTGATAACAAAAAAATTTTATTTTGCAAAAATATTATACACTTTTGTTAAAAACACAAGATAATTAGTTATTACTTCCCTCGTGAGATTTTTTCAGATCTTTACATTTAAGGGTCCCTAGATGCCGGAAAACATGTTTTCTCAATTCTGTCAGTCTGTAGGTATCTCTGTCCCTCAGTCTGTCTCTTCGAGGCATAGCTAAAAAACTATTTATCCGATTTCTTCAAATTTCAGTCTAAAATTAAGGGCCATGCATGCGAAAAATACAGGCTATATATATATATATATATATATATATATATATATATATATATATATATATATATATATATATATATATATATATATATATATATATATATATATATATATATATATATATATATATATATATATATATATATATATATATATATATATATATATATATATATATATATATATATATATATATATATATATATATATATATATATATATATATATATATATGTAACGTAAACTCCAGTGTTATAAGTCACGTTATAAAGATTTGTTCCGTAACTGCAATTTTAAGAGTTTGCAATTACGACCCATAGGCTAGCTTGTACGGTGGTTCGGCTTTGGGGGAGTTCAAAACTTTTCAATTCGTTTCATTTAGTGTATGAAGAAGGAAAGTCAAAAAATAAATATAAAATGGAAGGGCGCCAACACACGTAAAAAAAGAGAATCTACATTACGTCCTTCAACACCCTTTACCTGTGTGTTAGAAAAATGCTGAGACAAACAGTAAAACACAATATACAATTATTATTTCCCTTTATTTCAGATTATACTTGTGAATATTCACCAGTGTTTAAAGGAAATGCAAGAATGTGATATAAATTATATTTATAGATAGAAATAAGTATAAGAATTCGAAAATGAAATTTAAAAATAAAAGGTACGACGAATTTATAAATTTAAGTTAAAAATCTTACCAAGTAGATAGCAGGTAAGCAGGAGGGGATAACTCAAACTTAGGCCTGGTTGTTGGGCTGCATACTAGAGGCCAAATACTTCAAAACCTCTTCGGTAAAAGTGGATCTTGTTTGTGCCAACGTTTGGTAAGTAGAATACTACTTCAGTCTTCAAAAACCTTTTAAACGGGTCTTGTCGGAACCACAACCCTTGCGGTGGCAAAAAGGTTTTGTTTTTTATTTTGGCTTCACCCAAAAGTTCTTAATGTGAAAACTATTGGGTTCAAAACTACCACAAAAGTGAAATATAGGCTTTCACATTTCAATGAAAATGTAATAGTGATAAAAAGCAAAGTGGTAAAATGCAAAGTGGTAAAATGCAAGGTGGTAAAATGACCGCTGAGCTGTAAAAAAGAGAAAAAATCCATTGTAGCCTAATTGTAAAATTTGTAAAAATTAAAACAAATAACCCAATTAATTGCCAAAATAAATTAAAATTGTTAATTATCTGGGTGTTATTCGATCACTGTTCAAGACAAATTTTAAAACAACCTTTGAACAGGATCAGCCGTTTAATTGAATTTTCACGGCCACAGTCAAAACTAAATAGAATGAACTCGTTCCAAAACGATTTTAGCCAAGAGGTTTATCAAAAAAAAATGTTTAAAAGTAGGTAGGAATTTGGCTAGAAAAACTAACATGTTGGAAGTGCTCTACGCAAAACTTGATCTTAATGTTCCTCTATTTTGCCTCTTTCCCTCTTATTGATTTGATAAAAATAAACGATTTTTTAAAGGATATTTTTTTTTATTTTCGAATAATTTATGTTAGATATTTTTTATATTTTCCTCTAATCTTTACGTAAGCCTCGCCCTTAATAATTAACTTTTAGGTTTTTAATAAATAATGAAACTGAAGTGGTCGGACGGAATTATTTCGGTTTTAGGCGTACATGAAAAAGAGATTTCATTAGTTGTCATTTGAGTTAACCCAAATTGTAAAACGAAAATAAACAATATGCTTTTTAAACCAAACATTAGAAGGATTACTTAAATAACACAAACCTTTGTTTAATGAATCTCTGACATGTATTTACAGTGTGTTTTATTATATTATTTTATAACAAATGAAATCTTCGCTTGAGATATGGGTAATCTAACTAAACTATAATACCAATATATAATTTAAATAAAGCGCACGTATCAATTATTAAAAATTAACACTAAAAGAGTACATTATAAATGTTAAACTTAAAGATTATACTATATAACAAAATTAGAGTGTTACAACTTCCCTTTCCAAGGAAAGGAGGGAAACTTTAAAAAAAAGTTGATCGACGATCAGAACAAGAAAAGTAATATAAAAAAAATCAAGGCAAAATGTTTAGATGTAAACTAATAAATTATATTTTCCCAGCCTCTGGTCGTACCGCTCTTTGAGGCTCAGGATGTACAAATCAATTACTTTATTATATAAGCTATCAAGTTAGAAAAGCTTCAAATGGCCGAGAGAGGGAAAGAAAAGAAAAAAAAACTTCTTTTCAAAACTATAATTCAAGCAGAAAAAAAAATCTGTACCAACCGATCCAAAGAAATACAAGACGTAAAAAGGTAATCCAGGCAGGAAAACAAAAACCAGTAAAGGTATTTTAATTAAGATCAACTAAATCAATAAGAAAGGGGATACATCAATAAGAGAAAGGTATGAGAACAAATAAAGAAAAATTTTCCGGTCACCTCGCCATGCAGAATTATGAAACTCCCCAAAGAAATGCTCAAAACAACTCACACTGCATTAAGGATGTTGGGTTGGAGAATGGCCAGAGTTGCGTGACATCCAAATAAGTTTGAGGCACCTCGTGCACTGGCCTTGTAATGAGCACCCCCAGGTTATTCTTCAATCCTGCCTAACTAGGCAACCAGGAGTAGGAAAAAAATTAAAAAAGGAAAATAGAAAGATAATTTATTAAAACAAATATATACTCCACCTCAATTACCCACCAAGCAAAAGGGAGTTCGATGTAGCTCGACCAGGCTAAAAGATGCCCTAACCGCAAGCGGCTAGGCACCGTGCAGACCACGAAAGATAAAAAAAATTAAATAGGGTGTTCCGAATGCTGCCACAGTCACCAAACTGCTGAATTCTAATAGGTCAACTGGAACTCAGGAGAAATACGCACGGGGACAATATGTACACAAGATGTTATGCAATAACGGCCAGATTTTAATTGACTATCCACATAATGCTCATTTGCGTATTCTAGACGACGTGGTAGTATCCTCCCTGGGCTCTATGGCCGCTCATTGAGATTGCCAGGGGCCAAACAGCAACCACCCATAGCTAGCCCTTTCAGTTAATCTATTCTCTCTTGCACTAAATAGTATAAGAGAGAACGTCGAAATCAACATTTGGTAGCACCCAACAACACTCAGCCTTTAAAAAGAATAAAAATGGCTGCACTAACAGATTTAATAACTAAATCAAAGGTAGTCACAATAGGGTTCAAAAAAGTCATGTTCATGATATGCAAACTTGTACAACCATAAAAAGGTCAAATCCAAGACATCTATGGCAATTTCGTAAGAAATAGCAAAAAGGGTGAAATATCAAATAACAAAAGCTAATATACAAGGGCTTCAATAAGCCTGGTCGAGCTACATCGAACTCCCTTTTGCTTGGTGGGTCATTGGGGTTACAGTATATATTTGTTTTAATAAATTATCTTTCTCTGTTCCTTTTTTATTTTTTTTTCCCACCAGGAAGTGGGAGTTAGGCAGGATTTAGGAATGACCTGGGGGGTGCTCATTACAAGGCCAGTGCACAAAGTGCCTCACACTTATTTGGGTGTCACGCAACTCTGGCCATACTCCAACCCAATATCCTTAATAGAGTGTGAGTTGTTTTGAGCATTCCTTTGGGGAGTTCCAAAATTCTGAATGGCGAGGTGACCGGGAAAATTTTTTTTTATTTATTTATCATACCTTTCTATTATTGATTTATCTCCTTTCTTATTGATTTAGTTTATCTTAATTAAAATACATTTACTGGTTGTTGTTTTCCTGCCTGGATTTCTTTGAATCGGTTGGTACAGATTTTTTTTCTGCTTGAATTATAGTTCTGCTTGGATTATATTATAATAATTAATGGTTATAGTAAATAAAATCTTCGCTTGAGATATGGGTAATCTAACTAAACTATAAAACGAATGTATAATTTAAATAAAGCGCACATATCAATTATTGAAAATGGACACTAAAAGAGTACATTATAAATGTTAAACTTAAAGATAACATTATAAATGTTAAACTTAAAGATTATATAACAAAATTAGAGTGTTACAGGTCTGACGAAAATCCACATCTATTCCATGAGGTTCACACTCAATATTCTGAAGAATTGAATGTCTGACTCTAAATGGAGAAATGTATCTACAATTATTAGAAGACGCTATCGATCCTGCATTGGCAGAAACCCCTTGAAAATAATAACAATTACAATGCCAATGGGTTGACATTTAAACAAGATGGTGCACCTTCTCATTGTACCCTTGCTGTTCATAAATATTTAAATCGGACGTATCCTGGTAGATGGATCGACCAAAGAGGAACAATAGAGTGGCCTGCAAAATTACCTGACTTAGATTTTTTTATAGGGTCACTTGCTTGCTAGCTTATTTTTACGTCTCTTTTCCGTCAGTGATCAATCTAGACGGGACCTACGGCTTAACGTGGATTTCGAACCACGGTCCTCGGTCATTCTTGATCTCCGGCCCACACCCCACCCTTGAGTAATTATTTCTTAGGTTACGGTGTAGCCTTTGATCTTTATCAAGTGACCTACCGACTTATAATTGTGTATCTGCATCAACAACCCCTATCCATCCACATTCGGCGTCAATCAGCGTGAATGGGGTGGCGCATAAAGTAGATACATTTTACACTTGTTTGTGTTGGACTTTTATTCCCACTAATATTGGCTGCAGACTTAAAAAGTCGTGCAGACAGCTAGGATAAAAAGTAAAATTTATGAAACTCAGCCACAGTCATTAAATGATTTACGTTAGCGGATCATTGATGAATGTCGGGCCATTACACCATACACCAAAAATGCTTCATAATGTCCAGGACCGTTTTGAACAACACTTTCGGCACTTATCATCATGAACAATGGATGAACAAAAACATCTTGTGTCTCATCTTTCTTTGTAAACCCAAACGATATCCATACTGTAAAGCTAAGTTCAAAAACAATTGTTTTTTTTTTCTAGAAAAGCATACACATTACATAAAATTAACGTAAGGATCGATACAAATTTATAGTTTTATTGTTGACTTACTAACTATTTAACTACCTACTTATTTTTTAAAAATTATTAGGCCTTGAAAATAGAATTTAACGACCTTTGAAAAGAGGTATCACTTGACCTTCAATCCCATTTATTACTCTAAGGGTTTAAAGCAGCTATGTCAAACATGTGGCCCCCAAATCAGTTTTGAAAACAGCCAGATAATGCGGCCCGCAAATAAGTTGAAAACCGTTTTTGAAAGCGCGCGCCGTGCGCCGCGGCAACAACGATTGGTATAATAAAATGTACAATTGTACATAGTGCCATCTATGTTTAGGAGGATGAACTACACATACTCAACCTAAAACCTAAAGCTAAACGTTATCTGGCTTGTTCCATGAAATTCTATCGCGAAAAAATACAGATGACGCTATCTGAACATTCTGGAAAGAACTCGAAAAATCACAATCCGTATATAAGCCGTGTTCGATTGAGTTCAGTCGTTCAGTGTTTAGTCAGTTATGATGAGTCAGTTGCGATAGAGTTTCGAGTTGAGTTGCGCACTTATTGTTACAACACTTAACAGTACTTATTATAATTTATTTTGGATACACTTTTTAACATGTCTCTTTCAAAACCAAGTGGAAGTAAGAGGAAACTTTTAGATGAGCATCGTATCTTTCAAGAAAAGTGGGAATTAGAGTTTTTTTGCTGTGAAATGAAAGAAAAAATTATTTGTTTGATTTGTAATAGTACAGTCGGTGTTCCAAAATTATATAATATAAAACGTCACTATGATATTCATAAAACTATGTTTGACAAGTATACAGGCATGGTCAGAAACGAAAAGTTAAATAAGTTAAGATCACGGTTGAAAGATCAGCAGCTTATGTTTACACGGCCAAAGCAAAAAAAATCTGTCCTTCAAGCGAGCTTCAAGGTGAATTTATAAAAGAGTGCCTTGTAAAGGCCGCGGAGCGTGAAGGCATTTCAAAATATATCCTTGTCTCGGAATACTGTTGCTGAAAGAGTTACTGAGTTGGCTGCCAATATAAGTGATCTGATAAAAACAAAATCAGACTCTTTCATTGCATTTTCTATTGCCTGTGACCAAAGTATGTATGTGTGTGGTGTGGCGCAACTCGTTGTTTTTCTTCGTGCGGTTGATACAGATATCAATGTGTATGAAGAATTACTTGAATTAGTAGTGCGGTTTATGGACTTCTGCAAAAGTACAATTTAGATTTGTCAAAACTGTGTTCCGTTGAAACAGACGGAGCTCCTTCAATGACTGGAGTAAAAAATGGCTTCATTAAAATATTACAGACAAAGATCAGAGAAACGGGCAGTGAAAAACCAGATTTTCATCATATTCATTGTATAATCCACTAAGAAGTTTTATGCTCAAAAGTGATCAAGTTGAAAAGTGTTTTAAAGTCAGTGAAAAAAATTATAAACTTCATAAGGTCACGAGGTCTTAATCAGCGACAGTTTTCTGCATTTTTACGTGATTTAGAAAGTGAGTACACTGGTTTACCGTATTATACAGAGATGCGATGGCTTTTGTGTTCTATGGTACTCGACCGGTTTTGGAAACTCAAAGAAGAAATACGCGTTTTCATGGAAACAAAAGAAGAAGATGTCAGCTTATTATCCGATGTAGCTTTTTTACAAGATCTTTCATTTATGGCAGATATCACAAAACACCTGTCGGACTTAAATACGAAATTGCAAGGACCACGTCAAGTTATTACAGATATGCATGATCATGTGAAAGCTTTCAAGTGTAAGATGATGTTGTGGGAAAAACAGTTAGCAGAGAATAATCTGTCACATTTTCTGACTTGTAAGGCATATCAGGAAAGAACAAGTGTCCCAGTATCATACAAAATATATTCAGAGAAAATGAGAAGTCTTCTGGCAAAATCTGAGAAGCGTTTTCAGGATTTTAAGACCCAAGAAAATAATTTTTCTCTATTTACTGGTCTTTTCACTATCGATATTGATAAAGTTCCCCCTCACTTGCAAATGGAAGTAATTGAGATTCAGTGTTAGACCCATTTAAAACAAAAATTTCATAGTGTTGGTACATTCGAATTTTATAAGTACTTGCCTGTGCAATACCAAGAAATGAAAAAATTTGCCTGTAAAATCCTGTCAATGTTTGGAAGTACCTATAAGTGTGAATAACAATTTTCTTTGATGAAAGGAAACAAATCTCTTGCAAGATTGCGATTGACGGACGCACACTTGGACGCAGTTTTAAAAGTTACTTCCGCCAATAAATTCGTGCCACAAATAGACAACTTAATTAAAGACAAAAGATGTCAAATATCTGGCAAAAGAATTTAATGTTTGTAGTTTTTTGTAATGTCCTTTTTATTGGAAATTTAATAAACAGACTTGTCCTATAATAGTACTTTTTCTCAAGATTTTCAGTAGTTTGTCTTCTTTAAGATAAGGTTTTGCGGCCCACCTAGTCGATGGTCTTTATGCTTTTGGCCCACCAGTGACTTTGAGTTTGACATGGCTGGCTTAAAGCTTACCCCTGCGATACAAAATAAAATACGTTGACCCCTATTCCATTTTAAGTTTTTGAGGTTGGAGCTCACCTCCCGAGGGGGTGGAAGTGGCAAGGTTGGTGATATAGCAAAAACTTTTCACCGGGAAACAAAAATCCACGGGTACGAGCGATTTTTTTTTAATGAACGGTATGTGAAATAGCGGCCTTGTTTCGTTTTGATTAGCTCACCCTAGGTGTAATAATTTAGTCTGTCGATTCAAAAAGCATAAGTTTGACAAATAAGAAGCTAATAAATTAGTGGGAATTAATGCCATATTTTACCTTTTCACTTCTAAGAAATACATCCAGTAAATTTAACGTCCTTCCGCGCTAAAACTACTAATTATTACTATTGTTTTTGGCATGATTTCGTTTGAAAACAATTAAGAAAATGAAACTTCCTTCCAAGTATTTTGGAGACTTGGAACTTCCGGAAATTAAATTACTAATTAGAGCCATTGCCATTAGAGAGATTACTGTAATAGAAAAAACTTTTGTGCTGATATTTTTATGGATTCTCTTTTATTAACGGCATGCTCCTTTAATTTTCTTCTTTGAAACTTATTGCAAATATTTAGATCTCATCAGATAATTAATTCATATTTTTCGCTACAACTTTTAACTGAGTAAAAAAAGTTTTATATATTTTTACGTCCCAGAATAGTCCCTCTTATTATATTGTTAATATAATATGATATAGGAGAAGTATTGTGGTCGCAAAAGTTTTTGAGAAAATATGAGACCACGTGCAAAACCATTTTAATCCAACGAAAAAGCAAAAATAATAATATAAGTAATGGGAGTCAGTGGCACAGGTAATTGATATTGTTCGGGGTATGTACTATTAAAAAAATAATGAAAACATTAAGAAACCATTGTTCTTGGAATTATACCGTATCAAAATGGAATGACTTTCGCCTTCGATTGCACAAGGCATCTTCAGGGATATTTATTTCACGAGATCGGAACCAGGAATTCTTCTTCCGTTTGGCCATCGCAAATATTGTCCAATTTTCTTTTGTGTGTTGAAGATTGTACCTATGTTGGATCGGCGAGGTAATAATTCCGGGTATAAATGGAAAAACTACACTTTATATCGTTAACTTCTTATTAGTTTCATTTTGTGGACTATGATTATTATCTTTTAATTGACCATCTAATATAATCATTATAATATCCTTTCCCTCTTAAAGCTTGAGTCAGTTTCTCTCTTTTCGATTGTAAACAATTTTGGTCACAAATCGCGAGGGCTCTGTAAACCAATGAATTAATAACTGATTGCTTTTGTGCCGGATGATGTGAATGTCCATTTAGGAATCTGCTCCTATGTGTTGGTTTTCTTGATAAAGTGTGTCATAAGGAACTTTCCCGTTTCCGTTATACAAGAACATCCAGAAAGGGAATTGTGCTTTTTGGTTCAATTTCCATTATATTTACCGATTTTGTAAGTGGATGATCCTATTGCAATGACGATATGCTGAAGTGGTACATTAACCTTGTGTGTATAAGGTAGTCCATAGAACCACAGGATTCTCTACTCTGCTGCAGATTGGATGTGGTTATATTATTTATTATATATATTTATCTGTCTCTCGATTTTGTTGGTCGGATTTGTTTGGATTACACTGCAGGTTCTGTTGCTTAAAAGTAGTTGTGGTTTCTCCTCGTAATCTGTTCCATGTCCATGATTACAGTGGCATTTGCCCTGTCTGCTGGAAGGAGCAAACTCTCTGCAGTGTTTAATCTTTTGAACGCTGTTTTTTTCCGCAACTGACAGATTAGGCTATGACGGTTTAGAATGTTTGTATTACGTCAGTTTCTTCTGCTGGAAGTCTTCTAATTGTGACTTCGACGAGTGACACTATGTCTTCTATGTGTACTAGTAAGACAAAATGTCCCAAAATTCTGAACATTTTTATTGGTTTTGATAAAGTTGGAAGATTTGTCTCCAAGGATCACCCTCTGATTCCGATCGTCTAAACAGCTCTGCATAGAATCAAGAGATCTGCCATCGAAACCGAAAAGCTTTAATTTTATTTACTGTGACTAATGGTGTAAAACGCTCTGCTCGATCTCTAAAAATATTTTCGATTTGTTGAATTTGCAAAACTATTTTTTCTGGAAGAATCTAATTTTCATTTTATTTGCAATTTATGTCAACGGGGTCCAATCAGCAAAACAAATTGGCTAGACATTCCGATTATACCGACTGTTTATTTTGAATGTGAGACCCTGTGAGTTATTACATTTTTAGTTTTAGTTAGTTTTTTCTACGAGAAATTATATTCTCTTATGTAGGTAAATATAATTGACTTCCAAGCACTAAACAGCAGATCGGAACTTTTTTGGTTTGAAAGGCTATAGAAGTGTAGTGTAGTTTAACTTAGCCTTAACCGTTTTTACTTTACCGCACGTTCAAATTTTCGTCATTTGACAGCTCTTTCCGATTACTAAATACTTCTGGTCAAACTGGAAGTTGATGTGAAACGATAACAATAGGAACGAAAAGAAAAAGATAAAATGTGCAAACGGTTTCACGCAATTTAAACTGTTTAAAAGCTACGTCCTTTAAAAGATAAAAATGCCAATTTTAAATTATATGTTTGTTTCTCGAAAATCACTCAAGAATACTCATAAGTATAGGACATGCTACTTAAAAAAGTTTTGACATTTTTCCTAAAATCTAAAAGGAAATAATGGAATATATATAATGAAATACATGGTGTATCATTTAAACAAGTCGACATCTACTTCCGGTACAACCACAAGTGCCAGATTTTTTAGAATATTTTAGATGAATGGCCACCTTCGACAATAGTATCTCTTAACGGGGTAGACTGATTTCTGTAATTTTGTCAAAAATATTCTTTGTTGAATTAGCATTTTGTGTTTAATCTCTTGAATAGTTTACACACATATATTGGCAATTGATAATAGTTATATACATATTAGATTTTATCTAAATGTAATAAGCACATACAGTGACGGCAAGTATATCTACTGTCGCACTAAATAACCTTATTAATCCATTGACTTCTATTACTTTTAAACACCTCCCATTGACTGTAGTAGATGTCTACAAGTCTCTAGTGGAACATTGGTCTTCTCTCATACCCTCGAATACTTCGTCGAAATTTTAGAAAGTTCTTGAACCTAATTTCCTCTTAACTATCATTCAAAGATTTTCTATTGGGTTAAGATCTCGAGTACAAGGTGGCCATTGAAAAACATGATTATCCTGAAGCCAGACAGTCACCCTCCTAGCAGAGTGCTTTGGATCATTATCGTATTGGAATTTCCGAAGTACCGATAAATTTTCTTTTTTATATGGTTGCATCAAGTTTTCCATTATGCTAATGTATTCACGCTGATCCATAGTACCAGTTATTCTATAAAGAGGGCCAACAGCATTCCAAGAGAAGCAGCCCCATATCATGATACAACTACCATCAAATTTCACTGTTTTCATGGTGTAGGGGGGGGTCAAATTCTTTATTTGGTGGACGCCAAACAAAACTTTTTTACTTCAGAAAGGTGAGGCTTCTTCCTGCCAAAAGTTGTGCCTTGTTCAAACGACTACCAACACTCCAACACTAAATTCCCAAAATTTTCAACAAACATTTCTTTCCAAATATCAACTGCTGATTTGTGAGGGTCTGCCTTAGACATGCGAACAATTCGACGATGTGTTTCCATACTCGTTTTTCTGGGCTTCGCTTCCTAGGAACCGTTCTTGTGGTTCCATGAATCCTAACATGATGAACAGCGTTAAACACCGTCTTTTTATAACGATTAACCATTTCTGCAATATTTTGATACGAATAGCCTTTCCTATGATGATTAATAATGACTTGTCGTTCATTTTCGATACAACTTTTTCGCGAACCCATATTTGCAGAAATTCGAATGAAGATTAACATTAAATTATTGACAGGAAGTCAACAACCTACTCTAAGGAAACGATTGTCAATTTTAAAATAAGCCTTCTTGTTAGAAAATGTTGATTTTCAATTTTAAAATGGGCTTACTTGTTAGAAAATGCTGATTCAGAAATACGTTTCCAATTAGTTTTCCGCTTAAAAATGTAGTGTTCTTCGAATTTTGTAATGAATAAATTATTTTTTAAACTTAATAAGGTTGTTTAATGCGATAATAATAAATGTACACCCTAACAATAGCAACAATGATTATAATATTCGAAATATCTGAAACCAATTTCTTACTAGCAACGGTTCAGATCTTCGTAAGGTATCGTTTCCAATTAGTTTGCCGCTTAGAGGAAGAATAACAATAGAGTTCATTATTTACATATTTAGCCACTGCCAAGATTACCTCTCAGTAGAAGGTCGATCGCACGACGATGCCAAGCCTAGCCAGGAACACCAATGTTTATACCAATTTATATTACGGTGAATGTGTTTAAACATGATGCAATACAATTTTCATACAAAGAATAGTAATGTATTTCCAGTATTAGTTTCTAAGCAGTTTAAAGAAATTACTTTTATTGCAAAATAGTAAAGTACAAACTAAAATACTTAAAGTCTCAGATCAGACTTTACCAGTAACAAGAGTTTTAGTTAGCTATGGCAAACCCGATCGACAACTCCACGTATTAGACCATCCCACTGTGGTATTAAACCATCCCACTTTCATTGACAAGGGATCCTTATAGCAAAAAAGTATAATAGTCTACAGTAAAAATTGTTACAGGTCACTTGACCGGCGCGGCGTGGCTTAAAAACCAATAGCGGGTCGTCGAACTACAATAAATTTTAACATTACAGAAATTAATTTGCTAAAAAATATTTTATTAGATACCAAGCTTAGCGTCACTACTGCATGTGTTTTAATGTATTATTGTGTATTTGGCAATATGGCTCAAATCTTCTAATTATATGTTGCCTTACTTCAAGAAGCAGCGTTCTAAAGGTGCCGTGACATTAGAAGAACATTAATTTTTTAAATATTTTATAAATAAGTTTTATTTACATTATCTTGGACATTGCGAAACTAGGAGCTTTAGTTGACCTAACTATGGTGCGGCAATGTGAGTTTGTAAAAAAATGGCCGTTTAAGTTTGGAATTTTCTTTTTATCACTAAGTTAACAGCAAGATTTCATTTTTCGGGAGACATGTCTAATGGAAGATACCTTATTCACTTATGTATTGACATGATGTATTGACCAATCCGGTTCAATATAATATAACGTTTATTTCGTCGGGGGTCAACTGAGAATCTTCAGAAGCAAAATGATGCCGAGAGAATTAAAACAATTATAGGATATACCTATACTATATTAATATAGTAGAAGGGCATCTCAAGCTCAAAAAAACGTACTGCGATTTCGAAAATCACTAGGTTTTGGATGAAATTTGGGGAAATAATAAAGTTTCGGATGATTTCGGGCCTTTTTTTAATTTTCACTTGAGTTGGGCAAATTTTTTATGTAAGTTTTGTCAGGTAAAGGAATTTAAATGGTGATTCTTTGGGTATTAAAAGTAAAAATGTGTTCGTAAACATGTTCTAAACTGGTTAGAATTTAAGATTTAGGATATTGAAAATAAAAAAAAATCTTTAATTTTTTAAATTTTAGCTATTAACATGGAAAAACAGTAAGACAATTGGCTATATATATAGCGCTCGCTTTTTTTACTTTTCCTCGCAAAAGGAACTTTTCTAGTAACTAAAAAAACATGTTTTCTTAGTTCTGTCGGTTAGTCTGTATGTCTGTCCGCGACAAAGCTCAAGAACTGCTGGTCCTATTTACTTCAAGGTTTAATTAAAAATTAAAGGTCATATGATTACGACGTGGTAACATTTTGGTGAAAATCCAATATGGCTGAACAAAATGGCGGTTTATTGAAATGTTAAAAAAATATTACTAAGAAACTGTTTATCCAAATTTGATAAGTTTGGATAATGGCGGCCTAATAAAATATTGTGTGTCAATGCAGAAAACTACTACATCGATTATATTAAAATTTTGCTCAAAATCAAATATTGTATAGGGATGAACTGGTAAAAATGTTGAAACAAATTCATAATGGGGGAGCAAAACTAATTAAATGTTTAAAAATATCTGAAAAAAGTACTTATCGGACTGATTGATTGATTGATGACATCCCCATTTTAAATATTTATTACTAAAAATCTATGAATTGCTCACTTAATATCGATTTTTAATCAAATCTGTATAAATATTAAAATTCGCTCGCATTCTAGGCATTCCTACTCTCATTTTTTAAATATTTACTAAAAATGTATGATATGTATTTTCAAATACCCCCAGATTCCTACTTTCTTTCAGCCAAATCTACACATTTAAAATGTTGACCAAGATTCATGATGTGCAGTCTTAGATACCCCTAAATGCCGAATTTTAATCAAATCTACAAAAATTTTAAAATTAGCCTGCTATGGTGGTGCCGCCATTTTTAATTCTTAAATATTGACTAAAATTTCGTAACTTTTATTCTTAAATACTTCTAGATACTGATATTTCAGCCGAATCTGTACAAATGACAAAATTCGTTTGCTATATTGGCGCCACCATTTTGATTTTTGTTGTGCATTCTTAAATAATCCCCACAAATGTTAAAATCATCCGTCCGACCTGTTGACATTGTCATTTTGACACCGCTATTTTGAATTTTTAAATGCTGACACTTTTAAATTTTCCTAGGCACTGATTTTCAGTTTTGGCTACACAAGTAACAAAATTCGTCGGCCGTATTGGTGCCGCCATTTTGGATTTCTAAACGTTGACTAAAAAAATTCGGAATTTTTTATATCGGAAAGTGTATGCATGACAAATTTGAAAATAATCGGTAATGGAAGTGCTGAAAAATCCATTACAAGATTTGAACCAGACATAAAATCAGACGAATAGGAAGCCAATAAAAGCGCGTTAAATTGCCTTGATTTTAGTTTAAAACTCTAACATCCATATTCACTAAAGAGGTTTAACTTTAGACAAGGTCTAACTTGACAGTTACAGGTTTAAGATGACATTTTCAACAACTGAACAAATAATTTTTCTAATTGTCACAATTACAAAATAATAGTGACATAGGGTAAACATAACTAAAAACTAAAGTTTAATAATATTTAAATAACTAATTTCCTTTTAAACTTACCTAACTTAATGGTTTGATTTTAGATAGTGAAGTAGAGAACGATTATTCCTTTGAAGTTTGTAAAAATACCTATTTGTCTCATTAATGAACAGGTAAGAATCCTTCTTTTTGTCAACGATAATGAAGCATGGCCCATTTCTTCATTTTCGTACATCAAATATTTTAACAGGTCATCATTTTGTTTCGCCATATTGAATTCATACCAATATTTTAACAGTTTTTCTTATATCAGTAATTTTTGTGGAGAATTAAATAAAATTAAAGTATATCGAGTAAGTGGATTTTTTAGCTATACCGGAACAGCGCGACCGATCGACAGTAATGGAAAAACATGAGGATCTGTAAAAACCCAGAACGATAATTTTTTCACGATTAATGATATTTTCTTATGCGGGAAGTGAAAACTCACGCCGTCACTGGCATTCGTCAACAAATGGCCACGGCTTGGGCATGGGCCATCCCCACTTCTTGTTTTATCGTAAACATTGGTCGATAGAATGTGAAAAATAGGGTAACCATGTTGGAGCATACCCCTAACGTGATTTATGAATGAGTTGTGATCTCTACTTTAATTCTTACTCTTAGGTTTGCTGTCACAGTATCTACTGCTTTATTAAAAGACACAAGAACAGTTATTTACTATTTTTGTGTAATAAAATTTTTGTTATTAATTGAAACTGAATTGTAAAAAGAAAACAATTTATAATCTCGAGACCAAGACAAGACCGAGACCAAGATCGGGGCGAATGTTGTTTTTCGAGAGAGAGTTTTGCGAACACCTAGTTGGAAACATGCCACTGTACTGCGATGGAAAAAATACCATTTATAAAATACGATTATCTTTATATCGATACTAAAAAATCCCATCCCTAGCCCAGGGTCAGTACTAAAAAAATCAGAAATTATCGCAAAGATCTTGTTAATCCTAATATACTGCGCGCGTCTTCTGTATGTTGTCGCGGCTTCAAGTAAATGAATATTAAGCTCCTTCTTTGCAGCATTGGACATAATCCAAGTCTCACATGTGCCGTAAAATTTATGGTTTTATAATTGGCAACAGCTTAAGACTACCCCACATAAAAGTACGTCTGCGTTGTCCCATAAATAAATACCATGTATAAATCAGAAGTCAACCAGCTTTTGATCTTCTCATTCACCAGCAATAAATATGGGGATTTGCAAGTGGAATTGCATTTTTACACGGTGAAAGTTACAACGGGCAATTTTCAAACGATAGTTATGTGTGTTTGAGAGTGATACTAAAATTACGCAAGGCTTTGGATTCTATTCTTATTTATTGGTTTATTTCTATCGTCTCTGGTTAATGGTGCAGTACAACTAGATTTCCCGTAAGCATTGTTATTATTAGGGTCTTACGGATTTTACTAAAGTGACAAAAAATACAAGGTTATATCTTGGTACATTGGAAATATTAAACAGTTCTTTTTTAAGTTGTCATAGTTAAGTTCAGTCTCCATTCAGACGCGAGACATAAAGTTTCGAGAATGCCAATTGTGATTTTGGCGAAATGTTATCACATAAATAGTTCTTTTTCGAATGAGAGTAGTGAATTTTCATTCGCGTGTGTAAACATAATTTGAGAGCACCATAACTTAAGAACATTTAGACTAGCTGGTTTTAGATTTGCAGTTAAAATAGTCTAATTCAATATATGGTCACTCAGAGGGGTGTTCATACAGACCACATTTAACAGGAAATGAGCTATAAATTAGATAAATTAACGAAATAAACAATTATATCAATAGATATTGACTTATTTTAAAGACCGCAAAGCTTTTATTTTTGTACCACTGGTTGTTAAGTTTTTTTCATGGACCATGATACACAGTATGACCTAAATAATGCCTACAAATTGGCTATAGTAAATTTTGCAAAAATCTAGAGGGTGTTACTTTTTCCATATCACGACCCCGATTTCCCCCGAAATATTTTCTGCGACGCCACTGACAATTTTTACATTAAATTAAAATTCACTATTCTGTTCTGTAACTTTTTGGTCTAGGTTTTTAGGTATTTGGATCAGTTAGGAATTATTTAGAAAAGTTTCCATTCTCGCTTACCTAATTTCAAGGTCATATTGCATTTTCCTTAGCGAACAGAATAAGGAGTGTGAATCTTGTTATAAAAATAGTCAGTGACGTCGCAGTGAAAATTTCGAAAAAATAGTAAAAAGTATCACACTGTAAATGTTTCTTAAATCTGTTATAACTATTCTGTAGACATTCTTTATAGTATACGGTGTGCTACATTTGAAAATATCTCTAGAAATGTAGGAGATCGATGAAAAAAAGAAAAAAGAATTAAAACTTAAATCACCCCTTTGTGTCAAAAACGAAGGATTTAGACTTAAGGGCTCTGTAGCAAGGAAAACAGTTTTTTTTTTCAAAAAAAAAGTCATCAAAAGCTACTAGAATTAAAAAAAAAAGTTTTCAAATTGTTGTTTGTAATTTTATCAAGGATTAAGCTTTTCTAGAAATTGGAAAATAAAAATGGTTTTTGTAAAACAATTAAAATATTGGAAATTTTGTACAGCCTTGTTTGCCACCACATAAATGCTTTTCCGGCTTAGGTAAGGTATATGCTTAAAACCTTTAAAACGCAATAAGTTTTGCAAGTATCTCAATATTTTTTCTCGTTTCAGAAATATCCGACTATGAATTTTACCTTAAAAATTTGTCTCGTTTGTTCTGTCCATCACTGTACTGTTGCCATCTTGGTCTGTCAATTTTCCCATTCTCTGTTTTCTGGTAGAAGTCATTTCTCTTAATTTTTAGGATTATAGTAGTAGTCATATCTTTGCTCCATTGTTTTTTTTGCATTTCTCATTCATATATGTCTCTTTTGCACCTCTTATTTAGGTCCTAATCTGATTATTTATTTGTTTGTGCTTTTGCCGGTTTTTGCTTTTGTAACTTCTCTTTTCCATCATCCAAAATTCCTCAAGTATTCCATTCTTTGTGTTTGTCTTTATCTCTTCGTAAGGGTTAAGTGCATGTCGTCTGAATGACTTTAGTCAGTTGTTCCTATTATTCTTCTGCTGTTGCAGAGTGGATGTTTCGTTGTGGGTCAAGGTCATTTGTCCGTTTTATTTTTTCCTTTAGTTTCAATGTTCTTTAGTTTGTTAATGTCTATACCTTGTTCCTTTACTGTTTTTTTATTCATTTGATTATTATCATCTGAGAATATATCCATACCAGGATATGTTTTGGTTAATTTTATAGCATTTCGATATCCCTTGTTGATAGTTATAAAGTCGATCTGATTTCTTACAACATTTTCTGGGGGGGCCTAGGCGATCTCCATGTATACAGCCTTTGGTAGGGTAATTTCAAAAAAGTATATTTGATATTAAGAGATAGTTTTCTACAGCAAATCGACCCTCTTTGTCATTACTTTCTCCAAATTCAAATTCACTCGAGTTTTTGCCGTCTTAACATTAACCCACCCTTTCGTTTGTCAACCATTACTGTACTTAGATCACATTCCCTGTTTTGGTTACCCAGTGTGTTAATTGTAAATAGAAATATTTAATGGTTTTTTCATCTACCTCTGCTATAGGTGCTGTATACTTGGATTATTTTAATGTCAGCTGGTTTGACAGTGATCTTAATCAAAGCTATTCTATCCGACTAGCGCATAAAGAACTTAATGAATGTAGTGTTTTAGATGTTTAGGCACATTTAACGCTACTTCATCCAGTGTTTAGGATCGTTATTACCTGAGTAATAAACTGTCTCACTCAGTTCTGCTATGTCTATCCTGACACATCGTGGGAGTTATTAATGTAATGGTTTTGCGTTGCCTTCTAAATTGTAGTGTCTCTATATGACTTCCATACCAGTATTTCAGTCAAGCCTATTGAGAATTCGATCTTCTACAGCTTTGATCCAGTAGTGACATAGCTTGTGCTCTATGTGATGCCCTCAATTCATCCGCGGGTGCTTATTTGGTTCTGCTTTATTTGCAACTGCCCTCCATATCTGCAGGGACGTTCCCTATTAGCCTTAGGACTTCCCCACTCCGTGCTATTTTGCATAAAGTTAATATACTATGTATAATATTGATTGTACCAAATTACTTATTTTCGCAATTTTATATGCAAACTACGTTTCTCAATTTAAATATAATATCTGATATATTGAATATTTTATGAAAATGATTATAACGTTCTGAAATACAAATTTGCAGAGATCCGCCTAATATTTTATTCAGTAATGATAATTCGAATTCAATTTTCCTGAAACTATGTCTAATTTCGGCCTACTATGCAGCTAGAGTAATTGATCGTACTTTAGCGTTTATGAGTTTTACTGTATTTTGTACTAAACGGTGTTTATTATGCAGCAAAATCTTAGTAAATATTTTTTTAAACCAGATATACTTAATTCGGGTTCAAAACCGCAATTTAAAAAAATATGTTTTGACAAACATAAGACTTTCGTTATAGTAAGCAGAAATAATTTTTAAAATCTTTGACAAACTCGGTTTTAACGGAGATGCAATATGCAACGTAAAATGTATCCATACGAAATTTTAATTTTCCGTATTATTTTGTCTTTCCTGAAGTGTATCTGATTATTTATTTGTTTGTACTTTCAAAGAGAACTGACTACAAAATGCATTTAATTTATATTTATAAGTACAGTAATGCTTATGTTACATGAGAACGAAAAGATAAAACTCTAAGAATTGCAAGTGCATAAATGCAGAACTGTATTTCTCACGGGAACATAACTCCTCCCCTCTTAGTTTAAAGCACGTTCCTAAAGACGTGTTTTCAAAAATTACTTAACATTTTTAAAGATTATTATTAGTTTAGAAAATTCTATTATTTTCTTCAATATCTAAAGTATCAGAGTTTGCATTTAAATGTTTCTTCTTAGACTTTTTTACAAGTTTTTTGTATATGAAAAAAATATAATAATTGTTGAAATGAGCATGTAAAGTAAAATTGTCCAAAAACTGGTCTTTACATAAATTGTTGTGGTCATTTCTTCTAGGGTTTTTTTCTGGTTTTCCAATTTGGCTTCGATTTCTTTAGTAGTTTTTAGGTTTAAACTTTTAATTTCTATAATTTTTTGAAAATTAACTATATTTTTATTAAGTTACTTCTATAAGGGAGTTTAGCTGAGCTAAATGAGGGGTGTAACTCGTTTATTTCCATAAATAGTTCATTTGGGTCTATTATTGAGTTATAAAGCACATTAATTTTTGCAAAAGTGATACCTATTTCGATTTTGTTCAAAATATCGTAGGTTGATTGATAAATTGTTCATTCGATTGATTATTGTATATATTAAATAAAATTAAAGTAATTGCTTATCTGTTTCATTTGAACTTTATTAATTATATTTTCTATTTATAAAGTGCGAGATTTTAGTACTATTTGGTTATGCGCGATATTAGATATAATTGTTTTACATTTATTGATAGTAGATTCTAAAAATGTAATTTGATATGATAGTGTCAATTTTTTATTTTTATCTTTTGTTTTCTTGTAATTTCGTGATTTTAGCATCAATTTGCTCTGCGTGATATCTAACTAATTGTAAATTAGGTTGAGTAGTCATTATTTTACTTATTTGGATTAAATCAGGAAAAGGTGATAGATTTCCTTCACAATTTAGGTTTCCAAAAGCTGATATTAAATCTTCCAGTTAGCGGAATTGCATCCAATTTTCATTCTGAAACTAGGGTCCAATAGGAGAGGCGATGTGATCCTTTCCCTGGTTAGCTGCTATGAGGATGTGACGATGTGTGCTCCCAAACTCAATAGGACATTGGACGATGCTGTTCCAAATCCCTGGTCAATTTTGAGTTTCTTGGTACATCCTGAAGATTTTTGATTGTCGGATTTTGCCACAAATCATTGAAACGAAGTCAGAAATTACGCACGATGCGCGACTGTTGGCAAATCCTACCGACTGCAGCCATAACTCGAAACACGAGAAATTGTTTTTAAAAAATCAAATTTATTTCTTGAGCGTACAAAGAGAACTGACTACAAATTGCATTTAAGTTATATTTATAAGTTCAGTAATGCTTATGTTGCATGAGATCGAAAAGCTAAAAGTCTTAGAATTGCAAGTGCATAAATGCAGAATTGCATTTCTCACCGGAACGTAACTCATTTAACTTTTATTTCTTGGGTGTTTTATTGCCAAAGTAGCTACCACACTTTTGTTGTTTGTTGATGGTCTTAGATTCGGAATAACTGGGTCGAAGAAATTATTAAATCGTATAAAATATCTTCATTGGTAAGCCTTCTTTTGCAGCTGTTGCACCTTGTAGAAAAGCAAAACTATTTAATTTTTGCAGGAAAGAGGCCTACAAACAACAAGAAGAAATTGCTTTTGATTATATCACAGGATAGCCTTCCTGCGATCGATTGCTGGGCCTTTACCCTCATCAGGCAGGCTTGTATCCAGGGAGATTCAAACTCAATGCTCAGAGGTCATCGATGCGACATAATCAAAAACGAAAACGTCTTTCAAAGTAGAAAGATTCCATGGGCTAAACATAACACTTAGCGCCACCTATTGGGGCTCCGGAGAGTTTCGGCTACGACCCATAAGATTTAGGCGAAACCACCTAATATGCATAGGTAAATCTCAAATATATATATGTATATATATATATATATATATATATATATATATATATATATATATATATATATATATATATATATATATATATATATATATATATATATATATATATATATATATATATATATATATATATATATATATATATATATATATATATATATATATATATATATATATATATATATATATATATATATATATATATAGATAGCCTTTATTTTTCGCATGCATGACCCTTAATTTTAGACTGAAATTTGAAGAAATCGGATTAGACATTTTTTAGTTATGCCGCGAACAGACAGACTGACGGACAGACATAGCTACAGACAGACGGAATTGAGAAAACATGTTTTCCGGCATTTAGGGACCCTTAAATGTAAAGATCTGAAAAAATCTCACGAGGGAAGTAATAACTAATTATCTTGTGTTTTTAACAAAAGTGTATAATATTTTTGCAAAATCAAATTTTTTTGTTATCACAATATAAAAAAAAACAAGTTTTCCTTGCACATGGGTGGCCCGCATTTAAATAAATGGCACTGTATAAGTGATTAGATTTTTAGGTCAAGCGGGGCTCATAATTTTTGGTGATCGATAAAAGATCTCATCTTCATTAAGTGGCTGTATAAACAGAACATAACAACACAATAAGGTGCTTGCCGTTTTGGGTATTTTTGTTTTTGCCAACCAAAAAATTTTAACCAAATACATATTTAGCGAATTTTCTCATTTAGTCCCTCGGCATTTAATATATAAAATAATATTAAGTGGCTATCTTAATAATATTGCGTATAGTCCAGGAGGCAGTAAATTTTTTTGGTACTTATTTTCCCAGTTACAGTATATCATTTACTATGTTCTCTTAGTAACACAAAATAACAATTTTTGAGTCTGGCTTGGTGGGTTCAATAGAAAAATCAAAAAACCAAAAAATTGTCATGTGCACTACAATAGAGCATACCATTTATGAAAATAGCAGTCTGGCTTATCTCAGACGGAGGAAAGTAAGTCTGGCTGGAATTTTTCGGATTCAAAAATTGCACTGATTTTTGGGATCCGTAACCCTTATTTTCCCACGCTTGAAATTCAACGTATATATTGATACAATTATAAGCCATCATTAAAAATAAGTCTGGCTGATTTACGGAATTGGCAAATGAGTCTGGCGGCATCTTCAAAATTGCAAAAATAGAAAAAAATTTTCTCTCATTTTTCCAGGTTTGAAAATTTCTCACATGGTAGATTATACTATAATTTGACAGGAAATATGCGTCTGGCTGTCATTTACAGTCACGAAAGCCTTGACATGACTCACAAGTCATATAGCGGAATAAGGGTAGGTAGAGAGCAGCGTGCGTATGCATTCAGGTATAACGACGCTGGAATGCGCGTTGCCTACCTACGGTCGGAGTCTTTGTGTAAGGCTTGGTCCCTGGTCTTCCTATCTCTGTCAGTTACATTGGTTTTGTAATACCATATGAGATATAGCGATATATATCCACAGTTGAGCAGCTGTGGCCTGTGGGCCACATGGCCACGTAAACCGTAGTATACCAGGTTTTAGATGCGTAATTTTCGAAGGGCAACTGGCTGGGAGCATTTCAGCGGCAGTGTGACCCTAGTATTTGTGGAAGAAAGACGTGTGTGTAATATTTGGGAAACGTAATAGCGCCAACGTCACTTCTTTGTGTTATATGCCGGAAAACGACGCAGCCCACTAAGATATTTTCAGAATTAACTCTATCGAAATGTGCCGAAGTGTTAGTGATTCGCAAATTCTTCATCAATTGTTTTATTGCAAATTGAATTCTCTACAGAATTAGTTCTCAGTCATCTTCTCGAATTTTCATAGACTTTGGCGTTCTAATATTTTTTTTTTGCTTTCACGGAAAAAAGTCAAGAGACCTATTTTGTAGGCAGTCAAATTTTCTACTAAAAAATCACTTAGTCGTACTCAGAGATATATACGTCTAAAGGTGTGCGAGACTCAACCTTTATCCAAATTTCTTTATTATCGTTATATCACAGGAACTAAGGAAGATACGACAAAATATCAAGAGATCGATTTTGTAGAGAATTAAATTTTCATCATATAACATGTTTATATCTCCAATAATTACAAAGTTACTCACGGTATAAAATTTTATTTGTGGCTATATCCGTATTCCACTTCCGGTGAAACCGGAAGTGATATCACGTTCAATGAGCCAAAAGGATCATCGTTAGACCATCACGAATAAGTCTACAAATTTTAAAACCAATCGATGTGAAAAACATGTAGGTATATCACATATTTAACCGAACCGCAGAATTCAGCACACCTGACGAGCGTCAGTCGAGTCTGGCACACCATTCGAACTACTCCACATTAGCCAGATTGCATTTTTAACTGTTATTACATTGTAGACTACAATCTGATAAGTTTTCAGAACTGCGAAAATAAGGGAAATTGATTGGTAATTTTTCTTTAGCTTTTCACCTGCCAAACATACTATCCATGCTAAGAGATTAGACAGACTATTTTTTTTTACTTAACTCCGGTACACCTCTTGAAGCTACAACTATTTTTATCACTGGGAAAATAAGTGCAGTGTATTTGTATGTTGTATCGCGAATTCCGCCTCACCCCATCGGAAACCCCCCCCCCCTATATATATATATATATATATATATATATAAATATATAAATTTTGCTTAGAATTACTAACCGAATAATTTTATCGATGTTTGCTCACTGGGAAAATAAGTACCAAAAATGTTCACTGCCTCCTGGACTAGTAATATAATAAAAAATAACTATTTTCTTTCTCCCTGTATATTTGTAAATAGCCCATCGAGGTTTAATAGCTCGATAAAAGAATCACACAACATTTTGGTATTCACTGTGTTTTCTGATTTGATTCATAATGTTGGTGACCTATTATACGCATCTATATATATATATATATATATATATATATATATATATATATATATATATATATATATATATATATATATATATATATATATATATATAATGCGTCAGTTAAGAGCTTCTTAACTCACGGATGTAGATAAATCAATTTAATGGGTTTTCGAGTGGTTATACTTATTCCAGTTAAATATTCCATCCCTCTGTATTATATTAATAATAGCAATTCCCATCAGTATTACCTGAGCCCGCGACAAACCTGGCAGGTAGCCACATAAATAATGTTATTTGACACATTCTTGGTGTCAATCGTGACATATGCCGAGTAACAAGAAACCCTCCCCGTTAGCTAATTACTATATACTTAAAAAAATGGAAGTGGATACAGAACGGTTGTTTGCAAATCTAGGTCTACGTATGTCGTTATGCGATTTATTTCTAGAGAGTGTACGTGTAAGAGCATTAGAAGCCGAGGATCGCCAGAGACGCTTGTGTAAGCTATTGAATTTGCTAGGCGAACTAAGACAAGGAAGATACGAGGAAACGGAAATACTGGATCTAGGCAAAGAAGAACCCTGCTTTACCCCCAAATTGCTGAAGAAATGTCACCTTTTCGATCGTTTCACACCCACAAAATGTAATTGTCAATTAAATGGAAAAGAAATAATTTGCTTAAACCACGCTAAAGTTGTGACCGGTGCTTATAAAAAACCATAAAAGTAATTAATTTTTTTATATATTTAAATATTTTTGAAATATGTATACTAAATATATAGCTCTATTACCACTAAAATGGACTTGTTTTTTATTATTATCTCTCTTGGTTATACCTACCTACTAAATGTAACCAAAAAGTTTAATACTAAGGTATCGAAATATTTCAGTTTTAACGTTAAATTACCATATTTATTTTTAAATCTTACATGTATTTTGAGTCTTACCTATCTTCAGTTCCTAATTTTGTATATATATATATATATATATATATATATATATAAATAAATAAATAAATAAATATCGTCCATACGACGACATTGTATATGGTATACAAAGAATATAGAAATAGAGTTAGAAATGTTTTTTATTTAATCCTAGAGAAATTGCATTGTCTATACCGGCTTATGTTTTTGGAAATATAATATAAATTAATTAATTAAACAGAAAGGATAATCCTTCCTACTTACTTACAAAAGACTATAACTAAATTGTGAATCTGTATCTGTATCTGCGGACCAACGGACTAGGTAAAGATTGATAATATGGGTTTCATGCAAGATATAAAATTTATGCATGTGTCCTGAGGATGCAACAATAAAGTTGCAAAACGTCGACTATTTAAAAATAGACTCGTTTTTTTTATTGGATCCTAACGCCAAATAATAATACACCACTCTCATAAAAACAAGAGGACACTAGCAGGATAGTATGTCATCTTGTCCATAGAAATGTTTAGTTGTGATATATTTTTTTCTGTTACAGGTAGTCTATAAATATAAAAGGAAAGCAAATCGTGTATGTTGGAGCGAGGCAAACATAAAGAAAGGTATGAGTTCGAAATAATGAAATGGATTAGCTTAAAGCATACAAAATGTACCTTTTTTTGGCTTGAAGAGCTTGGATTTGCGCAAGTTAGCCTATGATCTTGCAGAAAAAACTAAAATTACTAAACAAAATAAAATGGTTGACAAAGGGTGGTTGCATGGGTTTCATCAGCGTGATCTTCAATTGTCATTGCGTCTCCCGGAGGCAACATCTCTCGCTCGAGCTGAGGCCTTCAATCAACCAGAGAAAGATAAATGTTTCACACAATTTGAACTAGTTATTCAGGAGTATGAAACTGATCATATCATGGAGTCTGCCTTGAAAACTCTCCAAGTCCCTTCCAAAGTGTTTGCCTTAAAGGGTAAAAAAACAAGTCGGCTGCACGAGCGCTGAGAGAGGGGTTCGCAGTACAGATGGAGAAACCTGTGTGCCATTTGCATTTATTTATACTCGAAAAAGATGCAATCCACAGTTATATGATGGAGCTCCTCTGGGAACACTGAAACCTCACAACGAATCCGGCTATATCACTGGAAAATCTCGATCGAGCAGTTGTCATTTCCAAACTTATTAAACAAGCATATACGACAACAGCAACTCTTGAAATTGCAGAAAGAGGTTATCGGGCGATTGGACTATCACCTCTAAATCGTGATATTTGTCTGCACCATATGTTTTTGCCAAGTACAACTACTGGTGTTCCTGAGGTTCCGCTTGTTACCGCCGATGTCCCCGAAGATTTACATGCCGATGTTCCCAAAGCTGTACCTGTCGATGTTCCCAAAGAAGTATCTCGTGAGGATGAACCTGTTCGCACCAATGTCTTAGCTAATCCCAGTATGAGGCGTTGATATGAGGCCGACAACTTCTAAGTAGTTATTCATTACGTCACATGCACAACCCAATTTCTCGAATTCTTTTGGTTCTGGTTTCAGTGAAAGTATTATCCAAATTATGTTGAATGAAGTGTCGCCATTGCCTCGAAGTAATGTCAGAAATGCTGTCAAACACAAAACTGGAAAATATCACGGTTTAATAACTGAGAGCCTCTACCTACGTAGCCTTCACGAACTGGAAAATTCAAAGAAACCACAACAAGAAAGGAAGCATAGAAGAGGCGAGGTAAAAAAACGATTGGTCCAAAATGAACCAAGCAATGAAGAAAACAAGAAAACAGAAAGAAACAAACATAAAATACTACAGAAGAAAAGAAAGAGTGAAAGAATGGTGGAGAAAAAATAGTAGTTGAAAATAATAGCAGTGACGAAGATGACCCATTCGTTGATGAAGAAGACTGCGCAGTCTTTATTGCATTGACTTGTACATGCCATCAAGATCTAATGAAGGATGGCTGTGATGTCAACTTTGTTTGAAATTGGCACATGCACACTCTGCCGATGTTCCAAAAGATCAAAAATATTTCTCTGTGAGCTCTTTCATAATTAATCTTTATTTTTATGATTACGTTATCAAATATATGTGCAAATGTCAATTAGAACTTTTGATGAATATTCTTGTTTTATTGCCTTTTATGTTCAAAAAATAAATATCGATCACTCACAAATCGAAAGGCGGTAATTACCATTGTTAGGGTA
Organism: Kuschelorhynchus macadamiae; assembly: GCA_030620095.1. NCBI lineage: Eukaryota > Metazoa > Arthropoda > Insecta > Coleoptera > Curculionidae > Kuschelorhynchus > Kuschelorhynchus macadamiae. Next base: position 1,538,710 of record JAUTXW010000642.1, read on the forward strand.
CTAGTTATCTCCGAAATATGCTAATTATTCCATCTTGCCCGTTTTTCCTCTATAAACTTTAATCTTTTTTGGTTTGGTTTTATTATATTTTTCTTCTATCTCGACACAATGTTAACATAACAATAGAACATATTCCTACTGACTCAGCTGCGCTAAAACTGAATGTCGCGTAACCTATTTCCGAAGATTTAAACTGCATTTCCGTGCGAAACTGACATAGTAAGCCCATAAAATACACTAATACACAATTACATTCATTTATATAGAAAATAACCTAGGCTTTAGCGGGGTTACCTTAATGGAAATACGATACAATGGTGATTATTTTCCAATAGAAACAGAGCGCAGTTTCATTCTACTAATCCGGCGGCTGTTTTGTTTGATCTATAATATTATGTCATTCGTTATCTATAATCTATACATAATTAACCAAAGTATGGCTTTTGTGTTTGTGGCGATTAATTGAAAAAATAAAACTGGAAATTTATTATTACAGTGCGATTTTTTAATCCTGTTATTGGTTATCTTTTTTTTAACTAAAGAGAAACTTCAAAGCAGTTTCATAGGGGTTGGTACAATTATTTTGTAGTGTTGCATTTTTTAATGAAATTTCTACTCCAAAAATACAGGGCAATTAGTAAAGTGCGGGACACGAAAGAAAACCGGACGGAGTCAATCGGTTTAGGAAGGTCAGCCAAGAAATCTCTTTATGCCAGTGGTGTCACGTCGTTCTTTAAATAATATGGCACTCCTTTTTGACTATACGCACTTTAGATAATTAAAAAATGTAACTATGCTTAATGAACCTTTATCTATATTTGTCTGTTTTCTTTCGTATACCGCACTTCTATATCTCTTTGTGTTGCAAAAACGGCGAACTTTCGAATTTTAAAATGATTTAATTTTGATTTTTCTTGATCGATTTACCTATAAATATATTTTTTCTTGAGTTCTGTCATTAACGGTTCCCGGGCTACTGCCTACGTCCACTATTATTGGACCACCCAGTATAGTGACACACGATTATAGTTATAGTATAGTCCAGATTTTACGAGAGCAGCCAACATCAGATCCAGTGAACGAGATTTATCAAAATTTTAATTTATGCAGTTCGACTTTGGGCTACTCGGGTATGCCAAAAGTGGCCGTCTGTCTCCGTTTGTCATATTATTTTATACAGGGACCGTCATTGTGAAGTACTATTCAGGGCGATTCCTAATTGCGTGCTGATGTAAAAGGGGCTGTTTTTATGTCCTAAAAGTCTTAACTTTTCACATACAGGATGGTAAAGTTTAAAAAGAAAACATTTTTTTTTCATCCCAATTCTGATGCTATTGTAGATAACTGCATGAAATTTGATACACGTCTTCTATGCATTAAGGAGCATACGCATTTACCCAGGTTAATTACATATGCACGTCACTGGTAGAAATTTCAAAAATTGATTGTTAATAAAAAATGCTCTTTTATACATAAAAGACGTGTATCAAATTTCACATAGTTATTTATCTATAATAGCATCAGAATTAGGCTTAAAAATGTTTTTTTAAAACTCTGTATCTTCAAAGTTAAGACTTTTAGGTTCATATTAAGCTTTTTTCTTAAAAAAGTACAAGAATCACCTCCCTTTAACATTAGCACGTAATTAAGAAACGCCCTGTATAGTACTTCACAATGACGCCTCCTGAACAAAGTAAATGACAAATGGAGACAAACGGTCACTTTTGGCATACTCGAATAGCCCCAAGTCGAACTGCATAAGTTAAAATTTTGATAAATCTTGTTCACTGGAAACAGTGCTGGCTCCCCTACTATAACTACATTGATGTGTTAATTTTGGAAAAATATGAGTTCTGTAATTTTTCAAAGATTAATTGCAATATTAGATATTTTTTGACACCCGGTATTGAACAGAAAATTAATTATTTTGAGGCAGTTTATTGACAGCTATTTTAGGAACAATTTTACAAAATATATGGAAAAAAACTAAGCCATTTTTGAGGTTGACGGCTGTGATTCTAATGGTTTGATTCCTTCTAAATTGTTGTCTTCCTCTGAAAATGGTAAGGTTTCGTCGTCACTACTTGAAGATCCCAGTGTGATAACTAAATCATCAATAACCGTTTCAATTTTGCCATCTACTTCCCAGTATTTATCTTCAATAGAACGAACATGTTTAACATACGATTTCCAATTTTCAGTCGATATTGAGTCAATCGCTTCTAATGTTATTTTATTCAAATCTTTAATTGAAAGTTCACCGGTGTTGCGCTCTGGAATATATTTTTTTACTCCTGCCCATGCAAGTTCAATAGGGTTGAGGTCGCACATGTATAGAGGCGGCCTTAAATATGTATGACCGAGGTTACGTAAAAGACCGTCAATTTTATACTTTTTCTCTAGGCTTGTTGGCTGATATTACTTCATATAATTGATATTTTCTCCATGTTGGATCACATACAAGATTGTTCAATTTAAGCCACGATATCATATGAGCTTTTGTAGAGTATTTAGTTGGATTGATTTTTTCCTGATTTGGAAGGAATGTTAGGTAAAAGCTTCTCGAGCAACCACTTTTTAAAATTATCTCTATTCATCTGTCCATGATAGTCTCCAGTTGTTAGTCCCGAGCGAAAAACTAAAGCAGCATCTTGAACAAATCCGGCTTCAAAACCAGCATGAAATATAATAAAGCGACTACTAGAGCGGATTCCCTGAACAACACCTGTAACACTTTCACTTTGCCAGCATTTGTTCACTGTCGTATCATCTACCCAGGTTTCGTCTAGATACACAATATTGCGTCCTTCTTGCCTATATTGCCTTACAGTTGATAGATATTTCACCCGCCAGTAAAAAATATTTGGTCTCTCAATGAGCAATTTTCGTTTATTTTGGCACTTGCGCCAAACAAAACCATTTTGTAAAAGCCGATTTAAGGTTTTATACCCGTACGTAAAATCGATTTTGTTCCTTACAGCACGAAGTAGGGGTTTGCAGGTTGGAACCTTCTTCAAGTTTATATAAAAATCCTCTATTGTTCGTCGAATTACTTGAAAATCACCATCGTCAATTTTATCTTTGTATGATAATCGGGGTATTTTTTTACCAGGAGATTTTAAAGGTGAAGTAGAACATGAGCGATCAATATGTTCCCCTTGAATTTTTCTTACACTACTTTCCGAAACACCAGTGTAAAATGCAGCACGTTCTGTTCGATTTTGAATTGGAATAGTCATCTCTATAACGCTCGCAATAACTTCACGTGCACCGCTTCGAATTGTTTTTCCTCTTTTATTCACCATCGTTACTTCGAAAAAATAATTCAAATTCAACGCTACGCATTTGTATAGAAATGAAAACAATTGCTCGAAATGTATGGGCGCCACTGTCCCGCACTTTATTATTTTTTATAGTTGCAACACCGCATTTCATAAATATAATTAGATACATCTTCCTATTAAAAAAAATATATACTCTGTGACACGGGAGACAGGGTATAGACCGCCAATTTTTCAATAATTTCAATTTGAAATTTGAGACTTGAGATTTGATAACTCTATAAGAGGCAAATTTTATATGAAAATAAATTAAAAGTTGACTCCTTCTCCTTTATTTTAAATAAAAACCTGTATATTTTTATCTATTATCGTATTGAGCCTTAAATTAGCTTTTCAACGGTACTTCACAAGTTAACTTTTCTTTTCAAAATTGCAGCTGGACAGGCATTTTTTCAAAATTTAACATTGCACTTTATTCATAAAATACAGTTACTATTTATATAATACAATAAGAGTATTTTAATTCCATATTTTTTATGGTACCTTGTATATTTTTTGTTAGTCATTTCCGTCGTAGAACTACCTTTTTTAAAATGGTTCGCATGCTAGCTTTTATTTTCAAGATGGCGATATGCCAGCGATTTTTGACAAATCAGGATATTTTTTTTTTGTTTTTTATGACGCTGGGGAATGCTTTTACGCACGAATTCCACGGGCCCCCATCAGATGGACCATCATTGGGCTAGCCAAGGATCCTTCGATGGGGTTGATGCCGTCCTTTCGGGAGAAACTCCTATGAAGGACATGGTCCTCGCTGTCGTAGGGGGGGGGGGGTCCTCACTTGGCAGGATGTTTTTGCCACCTCTCGATACTTGTAGTCATCTGAAATAAAAAATATTATTAGTAGGGAAAGTGTCGTCTTACCAGGGGGGGATATTTCTCTGTTGTCCTCCTTTCTTCTATCCGGTTTGCCGCTGCCTACGTCCTACTGTCCCGTGGTCCAGTCTGTCGTTGTCAGTGTTCCTCCGTCAGTGTGCCTGGTGATCTTCGAGTTTTTGGTCCTCTTCTGTGCCCTCAGCGACACTGCTGTTCCGTGATCCGGCAGTGTTGAGGCTGAGGTGGGGTGTTCTTTTACCTCAGGTTCAACTGCAGCTCACGCCGGAGCCAGTTGAGGTACCTGGGATCCTCTTCTTTTACCTCAGGTTCAGCTGCAACTCACGCCGGAGCCAGCTGAGGTACTTGGGAATCCTCTTCTTGGAATTTGATGGCCACTTGTTGATACTCTTAGGGTTTCGGTAAGCAAGATCTAGTTCCTGAGGAGCACTGAGACTCAGAAATTTCGATTTGCCCACTTCCATCCTAGAGTATATCAGTGCAGGAGCCCGTGTCTAGGTCTCCTGTACCTTGTCCAGTTATTGCGTCTCGGAGCTAGCGGATCGTAGTCTACCAGGTCTCGTAGGTTTTCGTTGGGGTGATTTTCTGCTGCCCTGAAGGCTCGCGTGGCCTTTTGCCGCATGAAGTCTTCGGTAGGTGTCCATTGAAGATCACGCTGCAGGTCCTCATTCCTGATAAACCATGGGGCGTTAGCTGCCATCCTAATGAGTTTGTTTTCTGTCCTCTTTAGCTTCATAAGGTAGGATTTAGAAGCATATCCGAAGGATGTGGAGCCATATGTGAGTTGGCTCCTAGCTACTGTTTGGATCAGTAGTAGCTTGGTCCTCAGTCCCATTTCACTTTTCCGACAGAGCAGTGGATAAAGTTTACCCATCGCTAGTCTGGTTTTTGTCCTCGCTTCGTTCATATGGTTATTCCATGTCAAGCTTCTATCCATGGTCATCCTTAGGTACTTGGCCTCGTGTGACCAAGGGATCTCGACATCTCCAACTCGGATTCTAGCTCTTGGAGCCAGTCTCCTACGTTGAAATAGGATTGCTTGGGACTTCTGGGGGTTGATCTTAACCGTCCATTTGACACACCAGTCATGAAGGTTATCAATGTCCTCTTGCAGTCGTCTGCCCATTATCCGGGTGCTTCTGCTTAGGTGTAGGATGGCCGTGTCATCAACGTAAAGTGCCATTAAGTCCTCATCTCCGATTGGGACATCGTGAGAGAAGATGGAGTATAAGACGGGTCTGCTGATCTGTCATTTAGGTAGCTCCTGATAAGCTTTATGTTTGTTCTCTCGTATCCAGCCACCGACATTTTGTGGATCAGGCCTTGGTGCCACATTCTGTCGAAAGCTCTTTCGGTGTCCAGGAAAACTGCTCCTGTGGCCTCTCTGTTGTTGAATCCTTTGGTGATATACTCTGTGGTTCTGAGTACCTGCTGCTCAGATGAGTGCCCTGCCCTGAAGCCGAATTGTTCATCTGGGATGGCATCTAGTTCTTGGGACTCATCTTTTAGTCTTCTGGCTATAGCTCTTTCAGCTACTTTGCTTAAAGCAGGGAGTAGACTGATGGGCCTGTAGTTGGGTGGTAATGTCCTGTCTTTTCCTGTTTTTTTCAATGACGATGGCTTCTGCCTTTTTCCATGTGCTGGGGAAGTGGCATGTTCGTATGATGGAGTTTATGATGTTGGCCATCGCACTGTTTCCTTTCTTGGGGAAGTATTTCAGCATCTTGTTGGTGATGCAGTCGGCTCCAGGGGCTTTCTTGACCTTGAGTTTCTTGATAATGTCTCGAACTTCCCCGGGTGAGACAGGATGTGGATTTTGTTGAGGTAAAATCCATGCATCCAGGTCTCTAACTGAGTCGTGGATCTCTTCGGTGAGCTCTTCGTCTTCCTCTGGGTGTTGGTTTAGCTGACTTTGTTGGACTATGGCATCCGCTAAGGCTTCAGCTCTGTCCTCGTCGGTGTAGATTGGGCCATTTACACCTTGGAGTGGAGGGATAGGACGTTTGTCCATTCGAAGAGCACGTTGCATTTGCCAGGCTGTTTGGTGATGCGTGCCTAGGGATCTCAGCTTTTCCTGCCACTTGTTGTTTCGGTGTAACCGGTTTCCCAAATTTTGAGAGTGTCGGTTTAGAGCAGTCCTGTCCTCTTCCTCGTGGGATCTGGCGTAGATCCTGCGGAGGCGTCTGTTGGTCCTGATCTCATCTCTGAGATTTTCAGGAAGCTCCTCGGTTTGTCGATGCCTGCTTATGTCTTCCACTACTGTGTTTTCATGGAAGGCATTCAGGATGGCTGTCTCTAGACGTCTTACGGCCTCATCTAGTCCCTGAGGAGCGCGGATCTCAGGGATTTCGATTGCAGCTTTCAGTTGTCTTTGATAGGTCTTCCAGTCGGTCGTCTTCTTGGTGTGGCGATTTACTCTGTTGAGGTTTATTGCAGGAGTACCGGGTTGTGGTAATTGCACTCATTCTGAATGTTTTTCAGCTCTTCCCTGATGTTTTTGTTATATCCAACACGGTTGGCCTCCCGTTTCCACGAGGGAGGTGTGTTGGTTGTTCTGGTCCTATTATGGCGAGTCTATGGTCCTCGCATAGTCTGGATAGTTTGCGACAATTTGAGTTAGTATGGGTGCAATGCCATTCTTCGGATTTGCAGTTGAAGTCACCAATGATAATTTTGGATCTTCGTCCTCTGGCTAGATGCTCGATGTCCTCATCCAACAGGTCCTGTGTTGGGGCGCGATACGCAGAGGTAATTTTGATCGGTACTCTACGCGTGTAGACCTCTATGGAGATGGCGTCTAGTTCCACGTCCTCAACCCCCAGGAAGGAATGTGGAACGCCTTTTCTAACCAGGATCGCGACTCCTCTCATGGCTCGGTGACCAGGAGGTTCGTATCTGTAGATGTGATATCCTGGGAAGGTCATTCTTATTTCAGCTGTTAGTTTAGTTTCCTGTTTTGCTAGAACATTGGGGCGATGTTCTTCCAGGAGTTCTAGGACGTCAGTTTTCCTGGCCCTTAGACCGCAGGTGTTCCAGGAAATGAGTTTTAAGGTTTCATTTTGTTGTTCTGGCATTGCTTATTTTAGTCTACGGAGCTGTTTCTCCACATCCTTTGTTATTGTGGGAATTATGGTTTCCACAATAGAGGGCATCATTCCGGTGACGGCTTGCAGGATTGCAGCCTGGAGGTCAAGAGGAGGGGAGCTCTCCTTCTTTTCCTTTGGGGAGGTAGTGGTAGTTTTGGCCACTTCCGTATAGGTGGCTTTAGTTGCAGGTTTTGTGGCTGCAAGCTTTACTGTGTTTTTGAAGTTGGCCCCATGGGGCTACAGGTGCCTTTTTAGGGGCAGGATATTTCGGACAGCCCTTGTAACTGGCCAGATGTCCTTTTTGATTGCAGTTAGCACAAACTGCATTTTTGGAGCCATCTTCCTCCTTTTCCGGGAGTTGGCATGCGTCCGATCTGTATAGTCCTGCGCATTTAACGCACTTATCTGGGTAGGTGCATAGCGATTGTGTGTGTCCGAATCGCTGGCACTTAAAGCACTGTTTTACAGTTCCGTCCTTTTTCTTATTTTCCACTTTGACAACCCGGTCAAAGAGGGTGCTAATTTTCATTATTTGGTTGTTCGTGGTTTTAACCAGGAATAATGGCATGGGTTTCTTTGTAATCCTTGAAGTCATTCTGACTACGCTAGCATCAGTAACGCCGAGTTCGTGTAGTTCTTGGGCTATATCCTCTACCGGGGTGTTTATGTGTAAGCCGCGGATTACCGCCTGTGTCCTTTTTTCCTCCGGGAGTTGATAGGTGTGGTAAGGGCGATTGGCCTCTTTAAGGTGGCGGGTCAGGGTCCTATGGTCATTGGCTGTTTTTGGAAAAATTTGGAGCCTCGAGCCGGAGGCCTTTGCTTTGTTGAAGCCTATGTTTGCTCCTTTGATGTTGCGACGGACTTTTGTCCAGGTCCCGTCGTCCTCAATTACTACGGGGGGAATTTTCGGGATAGGTTCTTGGGACACTACACTTTTGGCGGTTTCAGTTGTTTCCATTGGCACACTGTTTTCACTGTTTTTATTTTTGGGGTTTTCATTATTGGGGATTTCACTGTTTTCACTGTTCTCACTGGGGGGGAGATTTAACCCTTTTTCTTTTGATTTTGGTCTCGGCAGATGTAGTTGGTAGTTCGCTCTGCGGGGGATGCCGAGTCGTCTTACCTTCTTGTTGTGTAACAAGAAGACTTTCTAATCTATCGAGCCGGTCTGTAAGGCTTCGATTCTCTTCTCGTAGGGTCTTTAGGTTTTCGCTCAGGCGAAAGTTTTCTTCCTTCAATCTTAGGATTTTCTCGGATTTTATTTCCGAAGAAACTTTGCTCACTTTTGATGATTTACTTGGTTTCATCTTATTTTAGCACTCACTGCACTATTGACCTCACAAGATATTTCCAGTAAAGGAAAATTATCCACTTTTACACTTTCACTGTACGGAGCCGGGTGAACCGAATCGATCCGTACTGTTTCGATGCAAAAAGCGAACTGACGACGAATCAGGATAGATTTTATTTAAAATAAATGGCTATTCCATAGTCATTTTGAAAATGAAGGTTATGTGATACGTTTTTAAAAAGGTAATTTTACGGCGAAAATGACTGTGACAAAAATACATGGTGTCATTAAAAATGTTGGAATAAATTGCTTTTCGGTAAAAAAGAAGTGCAAAACTAAAAAAGCCATCTCTTCGAACAAAATAAAATCAGGTATACACTAATTTTCTACGGATCCCATTAAAACCCAAATGAAATTGATAAAATATCCTCAAGATTTCATTTTTAAATGTGCTAACTAGTTACTAGATACCGAAAATATATTTTCTCAATTCCGTCGGTCTGTCTGTCTGTCGGTCTCTCTGTTCGCGGAATAGCTAAAAAACTGCTAATCCGATTGACTTGAATTGAATTTTGGTTAAAAATTAAGGGTCATATGGAGATGACCTGGTAAATATCCAATGTGGCTAAACTAAAAAACTACTTACCTAATTCGACTTAAATTTTGAATAAAAATCAAAAATTATGAGAAATGGTAAAATTTTAGTATGAATCCATGATGGCGAAACAAAATATTAGCCCGACAAATTATTAAAAATTCAGTCTGAAAAAACTACGTAATACATAGATTAATTTCAAATTATGTGCAATTATTAACTGTGGGTATAGAGATGAACTGGAAATAATGTGGCACGAATTTAAGGTGGCGGAACAAACTGGCGGTTAAATAAAATATTTTAATCATGACAAAATCACCAGATGATCAAGAAAGTGAATTTCTCCCGGCGGAAATCGAAGAAGCTGCCACTAGAGCTACTTTCGAATTATTGCGTAGTGAGTCAAAACAACCGTACGAGTTTTTATACGATCATTTCTTGAAATAGTGTGAAAAATCCAGTTTTTTACTCTTTGGACACTCGTGTAGTATCTTAACATTGTTTGGTATAGAAAAATGGTGTCCAGTTGTTAGCAAGTGGTTAGCAAAAGCCGACTTTGTCTGAGAGATGTTCAGTCTTATCATTACTAGATTTCTCTTAAGTGAGTTCACTGTTTTAAATGCAATTGAGACATCTATAACATAAAACAGTGAACTCCCTTAAGAGACATCTAGTAATGACCAAAGATAAGACTGAACATCTCTCAAAATCAGGAGTGTACTCGTTAGGCTGTGGAGATTGTTCTGCTGTATATGTCGGACAATCTGGGAGAAGGATTTCCACTAGGGTCCGGGAACATTTTAGCCTTTTCGATAAATATAAAAACACTGATATCACTGAGACAAAGTCGGCTTTTGCTAACCACTTGCACACAACTGGACACCATTTTTCTATACCAAACAATGTTAAGATACTACACGAGTGTCCAAAGAGTAAAAAACTGGATTTGTTAGAGAAGATGGAAATTACAAGGGCTAAGAGAAGCCTAGTTTTATATTGTGTTAATGATGTCTTCAATTCCAAACCTCAACTAATTTTTAATAATCTTGGTACTAATATTAATCGGCAGGAAGATAATGTATAAAAATTTTCATTAGACCTGCTGGTAGAGTGGTGGTCAGTATCTCGGTGTGTCACGCCGGAGGCTCGGGTTCAATTCCTGGGTATATCAATAACCTTTTTTTATATTTTTTATTTATATATTTTTTTGTCTTTTATTTGATTCAACTTTTATTTGCGCGTGTCAATACCTCAGTTTCTTAACCTCATCTCAGTGTGTATTTTAACATGTGACGTTATAGTTGTTTGATTTGTTCTTGTGATTTTAGTTAATGTCGAAGGTTTGTTTGAATTTTGTATATTTATAGTGATAGTTTTTGATTGTTATATTAGTTGTAGGTCTGATGATGCCTGAAAAGGCGAAACACGTGTAACCGCATTATACTCTTTTTGACTGAGACCGAGACTTTGTGTCTTATTTCTAGTTTAGTCATTTGAAACTTGGTCTCTTAGAGAATATGGACGCTTTCTTATAGTTTATAGTCGTTTGATAGGTACAAAATACACACAAAATTCCATAGCCTTCTGGATTTAATTATTCTCCTATTTTAAGTTACATATTTTTATTTACCGAGATATATAATTGAAATTAAGGATATATCAATTCCACCAATCTTAGTTATTTCAAATGAATCAAAAATAAAAGAAAAGAGCTCCTGTTGTACATTTCTGACTAAATTATTATACTAAAATCGGAATTTTGTCACTTCTTGGGGAAAAACCAACTTTTACCGGTAGGTATAATTGTACTAAAAAATTAGTTTTACATAATTTTCCATTACTTTTAGTGATTTGAAACCCACTATATATATAAACAAATATAGTTTCCTTGAAATATGTATCATTATATTATTGTACTAAAGTTGGTAGTTGTAACTTTTAATAATAATAGTTAATTATAGTCATTTGGCACTTTGTAATTTACATGTTTGGGAAGATCGGGACCTAATACATACGATAAATATACCGGGTGTCCGGGAAAATGTGGGAGATCTCTCGGACTCAGATAGAACATTAAAAAATAAGATGACAAGTTCCCATAAATTTTTTTCCTAGCGGCCCTCCCTAGGGAGATACGGCCCCCTAAAGAACCCCACTGGAAATCGGTTTTTCTAGAATAACTTTTAAACGACTCAATATAATTTAACGAAAATTTAATATGATAGACAGTAGTAAGGACCTCTCAAAATACTCCCTTAAAACATAATTAGCTTGTTTAGTTTACCAGGGACGGACTAGATTGTACATTTTAACGCTAAAATTTTTAACACCCTGTATGATAAGGAGTTAAAAAAAATAAATTTGGATACCTTGAACATTAAGCTAAAGAAAAGGTACTCTTGTTCATTGTCGATAAAATGAACCGTTTTCGAGAAAAAAAATAATAAAAGTATTAATGTTTTATTATTGTTTATTTATCAGTATTAAAGAATGCACTTTTTTTACAAACGTTACTATGGTACGAAATAAATAATCTCGCATTGACGTGTGCATTTGAAATCTTCTTGACACGTTGATCTTTTTGTACCTACTTCGATATTAATTTATTAAATTTTGAATACCGTGGTAAATTTAATTCGATAATGGGATACACATTTAGTGAGTATGCAGATATGCATCTTATGTACGGACTTGCATCTTGCAATGCTTATGAAGCAAGAAGGTTGTATGGAGAAAGATATCCTAATCGCAATATTCCAAATGAGAAAACATTTCAGCGAATTGACCAACGTCTAAGAGAAACTGGTGGGCAATTCTCAATTAATAAGGTAACATTATTGAGGTTCATTAATTATTTTTAGGAAGTTTTGGGAAAAAGAGTACTGATGAGTGTGAGGAGAACAGTACGTACGGTGCAATTGGAGGAAGATATTTTGGATACTGTAGCTGATACTCCCTCAATAAGCACTCGAATATTAGCCGCGCAGCTTCATGTGTCAAAAAGTACAGTTGCTGAAGTACTTAAAGAACAGTTGTTATACCCTTATCATCTGCAAAAAGTGCATCAACTACTTCCTGAAGATTTTCCTCGAAGAATCCAGTTCGCAAACTGGTTGTTAGATCAACAACGAACAAACCCAAACTTCATTAGCATTATTCTTTTTACCGATGAAGCAGGATTTACCAAAGATGGTATTGTAAATTTACATAACTCGCATGTATGGGCTGATGAAAACCCTCATGCCACTGTCGTTCATCATCATCAACATCAGTTTCAATCCATTAATGTTTGGGCAGGAATAATCGGCAATTTTTTCATTGGACCATGCGTATTACCGGCACGATTGAATGGTGAACTTTATTTAGAGTTCCTTCAGAACGCTTTTCTAGATTCAATAGAGCATTTGCCACTTGAAACCCGCCAAAGGATGCATTTTATGCATGATGGAGCCCCACCCCATTTTAGCGTTGCTGTACGGGACCACCTAAATAACGTCTATGGAAACCGTTGGATAGGCAGAGGAGGTCCCATTGCCTGGCCTCCACGGTCTCCCGACCTAACGCCAATGGATTTCTACCTGTGGGGTCATCTCAAAACCTTGGTGTATTCCTCTCCGGTTGCTACTAGGGAGGAACTTTTACAGAGAATCACGTTTCATTGCGATATGATAAGGAACAATGCTGGGTTGTTGTGGCGAGTACAGCAGTCCTCTATTCGTCGTGCCCGCGAGTGCATCACAAATCACGGAGCACATGTTGAACCCACTTATGAAGTTTTTAATTGACTTTTTTCTATTTAGCGTATTAGGTTGTTCAGGATCAAAACATATTTAATACTCCCAAAGTTGTATTCTTTTATTATTTTTTTTTCTCGAAAACGGTTCATTTTATCGACAATGAACAAGAGCACCTTTTCTTTAGCTTAATGTTCAAGGTATCCAAATTTATTTTTTTTTAACTCCTTATCATACAGGGTGTTACAAATTTGAGCGTTAAAATGTACAATCTAGTCCGTCCCTGGTAAACTAAACAAGCTAATTATGTTTTAAGGGAAGCATTTTGAGAGGTCCTTACTACTGTCTATCATATTAAATTTTCGTTAAATTATATTGAGTCGTTTAAAAGTTATTCTAGAAAAACCGATTTCCAGTGGGGTCCTTTAGGGGGCCGTATCTCCGTAGGGAGGGCCGCTAGGAAAAAAATTTATGGGAACTTGTCATCTTATTTTTTAATGTTCTATCTGAGTCCGAGAGATCTCCCACATTTTCCCGGACACCCTGTATAAACATCATTTTATTTTGCCCATGTATTACTATTTCATTGTACTAAACCCAGTTCTTTGTTTATACAAAATGTGCGTTTAACATGACTAAAATCATACGTTTTGCGGTCCACACACTCCGACCACGACTTGTCTGATTCAATAAGTCGTTCGAAAGACGTTGCGTCTGGACCGCCCATAACGATAAACGTACAGCATTTTTATACTATTTTTTTGATGTATGTACTGCCCAAACGCCACTTTTAATGCTTTTTTTTCATCTTGTACGAAATTTTCTTGCCGAATCTCCCATGTACTCGAATTAATAACCGAAAATTTTCTTCGACTCGGGATAATTTTCGAAAAAAATCGTGACTAAAAAAATGGCGGCATATACCCTGTTTCCTGTATCACTCGGTATGTAAATTCTTCTCTTAAAGTGGCTATTTCGACCCATTAATATCTAATTTTTTGCGTGTCGACTTTACGTGTATTATTAAATAGGAGGGGTATATTTTTGAACATTAATAATTCGTTAAAACATTTTCAACTACCTTTTATCCGACGAAAAGGCAAAAGTATGTTGTTTTCTCGTTAAGATTATCGAAAGGTCAATATTTTTTCGTATTTATTTTTTTTTCCATTTCAAATAAATATTTCTTTTTGTTTATTAAAAAATTGTAGCCTTTACGATATATGATAAATGACGGTCCTTTTTTAACGTGAACAGGGACATATTGTACGCTTGACTACAATTATAAAAGTATTTATACAAGTTGGTTAGTGGCTGCTCGGAGTATGTAAAAGGGATTCTTTGGGGAAACGAACTATTCAGATATTTACCACTCATATCTTAGGATAGTTTAACACATCAAAACAATCCTACAAATATTTAATCTCTGTTCTCCTGAAATCCAATGCGAATGAGTTCGTTCCAAATGTCCTTTCTAATTTTCAACGGCCTACTAACTAATTTAACTGTTTCCAATTTCCCGTCAATGGTCTTTTTGTCCCGTACGTGGACACAACTCAATTACGTTTTCTAGTAGAGATATAATTAAAATCAGTTGGTCTTTTCCACAGTGGACGCGATGTTCTGAAACAGCTTAACTGAATTATCCGAAAAAGCTCTCTTTGGATTGGTTAATTGTAGGGTGGTCTTAAGAGTTAGGCATTGCGATATCTAGATTCGGTTTCAGGTGTTTATATGCAATCTTACCACGATAGCATAGAAGCTATTGTCAGATTAAAATTCTAGGTGGATTTTCTAAAATGGTAAAAAATATATAGTGTCTTGTGGAAGGAAAATGGCTCTGGGGCTCTGTTTAAATATGTGTATGTGTTCAACAGTATATAGTAATAATAATATAATTACTAAAAATAATATGTAATAATAATAATAATAATAATCTCTTGTACATGAATGACATAAGATTATATGTAAGCACAAAGGCACAGCTAAAGGAACTCCTTAAAATCACAGAAACGCTTACCCTGGACATCAAAATGGAATATGGTATAAGTAAATGCAAGCTACTTCATATCAACAAGGGACAGTGGAAAGACCGCCCTACGGGGGAAACAATCAACAATGAAACTAAAGATAACATGCTCAAGGAAGAAACGTACAGATACCTAGGCTTCCATCAAAGCACCAAAATTAACCACACTCAAATCAAATCAGAGCTCAAGACGGAATTTAAAACCAGACTTACAAAGCTACTAAAAACAAAACTGAATTCCAAAAATCTAACGAAAGCTATTAACACTTTCGCCATACCTATTCTTACGTATTCGTTTGGTATCATTAAATGGTCACACACAGACATAGAAAACATCAACATTCTCATACGCTCTGAATTCACTCTGGAAGTTACATCCCAACGCATGCAAGGAAAGACTTACTATCGAGAGAAAAGAAGGAGGAAGGGGAATTATAGATATACAATCGCTAAATAAGACGCAGATTTACGAATTCAGACGCACACAGTCACATCCAATCACGACTAGAAAAGATGAACACCTGGTCTGAAAAAACACTTCACGGAAGACACAGATACCACATAAAGCAAGACCAGATACATAAAAAGCTTTCATATACGTCATTACAAGAAGGGCAGCTGTTCCCTGAAACAGAAGGCTTCCTGCATGCCATCCAGGACAAGTCATAGCAGCCAGAAATTACCGAAAGCACATCATCAAGGACACAACCATTCAAGACGAGAGGTGTAGGAGATGTCACCAGCAGAGAGAAATGATCGATCACATAACGAGTGGATGTAGAATAATGGCCGGAAGTGAATACACCGCGAGACACAACTCAGCAGCGAAGGTCGTTCATCAAGCATTAGCCACAACATACAAACTAACAGAAAACACAGACCCTTACTACCATTATACACCAACATCTATACTTGAAAACGAAAACTACAAGCTCTATTGGGACATTGACATCCACATAGACAAAACAATCCCCGCAAATAGACCCGATATCACCTTTCAATCCAAAAAAGACAAAATCACTTATTTATTTGACATGGCTGTCCCCAACGACGAGAACATCAAATGAAAGTAAAAAGGCTGTGAAAACAGAAAAGAGTCATCGTTGTTCCTCTCGTCATATCAGTAACAGGTCTCACCCCAACAACGTTTACACCGCATTTGGCTCAATTAGGACTTAATACAGACATTTACAGGAACATCCAGAAATCGGTCATTTTGAGAACATGTAGCATAGTTAGATCATTTCTTAATACACAATAGTTGTTTTTTTTTTCATTTCCTTTTTTTTATTTTTATTTTTTGTACTGACTTGGTATAACCCGTCAGTATAAAATACAACCACAGGAATACTGTGGGACAACAAGTCATAATAATAATAATAAAAGACATACTAGGAATATACCAAATTCACCCTATGATCATCAATTTCTTGGCAACTTTCAAGCACCAGTGGAGAACGAACCTGATGATCTATAATAGCGATCAATCTCTTACCACCGATAAGACACACATCAATAGGGGAATTTACCAAGGAGACTTGTTAAGTCCACTTTGGTTCTGCTTAGTGATGAACCCCCTCTCCACGTTGCTTAACAATACAGGACATGGCTTCAACATCAAAGCCAATAGAGAGGATTCCTGAACCATATCCCATCCCTGGATGACATTAAGTTCTATCGTGGAAACCCTAACCAACTAAAAAAAGCTTATTGGCGTGACATACACCTTCTCGAAAGACATTCATATGGAATTTGGAATGGAAAAATTTAAAGCCTTAAACATCGGAAAAGGCAAAGTCTTTAATGGTGATGTAGCCCTACCCAATGGAGAAATAGTCCAAGCAATGAACCAAGGAGAGTCCTACAAATACGTAGGATTCCAACAAGCTAGACTGCTCCAGGATGAGCCAGGAAAGTCCAAGATGAAAGATCAGTACGTTCAAAGAGTGGGAGCTCTTCTGAAGACAGAACTGAACGCCGTAAATCTCATTACAGCAATTAACACCTATGCTGTGTCCGTGATGATCACGGAGCTGGAGGGACTACAACGAACAGGTAATGGAAAGAATAGTAATGACCAAGTAAATTTGTCAAACGTAATTTTTACTGACGGGACATCATTTGCTACTGGAGGCATGTTTAACCGAAAAAACAAGCATTTTTGGTTTAAAGAAAACCCGCGATCTCTTAAAACTCGGATTATTGAACCTATATTTTTAAAATGGAAATCTAACTCGACAAATTTATATCTTAATTTGATATGACAAGATGGTACTATCTAAATGACAGGTATCCATTGTGGATAGGAAGACAAGGACCGTGAAAATTGGACATGTTTTTGTGGGGTTATCTAAAAAACGAAGTACACTGTGATATGCCATCTAAGCTTTAGAGAAGCAAATACGCCAAGTAATCATTGAGTTAAAAACTCAGTTAACTCATTATACATATGAAACCGTTCACAGAAAGTTTTTGCAAAATATTCAAATATGTATTTTAAATCAAGGAGGCTAAATAGAAAACCAATACTGAGTTCTATTAGTTGATATTTTTATACATTACATTATTGTTTTATTGATATATCGATTTTTTCCGCCGTTCTAACTTCGCTTAAGTGTTTTTCTTTCATTCAATAGTTTAACGATGTTTGATATTTTCATACGGCTCGGTGTCTGTCTATCTGGAAATGTTCTATGATATTCGTTACGAGCTGGCGATGCATGTTTGTCCACGCGCAATGTATTAAAAGTTCACATATTTGAAATCTTTAAAAATTCTAGATAATATACAGGGTGTTCCATTTTAAAAAACTGTCAACTTGTCAAAATGTGTCATTTCCAAAAATATTTTCGCATTTATGATAACAAATTCTGATTAAATAAACTCTCCAGGTAGGTGCGAAGATATACGGGAAAACCCTGTACAATTGACTGACTAACATAATTCTTCTTTATATACAATATATGCATTAGAAGTTTTAGCTTTTATTAATAAATTTAATTATATTCGTAATCACTACCTGTTTGACAGCACACCATCTGAGCCACCTGTGCTAGAGACCGCCTGAGTGACCAGGCTTTCATAAAATATAGTACGCCTCGCTGCACGGATCTGAAGCCCCGATAAAACGGGGAGGTTTGTCAAAAGAAGGCCGTTTCTATAGATATGTAGGGTTTTAGCCAATCATCAATGAGTAATGCACCGTTTCCATAGATACTTGCGTTCTTTTCATAGCCTCAGATTCGCGCGACAAACTTTACACAACCACTATGATCGACTATGAAAACACTAATCTCTGTTATTTTAGAGACTTATTTGGCTCCGGGCTCTTCGTCTAGAACCATAGTCCATCACATGTAAGAAATTCAGAAAAGTCCACCGAAATCATTTTTAACTTTAACTGTAATTAGTGTCTGGTCTTTTTGCCAGAAAAGTCTTTATTCTTTGATCATTGAGAGATCAAGTGCGTTCATTAAAAGTATTCAAATTCTCTTCTTTAAAAATAAGGCAAACCCACGCAATCGGCGAAGTATGATATAAAGCCGGAAGGGCCACAAATAAGGGCGAAATACACGGTAACGACCTCTTACAATCAATACGGCAAGTGCACTTAGCAAGATCCCTTTTTGGACTCAGGTGCGTCAGCCCGCTTTGTTCGTTGGAAATAATCCTAATAACACCCCCTACGTTATCCCCAAAGCCCTTGTTCGACCCTTTTCGATGAACGAACGTACGACGGTGGATCCCTGGTGTTTTTTTTTGTATTCCAATTGGTTTTGTAGCAGACTGTGCAGCTGGTTTAATAAAAATAATCAGTAAACCTGGGTAATTTCGTATTCGACTGAACTATGTATAAGTGTTAGACAATAGCGGATTTAGAATGGTCCGTAGGTCGATCGGTTAGAGGATTTAAAAGGGCATCGTTCTAATTAGGCAGGTTATTCCTTTTGGGAATTTTGTTGCTGGTTTTTTTTTAACATAAAGTAGATATAGGACTTACTGCCTTGTTTAATACGGTGGTTAACTGAAAACTAGTAATTTTCTTTCATATACAGGATATTATAAATTTGAGAGGATATATTTGGCATATCCAAGATATTCGAGGTTGCTTATATTAAGGCAAAGTTGCGGAATTTAATTTCGAATAATACGTCGTTGACAAAGTTGGGAAATTTCCACTATTTCTGGAGATATCCGTAAAAAACCTAAAACCGTCATTTTTGTTTTTATTTTTTCCATACTGCATTAGAAGGGATATTACAAAATGAAATTTACATGTTCATAGCCATTTTTATTCTTCTACAAAATGGTTCATTCAGATTTAAAATTCCTCTTCGAAATCTTATTATCAACTTAATTTTTGAAATACGTTGTGTTATTCTGTTTTTTACAAGCACTTGACCTCTTAAAACCAATGATGTAATGCACTCATATATTTTACCAGCTCATCCCTGTGTCATAGTTTGTGCGAAATTTGACGAAACTGAAGTAGATTTTTAGTAATACTTTTTTAGATTTTAAAAGGCTGCCATTTTGTTACGGCATTTTGGATTTTTACCAAAATGTTACCATTTCGTCCCCATATTGCCCTTAATTTTTGAGCAAATTTTGAATTCAACCGATTAAGTAGTTTTTTTATCTATGCAGCGAACAGGCATATAGATCGAGAAACAGACAGACAGACCGACGGAATTCAGAAAGTTTTTCGACAATTTTGCGAAGAAAGTAAAAAAAAAAGAAACTGAAGGTTTTGATATGATTAATGTCAGTTTGGATTTTTGGGAAATTTCGATCAAAGTTGATAGTTTCAAATGAACTGCAACAAAAAAGGATGGACCGTTAAACAATTTTTTTCGTATGGTAAATGTGTAATTTTTTGGTACGGAGTTCCATCGCCGATTTTGACGTTTTTTGGTACAGCGGTAGATTTTGAGACGTTAATTACTAAGACGTTTCGTTTTTGAGTTACTCATCATCAACTAGTACAGCGTACCATCGCCGACTTTGATGATTTTGGTAAACTGGTAAAGTGTTTTTTGGCAGCGTTTTGTTTTTGAATTATTCATAGTATAGCGTACTATCGCCAATTTTGAGGAATGATTTTATTGATTAACCTGGTGCTAACCTGTTACCCATCCACCTAGTGCCTCCACGCTTTGGCGTCAAATCGTCTGCTAACCTGACACCGATTCACCCTCTTACATTTTTGACGATTTTCGTTTGACGGATATTTTCGGAATTTAGTGGCATATTATTCGACTTTAAATTGCGCAACTTTGCCCTGATTTAGTCAACCTCGTATATCTTATGGTTTTTGAGATATCAGTGGTATCCGATCGAATTTATAACACCCTGTAAGTTTGTTACTTTTAAGAAAATAGTTGCTTTGGATTGTAGTACTCGTGATTTTGGACTCGTTGCTTTTTATATGTCATTATGTTCGTTCGTTACATACCTACTACTGTATTCCCTGTCTATTTGTCAGTTAACTTGAAGTTGGTGCAGAATGAGAAATAAATCTAATGGTCTGCAACAATAAAATAAAAACTAAATAACTGAAATGATAGTACCCCGGTCTTCAAAGTAGTATTTTAAAATCTAATATATATTTATTATTGATAATAAAAACAATGTATCTAGAAACAATAAATAGGAATACACGACTGTGTTAAATCAGTGTATCATTAAGCAAGCTAGTAGCGAGCTGGAGGATGAAACAAGTTAGCTTAAACGAATTAAACTGGCCAGTGGTCAAGGAAAGTAGTGAATGGCCTAACATAAATGGTGCTTCCAGAGCGGATGTACAAGGGGCCTAATGGGGCTTAGCTGCCATGTCTTATTCACTTTGTATTGCATTGTTGTCATTTTTTTTTGACTACTCTTTGAAAATACTCAAGTCTCTTTCGTGAGCTAGTCCACCTAAGCTATATTTTTTTGGCCCATCGAATTCTTCTCTTACCCAACTTTTTCATACATTCATATCGAGCCTGTCCCAACTTTATGAACCATTTAAATCGAGTCTAACACAGTTACCTGAGCAATGTGACATTTTTAACCCATATCAGTTAATACATTGTCATTTAGGCGTGTAATGCTTTATTAATTGGATGTTTTATGGCCTTGAACACTGGACTAATAAATAGAAATTTATAGATTTAAAAAATAACATCGTTTCAGGTAGTTGGGTTAGACTCCACTGGGAATGGTCACAAAGTTGGATCAGGCTGGATGTGTGATAAAGTTGAGCTAGAGAGAATTTCGACTGTTAAAAAAAGCATAACTCTAGGTGGACTAGCTCACCCGGGTAAGCTTTGCAGAGCGAAGATCTATGACTACTAGTAGTGTTATGTTAAAACTTTTAGAAAATATGGCTTAAGGTGAATTTCAATAACCATGTGATGAAAAACATGTTTAAAAAACCACTTGCTTTTATGTATATTTTTTATCGAATGATGACCATACAAATCCAGATTAATAAATTTATGAAATTTTAGAAAGGGCTCTCGTTTGCAACTGAGAGTACTTTTTTTCACACAGGGCCTTTCTACTATTCTCTTTCCTATATTTGCTTGATATTTTTGTGGAGACTGCGTCCAGTGCATGTTATTTCTTTTCGTTCCGCTTCGAGGAAAATATTATCCAACAATACATGCTTCTTGGATTCTCGCATTTTATGTAGTACCTATATTCTGAAGGTCATATTTGATTGCAAACCTCAGGCTTCTAGATTTACGGTGGCGGCGAGGCCTTTGTTATTTTCTTTCACCTATTTTGACCCACTGCCTCATTTCTACATACTTTCAGGACACTTTAATTTAACAATCACTCGACAATAATAATCTGTCGCCTGAATGGGATTTTACGGCTTAGAAACACAAACTCGACGAATATACTGTATGTTGCAAATTTCATACTGATGGAGTAAGTGCAAGTAGTTCAAAATCGATTTTACCCAAGCAGAGGGCCATTCCAGGCGAAATAAAATTTTCTCTCCCGCTTGTAACACCAAATTATTGTAAGTCATGCGTAAAAAAGTAAAAAATAGGTAAATTTTCTTTATCCGGAACTGTTCTCGTTATGAATTTTTCCCTATATTAAGTGAGACCCAATTTAGTTTGGTAAATAATCACTTAACACATATTTTGAATTTCTACCAAAATTTTCTATCTATACCACACTTGATTTTGGGCATAATTTAAAATAAATTAAATAAGTATTTTTTACAATGATACATCGCCATTTCTTTCCGTCATGTTGAATTCGAACCACAAATTTACTAATTTATCTCTATACCACACTAAAAACTTGCACAAAATTTGAAATTAATCTAGAAAGTAGTATTTTCAGACTGATTTTTTAAATATTTTATTAGGTCGCCATCTTGTTTTGCTGTCTTGGATTCGTACCAAAATGATACTAGTTCATATCTATATAACAATTTTCGAGCAATTTGTGATAATTTGGATTAATAGTTTTTCAGTAACAATTTTTTAACGTTTCAAAGTCTATAGGATTAAGTAGTTTTTAAGCTATGCCACAAATTGAGAGACAGACAAACCGAATTGATAAAACAGAATTTTTGGCATTCAGCCATGCTAAAATATGAAGATAAACATTTTGTTTGGTCTCATTTTTGTTCCGCCATCTTGAATTCGTACTTCAATTATACTGACCGACAGACAGACCGGTGGCAATGAGAAAACATGTTTTTTGGTATCTAGAGACCCTGAAACGTAAAGATCTGAAAACATATCAGAAGGTGATTTTTTTACGATTACAAGAAAGACAAGTAAACTTAAATTAAATGTTGCAAAAATTATGACTTATAGAAATTCAGTCACCACATGGTAAAAAAAATATATTAAAATATTGTTTAGTTTAGTTGAATGACCGTACAAATCCAGATGGAATAAAGCTTCAAAGTACATATCAAATGAACTTTGTGCCCCACATTACAAATGCCGAAACTAAACAGGCCGAGTTAGTTTAAAAATCACACGCGTTAGTTTGTCAGTTAATTAATGTACTGTTTTAAATTTATGGAGTTTTGGAAAGGCCTCTCGTTTGCAACTGACAGCTTAACAAGTTTATTTCAAATTTAATATCGTTCGCTCATGCATGGAGAAGTGCTCGAACATTGGATACAAAACACAGTTTCGAATGTACACAGTATGGTGGACGCTTGACAGGGACTTTTAAATACAATTTGGTAGTTATAATAAATAGGATAAAGTTGCGGAAAAAAGCTGGTTAACATCATGTGTATACATTTCGTAAAGGAAGTAAATGTTTGATAATTCTTTAGAAGTTTTTCGACACTTTGTCAAACAATTTTAAAAGTCTGAACAGGACATAAGGCGTTCAAATTGACACTTTTATTCAAAGAATTGACATTTCACGAAAGTAGTAGATAGCACAAAATAGTCCCCTTTTTAGGGCGGAATTATTAATGTGCCGGCATAGTAGCTGTTAATTATCTTGCAGATAAATTTTATCCTGCTGGTAAACTCAAAGTTAATCTTTGTGGTATTTTCATCCGAAATTTACCATCCGGTTTACTATTTTTCTGGGACCTAATGAAGACATACTTTATTAGGTAAAGTGTATAATTACAACCTGGCAACCTAGCATTTTTGTTTTTGTTTGATATTTTAAGATTTTATGGTTAGATTTTGTGATTGATTTGTTTTCGCGGTTCGTGCTGATTTCATTATTTTCATTATACTATTTAAATTAAAATAAAAATTCCAGACAAAGCTGAACTTATTTAACAGATTCATTCTTGCAAAAGTGGGCTTTGGTAAACTATATTGACAGTTTTAAATCTCGTTTATTTTTGTTTCTTTTTATTTTTATCTACCATTATAGCAGTCTCCTAACAGAGAAAATGTGTGGAAAACTCTCATCAGCACTCAAAAATTACTTTAAAATGTGATTATTATACAAATTAAAGGTAATTTTGATTTCAAACATTTTTCTGACTGTTCCCATTGCAATGCTTGTTTTTAATTTGATTTGCTGAGGTGCCATATTCATAATTAAAGAAATACCTATAAGTGATGTAAAACTAAATTTTTTTATAACAAAACTTATAATTAATACAAATGCGGATTAGATTAGGTTAGGATTGGTTAGGATTTCTGTAAAGAATTTCGTTTTAAGGCTGTCAAATTGTGACCGATTGCGAATTTTAATTAACTTTTTTTTAGGAAAACTCTTGCATATTCCGCAATTTTTATTTTTGAAATGTAATATTACAAATGGGTACTTTCTTTTTAAAAATAAAAAGCTGTAAACTTGCCCCAAAACTATATTAGAAATTAATTATTCATTTAAACGTTCCGCCTTGAAGATATTAGGTATGTCGTCAGCCGCTATATTTCTTGAAGTCAATTCATTGCATTTCACTTTACTTTCTAAAGGGGGGTGTTTTGTGGTAGGTAGGGTTTGTGAGTAATATAGCAACTTGAACCAACATTGTTTTATAATAGACATAATTTTTGAACGTGAATTTCTGGTAATGAATTCAAATTTACATGAAGAAAAGCCGGTACAAAACAGTCCTGCAGATATTTTGTGTGTCGCGTATGAAGCTTCTCCCAGTTTGCTTTCCAAGAAATCGAAGGAAAAGTACGAAAAAGCATACAAGCAATTTTGTCACTAAATTAAACAAAACATTTTTAATACAATTTTTCATACCCTTTTGTCTATTTTAGCAAACAGGGGTCAAAATTTTCAGTAAAAAAATGATTTCTTCCATAGACAAAGAGAAAGTTCAAACAAAACTAACAACTCTTTACCTCCATGATACAGAACAAATGCGAAAAACTTAAGGGGGAGATTCTTGAGTTTATATTAAGAAAAAAAACTTCATATAAACATTTGTGCTAAACCTCATAATTTTTGAGATATAGGGTGTAAACTTTTCAGAAAAAATCTTTCTTTTGTAATATTTGGGACACCATTCTAGAGATCTTCGTGCATCTTGGTACACATTTTCTACGCATCAAAACACATTTTCTGGTGAACAACATTCTTTTTTATTTCTACCAGTGGCGACCGTACGAGATTTGCATTGCATATTTTTGAAGAAAAAAATGGTACGCCACTGATATAGCCTAGATATTTTTACATAAGAATTACCTCTTGGGTCAGAATTTTTGGAGTTTTGTTAAGCAAAATTGGCTATGCACGAATGATCATTTTGCCAAATAACTTCTAAACAAGAAAGACAGGAAGCAAAATAGGGAATTTGAATTTGATATTCCTTGTTCAAAGTAAAGGGCAGTTTGTTATAAACGTAGGGTCAAACGTCAACATTATCAGTTTTCCGTTAACGTTCGGATAGGAATTGTTGATGAACATTAAATTGGGCCACATTTTCTACCTCTGAGATTAACCGGTGTGTCATATTTTTATTTTTTACAATAATTGCCTCCTCTACTGGAACATTTATCTCTGAGAACTAGAAGACATATATTACCTGCGTGATGGTGCCCCAGCACAACTAAGCTTAAATGTGCGAGGGTATTTAAATCTTACTTATGAAAACCGCTGGAGAGGTAGGCCTCATTTTTATACGCCTCGATCCCCAGATTTAATTTCTTTGGATTGTTGTATCTGGGGATACCTGAAATGGTTGAGGATATCGAAGACCTGAGAAATCAAATAATTGCATCATGTGATGTTATACGAAATATTCCTTGCATATTTCAGCGTATTAGAGGCTCAATGATGCGTAGAATAAATGCAGGTATTATAAGGCAAGGCAGGAATTTTCAGCACTTGCTGTAAAAAAAATGTACTCGCTTCTGAGTAGAACGTTGTGCTTTTATTTGAGTTGCAATGTTTAAATAATTTTTTTTAAAGAACTATTTTATTCATAGTTCATGCATTAATACATAGAGGCTAGGTTAGTTTGAAATATGTTTGTTAAAAAGAGTAAATAAGCTTAAACAATCAAGTTTGGTACAACTATGGGGTAATAAGATTGGAATGGAATAAGTAAATCCTTTTAAAGGCAAAGAATTTTTTAGTTTTTTATTAGTCGTTTAGTGAAGACTCACAGTTTTTAGGAATATTTGGTTTTAAAATATAGCATGTATAAATTGTATGGGTTTCGTTTTACAATGGTTTCATTATGGTTCATTGACCACAATAAACCCTTCTTGGGACTAAATGGACTTTAAGATTATATTTATTATGTATTTTACTTACTATATTTTTAAAACCTTTAAATAGAACTCGTTTTTTTTTAAAGGCCAATTGTTATGATTAACAACCTATGTACCACATTTTGGCATGATAATGTTTTTTGTAAAACAAAGATAAAACTTGCTTAGACCAATTAACATTTAAATTATTATTGGGGATCTTAGAAAATGCCTCCAACTTAAGCCCTGCATTATTTGAATCAGAGAAAAGCATGCAAAATTAAACGTATTTAGTTATATCACACTATTAACTAACATTTGTTTAAATATTAAAGCTATGCAAATAATATTCCAAACCAACGAAAATGTGGTTATAATGTGAATATAAAAAAAGGAATTAAAGAGATTTTTGAAAATCTTAATATGTTTGATAGTTTCCGCAAATTTTTAATTTGTCTTTTACATGGTATAATTATTCTCAAATCAAAACTATTCTAAACCTGCTAAGAGAATGTATGGGATAAATATGCACTTTTTTGTTCTTCAAGAAGCTTTGTTTAATTGTTTTCACACATCATTGTTACATGTAACAAATCATCATTTTAAATAAGTGACATATGCACATCAACAGAATGGCCCTAATGTTTTCGTTTGCCATCTGAATTAATAGCCCAATATTAATCCAAGAAATTTGTTTGTAAGTGAATTGTGTTAACAGCGATGACATGGGAGACATTAAAATTGTTTAATGCCACTACAATTTAAAGATATTAATCAAAACGAGTTTTATGAGAAATATGAAGATGTGTAATTTTAGATTGTTTTATTTCACACTGTCTAGTAAATCGACTTAGCCTATACTGACTGGCGGCCGGATAATCGAACATTTATTTTATCTCATGTCGTAATGTGTTGACTAGCAACACTACCATGTTATTGTTATTACGAAGCAATTATTTGTTAAGTTTGAATTTGACATTTGCTTACTTAAAAGTACAAGGAATTAAATGATTTTATTTATTTGACAATAGTAGAAAACAATAGCTATAACATCATTAAAGTGATACGATTGTTAGATTGTCAACTAATAATTTGTCATACGTTAATAAATATTTTATTAATTTTAAAAAAGATTATAGAGTATGCAATAAATTATAATACGATACACGTCCGTTAGGTATTATCACAGTACCGTTTAAATTTTAGACTTGGCTCAACTCTTATTATAATAAGTCACCTACTGGGCTATAGCATAATTAGGGTAACAGTAGAAACGCATAATATAACAGAACTAACTTAAAAACAAAATTTTGTTTCGAACATTGATGAAAAATGTGACCAGCTCTACAGTCCGTAGTTGATAAGGAAAATCTCGAGGAACATTATTAATCACCTCGAGCGAAATGTTTCTTTTTTTTTTCATTGCGAAGTCTGTTCTTAAGTTTATTAATACCATTTAGCCTATTTTTGCATACAATATTCTTGACGTCACCTTAAAGAAAAATGATTTAAATCCGGTCATATTGTCGGCTATTCTATTTAACCACTAGTTCCATCGGTTTGAAAATAATTTATTTAAGTATATTCTTAGGTTAGTCGCATATTAGGGAGGTGCCGCATAGTGTTGAAACTGTTTTTTTATTTAGAATACAAAGTAGCGAAGGCTGGAATTAGATGGTCTTGCAGAAATTTGAGGTACTGTCAATAACTCTTCAAAAAAGAATGATCCTATTATCTTATCATCCACAACAACGTTTAATTTTTGACGATACTGCCAATGACTTTTTTTGTATCAGTGGGACTTCACCGTCAAAGCAACTTTTTTTCTTGAACAATTTTGTTACCGTTACCGAAAGATACTTGCGAACTTGACATGTATATATTTTCTTGTAAAGTTAATACGTTATCTATTTTTTTAGTATTAGAAATCCTAGGACTTCCTCTCTTCCAGCAATATCCTTAACACTGCCGGTATTTCTCCATTTTGTTTCAATTTTATTCACTGCAGATTGATTTGGTGACTTTTGGTGATATTTTATTTGTTAAACATTCTTCCTGTGCCCTGGGTCTATTTCCAGTACCAATCATTATAAAAATCTCTATTATATCTATGTCCGTTAAATCCATAGCCAAAATTTTGGTTTGCAAAAGAGACGTATGTGAAACAATATTATCTCGAAGTGACAATGACAGGCATGCTAGCAAATGCCATCAAAACTAAAGTATGTTTAACCTGTGCAGGTTATCAAAGTATTCGAAACGGTAAATAAAATGCTAAAAATTTCATCTTTAAAGTGGATTAATTAAAAATTAGTTAGTTTTGAGACTTACACCCATATTCACTAAAGAGTTTTACATTTAGACCAGGTCTAACTTGACAGTTATAGCTTTAAGATGACATTCTCAACAGTTGAACAAATAATTTTTCTAAATGTCACAATTATAAAATGACAGTGACATAAACGAAACATAACCGGCGAACTAAGAGTTTTAAGTGCCATGGCAACTAGACTTGGTCTAACTCTTAAATCTTTTTAGTAAATACGGGGGTTAGAGTGTTACATGAAAGATTTACAATATTTTTAGCAGAATATAAAAATACAAAAATAATAAAATTGAGAATCCTCTGCTTTTTTCATAAATCTTGTATGATAGCAGATATTTTCAAAAAACGGAGAAATATCAAATTAAAATGGACGAGTTCGAATATTTTTTTTCAAAAAAACAATGGCTTTCAAAATATTGAATTTATTCCTTATTTTACCACAAACTTGAATTTCGTCTTCGTGGGAATTACTTTAATCTTATAGCTGTTTTCTACTATGCTATCATTAAAACACGGATATACACCAGAAATACATCCCTAGTTCCTCCTAGAAAAGTGGCAAATAACAAACTAAAGTAAAAGAAAACAACAAAGAGCAAAAAGTATTACTTCAGACATCCCAAATTTGCCTTTTATCCAAACACAGACCCATGTAGCATATTTTCTAACTCCACAAGACTGCTTAAAACGTTCCGGGAACAAATATCGAGCCTCAGGGGGGATAAAAATCGAAGGGTTCTTTCCCCATTAGGGGGGTCGGGTCAGGTTACCTATTGTGGTTTTTTAGGTATTAAAATATCAAGTTTCCGCGTTTTCGAATAGTAATTCGAGGCGTAATTCTTTGAGAGAGCACTTTGCGTTTTGTAATATTTATGAGTTGTTTTGCGTCTATAGTAACTGAAGAAGTTCCCTAGAGAATTAGTTGTCAGTAGGTGCATAAAAATCAACTTTATCCTTAAGATAACACAATAATTTTTTTACTTGTATGAACTTAATTAGAGTATTAAGCAACTTATAAAGTTTTTTTCTAAAGTGTGCGGAAAATCTAATTATCAACCCATATTTTAGAGTGGAAAAATCTGTTTTTCAGCACTATCGCGGAAAATTTTATCAGCAACCCAGGGTAACATAACAACCAGGTTAAATTTGTTATGATTAACAACCCGTTGAATATACACCGCGACCCACAGCAATTTTTGGTTGTAGTTCGCGAACGGAAGATGCATTAATTGACATTCAAATTAAATAACATTATTTTTTGAGCATTTATATTTTTTCTGCATGGACGCGGTCAGCATACATATTATTATAATTTTCTATTAATTTATTAATTACCTTATAAAATTTACCTATATATGTTATTTTATTTATTGTCAAAAATAACGACGTCAAACATTTTCTATGTATGAGAATTCAATTTAAGTCCGAGTTTTTTTTTGTAAGGTTTATAGTCCATATCGCAAAAAAAATGATGCAGTTAAAAACCTCAATAGAACGAGTCCCAGAGGAGATTATTGAGGCCGCAAAAAATGCTAATTCGTTTTCACCTGAAAAATTGGAAAGAAGATACTACAAAGAATATGAAATATTTAGCCAATGGTTCCTACAAAAGAAAATAAGCAACTATGAAAAGGAGGAGGTAATTTTAGTTTATTTATCTGAGCTTTCAAACACCTGCCCGCCGTCAACTCTTTGGTCGAGATTTTCAATGCTGAAAACAATGTTTAAAGTTAAGAAATTAGAATAACGCCAATTAGGGTCAATAGGGATAATATGATGCCAAGCAGAAGCAACCAGTTGGAATCCACCATCAATCAAATTATTATATAAATAAACAATAAAATGTAAAACTTTAAATAAAAATTTTAATATGACTGTTGGACATTGGTTATTTTTACACGCCTCTAGAAAAATAAATGTTCCTAACGCGCGTGGAAAACGTGTTTTCCGCACTCAACTGCTTGCTTCGCGTTTATTTTCCACACTTGTTAGTAAAAATACTATTTTCTGTAACTGAAAAAGAAAGGAGACTCAATATGATGGGAATAGCTACTACCTTGAATATCTATGAAAATCGAGATTATGACCAATATGACTCCGAGCACTGTAAATACATATAAATATACAGTCATTTTTCTCTGGAACGAATATTCGCCGTGCAACACAAAATGGTCTGTTGTGAAGAATATTTTTAAGTCATTATTAATTATATAAATATATATATATATATATATATATATATATATATATAAAATATATAACGGTAAGGATATATATATATATATATATATAGGCTCATCAGGCAGTTTCCTTGGATATTATTAAAACCGAAATACCCAAACCCTGAAACAAACAAGGTGTCATGTTTTTGAAAGTCGACGAGGGAAATAGGCAACCAGTGGCGCCATCTGTAGGTACTAAATAAATAGATGCGATATTTGGAGGACACATCTGTGCAAAAATAAAAGAGAAACAGATATTTCAATTTCTGTGCGGTTCTTGGTCGTAAAAAGTTATATAAAACGAAACCAGTACAACGGTGATTATCACCATTTTGTCGAGAATCGACCAAAACATGACGCTATGTTTGTTTCCAGGGCCATATATTTGCCCCGGCAAGGCTCATAAGTGCAACTAAATCGCTTTAGATTTAAAAGAGAAACAGATATTTCAATTGTCGAAAAAGTTATATAAAACGAAACCATATATATATATATATATATATCAGCAGTTTCCTTGAGGGTATCGGTTTTAAAACCGAAATACCCAAACCCTGAAACAAACAAGGTATGGAAACAAACATAGCGTTCGACAAAATGGTGAAGGAGTAATCCTTACCATTTTTTACGACCAAGAACCGCACAGAAATTGAAATATTATTTTTGCACAGATGTGTCGTCTTGTGCTCCAAAGTATTTTAGTTATAGTACCTATATATATGACACCTTGTTTGTTTCAGGGTTTGGGTATACCGATACCCTTAGCCTTGCCGGGGCAGATACCACGGTAGCAGATTGGCACCTTTGGAAACAAACATAGCGTCATGTTTTGGTTTTCGACAAAATGGTTAATCCTTACCGTTACTGGTTTCGTTTTATATAACTTTTTACGACCAAGAACCGCACAGAAATTGAAATATCTGTTTCTCTTTTATATATATATATATATATATATATATATATATATAATAATTTTTCTGCACATTTTTTGACTACTTCAAATATTATATTTGGCCGCCATTTTATTCCGTCATCTTGAATTAGTACCACAGTTTTATTAGTTCATCTGTATACCACAGTTATTTATGGCACATAATTTGAATTAAGTAGTTTTTCAGGCTGAATTTTTAAATATTTTACAAAGCCGCCATTTTCTTTCGCCATCTTGGATTCGTACCAAAATTTTGTTACTTGACTACGTAGTAATTGATTTTTGCGTAAAATTTGAGATAAACTAATTGCATAAGTAGTTTTTTAGTAATAATTGCCTAAACAATTCACTAGGCCGCAATTTTGTTTTATAACAAAATGTTACCAGCTCATTCTGATAAGATCCTTAATTTGTGACCATTCGACCCAAATTTCAAATCAATCGGATAAGCAGTTTTTAAGCTATGTCAACTGACAGACAAACCGACGGAATTGACAAAATTTATGACATATGACATATGACAAACCGACGGAATTGACAAAACATATGTTTTGCCATCTAGGGACATTGAACGTGAAGATATGTAAAACCTGAGAGGTTGATTTTTTCACTATTACAAATATTTTATTTAGCCGCCATTTTGTTCGTCCATCTTGAATTAGTCCCTCAGTTTTACTAATTCATCGGTATACCTCGATTATTTTTGGCACATACTTTGAAACCAGTCCATAAGTAGTTTGTCAGGCTGAATTTTTAAATACTTTTCTAAAACGCCATTTTGTTATGCCATCCTGAATTCGAATCAAAATTTTACCAGTTAATTCCTACATAATACTAGACTTTAGGGTGAAATTTGAAATAAATTGGCTTTTTTGTATTAATTTTTTTAAAATCTTACCAAGCCGCCATTTTGTTTTGCCAATTTAGGATTTTTCCCAAAATATTACCAGGTCATCCCCATATGACCCATAATTTTTACCCTAAATTTGAAGTCAACCGCTTAAGTAGTTTTTAAGCTATGCCGTGAACTGACAGACAGACAAACAAACCGACAGACGGACCGACAGAATTGATAAAACATTTTTGGCGTCTACATACTCTAAAACCGTGAAACGTAAAGGTAGGTAAAACCTGAGGGGGCGATTTTTTAGAGATAATAAATATTTTATTTAGTCATCATTTTGTTCCGCCATCTTAAATTAGTACCACTGCTTTACTAGTTCATCTGTATGCCACAATTATTTATGACACACAATTTGAAATCAGGCCCTTAGTGGTTTTTCAGGCTGAATTTGTAAATGTTTTACTAAGCCGCCATTTTGTTCCGCCAACTTCGATTCGCATCAAAATTTTACCAGTTGATTCCTACATAATACCTGATTTTTATGCAAAATTGGAGATAAATTGCATAAGTAGCTTTTTAGTAATACTTTTTTATTGTTTCACTAGGCCGCCATTTTGTTTTGCCATATTTGATTTTTACCAAAATGTTACCAGGTCATCTTCATATGACCCTTGATTTTTGACAAAAATTTGAAGTCAATCGGGTAAGTAGTTTTTTAGCTATGCTGCGAACAGACAGACCGACAGACAGACAGACCGACGGACGAAATTCAGAAAACATGTTTTTCAGTATCTAGGGACCCTGAAACACAATACTTCACTTTTACGAGGGAAGTAAAAAGGCAAGAAAAACAAAAAGAGAGTTTATTTTACGTCCTTTTATAATTGTTTGTAGTAGTTTCATATAGAACTAGCGATTTTTTATTAAAAAAAAGAACGAAAAAAGTAAATTGGGTTTAAGATGTTTACGGACTTTGAGGATTAACAACTCAAAAATGAAACGTGATCTAAAAATTTTAATTTCGGATTCGTGCTCAAGACCTACCATCTACAAAAAATAATAAAAAGTAAATAATTAAGGAAAACAACACTTTCAGCACTCATATAAATACTTTGTATCCCTAATATAATAAAAGAACCCGATTTAATTCACACTGTTATTGTAACATTTTGTGCTAGTAAAACACGACAATACCTCAAAATTTCGAAGCGTTTTAAGAATTCTGAAATGTTTAATATTATAAATCATTGTGGCGGAACACTCGGTGCACCAAATAGAGGAGCCCTGTACTGACCCAAAACTCCAAATTGCAGCTAGATTTTAAGTGCCCAGTGGTTTCTTTGTGCCGTTTTCGCTCAAAGTGACCGGCAAGTGGCAATAATGTAGTATAAGGCTCCGCGGTTTGACGGTCATGTGCATTAATTTTCGTTAAATTGAAATTTCCGTTTAATTATGTGAAATAGACTCAAATTATCGGTCTGATTAATCGAAATGGTTTCGAGAAAATCACTTAATAAAATTGAGAGTAATTTTTATTTGGATTTGTGGTGGAGTCCATGATTTAAATTAATTAAAGTTATGAAATAATGTAAAGGAAGATTTGAAAATAAGTAGTTTGCGTAATATATATATATATATATATATATATATATATATATATATATATATATATATATATATATATATATATATATATATATATATATATATATATATATATAGAATAGCCGAAGTATATAATTTCTGCAGGTGCAAAACGGCATACAAGAAGAATTGCTTTCGATTATGTCACAGGGTACCCTCCTGCGATCATGATTTCTGGGCCTCTAGTAGAGGCCCTCTACCTTCATCAGGCAGGCTTGTACCCAGGAAGATCTGAAATAACAAATTGCTCGATATGACAAAATCGAAAACGAAACGTCTATCATACTGAAATAGTACTACATGCTAAGTGTAACACTTAGCGCCACCTATTGGGGCTCCGGTGGTTTACGGTTGCAGAGCCATAGGTAATTTAAAAGTATGCACTAGCACCATCACGCGGAGAGTAGATACTAAATATATATATATATATATATATAAAGAGTTTCTGGACCAATTAAAATATATTCGTAGGAAAATTTTCTTTGGTTTTACTAAGTATAGATACTAACTTTTACACCTATACATATATCTATACTCATACAAATAAATATCAGTTTAAAATAAAGGGTTACGCTAACTAAAATTCCTTATATTAATTTATATTTGTAAAACTCACCCAAGAAGGTAACTTCCTATATTCAGGTGAAAAAACAAATTTATCACGTCACATTTAATAAAATTTAATTGGACGACACAAACATGTAGAATCTTTATTTTTAAAATTTCAGTGGCATGCTTGTCTACTGAAATTACACTTTGTTTTGGGATAAAAAACATTGTATATTCGGTTGTTGTTATTTTGATGTATGGAATGAGGGCTTGTAATTATTATCTTATTTATTATTATAAACTATG
Source organism: Kuschelorhynchus macadamiae (assembly GCA_030620095.1). Taxonomy (NCBI): domain Eukaryota; kingdom Metazoa; phylum Arthropoda; class Insecta; order Coleoptera; family Curculionidae; genus Kuschelorhynchus; species Kuschelorhynchus macadamiae. Next base: position 1,573,592 of record JAUTXW010000642.1, read on the forward strand.
GGTAGTTACTTTAATTTTTTTTAATTTCACTTAACTAAGAGAAAAGATTTGGGAATATGAAAGTTATTTTATTACGTTGTAATATATTTGGTTTAAGTTTTTTATTTCAGTTCTATCATTTATTGATTTTTTATGCTGCTTTATATAGCGCATTTCTAAGAATTCCCGTTTTTTTGGTTTGTTTCCGTTTTCAGTTTGTGTTTTGTGTTTCATTTTTATGTTTGGTTAATGAAGTGTATTTTTTTATCATATTTATGCCTATTTAAGCGGTTTTTAAGGTATTAAATAGTTTGTCCGATGTATACTTCCTGGGCAGTCTTTACAAGGTATTTGATATACAGTGTGTGTTTTTTGATTGGTTGGGGTCGGTGTTTTAAGAGAACTAAAAAAATTTTTTGAAAACTGTTATAACTTTTGTGGCATATGGTTATGTTTTGCTGTTTGAAAATAGTTTGGATACTTTCTGAAAGACTCTGAATTATAAGGAATTTTTTTATTCTTATTTTTATTTTTCGTTTTTTCGGTTACTACGTTTTGATTGGGATTGTTCATTTGAAGTAATCTAGAGTTAAATATTGAATTTATTAGTTTTTTTGGGTAACTATTTTGAATTAAGATATTTTTTGCCTTTTGTATTGCCTGTGGTTGATAAGTTAAATTACTTAATTTTATTGCTCTTTTGTTGGTTCATTGGATGTTGAGAGAAGTAATTTATGTATCTGCCAGATCATGTTTTTTTTTGTGTACCATTCTGTTTCGATAATATTATTTTTATTATGTAATGTCATATCTAGAAAGTTTATTTTAGAGTTGTTTTCAGTTTCGATAGTGAATTTAAGTTTTTCATAAAAGTTGTTAAGGTCATTTCGAATATAATTACATTTATCTTTTGGAATTAGAGTTTTGCAATCATCAACGTACCTATAGAAAAATGGAAGGGCGAATCGAACAATTAGACATCGCCCTTAATTAAAATATTACATAACAATGACAATACTAAAATTTAAACAAAAAAAACACAGTCAATACGTATTAAAAATTACTTACAAGATGGTAGAGTTAATGGTTTTTGAATGTTAATATTGTCACGTTCAGAACAATCTAAATAATGTGGCGTATTCAATAACAAAAGAGCAGTGTTCGAGCACATTAAATTAAAAAAAAAAATAAAAAAGTGATACAAAGTATATTCAATACAAAAGAATATTTAGATGCTGATAAAGTGTACGAGGTGAGTTGTTTTTACGGTGTGGATTTAGAAAGTATTGCTACATGAGATTTAAAAGAAAACAATAAATATTACTTAACTGATTTGTGTCTGATTTGTAATTAATGCATTTTTCGTTTTTTTCTATGTGAAACATTTCCAGAAATAATCTTTTTTTTATATTGCGTTCTACTTCTAAAATTTTAACGGTGGAAAAGTCAAAATTATCGCCAGTTTTTGATTATGTTCAGCCAGTGCCCAAAACAGAAACCACTCTTGTGGCCAGTCATTGTGATGTTTGGCCAATATACCGTCCATCACATCCCAAACAAGGTAACCGATATAATACATTACTGCAAAATAACTAGGATGTTTTTTTTTTTGACCTTGGAGAAAAGATTGAAATTTTTTGTCTTGTAGTATATTTGTCAATTTTTATATCTGGAAATTCTTTGAAAAATTTTGAATTTTATAGGTTAGGCCATTTATAAAAGGTAGTGTTCTATATTTAATATTATATATGGATATATATATATATATATATATATATATATATATATATATATATATATATATATAAATTATAAATTAGTTTTTTTGAAATATGTTCGGTATATCCATTATTTAAAAACATTTCTAGAAGTTTTTAAAATTTTCTTGTAAAAACAAATCATCAGAAATACGCATTACCCTATTTTTCATCACTGTGTTATATTTTTGATTTTTTGGGTGTTTTGAAAAATAGTTTAGAAACCTACCAGAAGCTGTTGGTTTCTGATACCAATACCAGTAAATTGAATATTCTTATGAAATGCATTAAAACATTGCAACGTTAGTTTTGTATTGTCATCCGGAACTGAACAAATTACATCCACGTTTTTGTTTAGTTCATAGTTAGTGTTGATCTAACAATGTAGGTACCATTTAAAAAAGATTCTCAACACATATTTCGGCTTTTCAGAGTTTTTTTATGTCAACAAAAGTGTTCTAAAAACACCCTTTTCTTGACAAACAACATTCATTTTTGAGTCGGCTTTAACTTGTTTTATATGCAGTGGTATAAAAAGAGGATAGAGGTAAAGATAAGTGAAGAGGAGTAAAAAAATTCTTTGAGTCAAGTAAGAAAAGGAAAGATGACAAGTTCATTTTATTACATGGTAAAAGATCGATTTCGTTCATAACTTAAGGAAGTTTAGTTTAGCTAAAGAGTTGACTCAATGAATGTTTTGAGTCCCCCTCCTGAAAACTTTGTCACATGCGTGCCTTAAAAATATACTTTTAAAACGTTTATCATAAATAACTATTATTGTAAGAAATGTATATTTTTGGGTGAATTATGTATAAAGGTTTATAGGTACCTTTATTTTTTTGTATCTACATACATCGGTTTTGCCTAGGAATTAATGAATATCTACCCCATGGAAAAAAGAACACCTATAAAATGTTGCTTTCTAAGGAATGATAAAATAGAATTACAAGTCTTAGTAAATCTTAAATAATTAACTGTACTTACAAAATAATCAAATATTAGAAGAATCAAGTACCGAGTATGCCAGTTAATACACAAAAAATAATATCATTATGACTTATCCGAGAAAAAGACGTTAGTCCAGATTTTTGCACACTTCGCATTTCTGCACTATAATGCCCATAACGTAAATGTGTAAAGATTCCTGAAGATCTATCGTGCATTCGAAGGCAAAATCTCGGCTAGTAATTCCAATTTGACACGTTTTAATCCCAAGAATCATAATTTCTTAATAATATATACTTAATGATATACTTCAGATATTAATATTTCAATATTAGAACTACCATAAATATGAATTTTAATATTATCAATAAGTAGTAAATCTGACAACAGATGATCGCGTTCAAATCAAAACAATTCTATCTCTCTGTAACTATGTCTATGAATTTGCCCTATTTTAACCAAACTTTTAAGTGGAAAATAACATAGATGGAAATAAAATACTTTATTCCATATTAAACCAGTCAATCACGGCCTACCCAAAGAACGCTTTCAGAATAATAATTCTCCTGAAAAATCCCGCAAAAAGCTTTTCGTGTTTTTTTCGCCAGTGCGTGACTGAGCTTTTATTCAAACAGAATAAAAAATATTTTTCGATCAAACACGAGTCTCCGAAAATATTTACAAATTTGTTGTTTGTCTATAAAATCCGAGAGATGAAGGTGCGGGTGTATGTATGAGCAACGTTTGTTTACAATGGATCGACTTTTAAATTAAATTAAATTTATTTTGAGAAGTTTTTTTACTGCTTGAAAAGAAATTTAAAAACATCATGGGTATCATTTTTGGGCTTCTCCTTGTGTGATATTTGTGTCTTGCCAGTTTCTTGCTCCACCTCAACCTTGAAGGATTTTACAAAACGCCAGATGCAAAAAACGACCATTACACACCGAGCTATTGCCTGGTCGCTCTTCATTTTGCAATATAATTTTTTATCCGACTACCAGGTTAAATGTGGTTAACAATGTATGTGTGTGGATATGTACCTGTCCATTCATACCACCTTCAAAGTCATATACTTGGACCAATTTTCATCAAAATGTTCGTTTGTATCTCGCTTAGCTAGGCTCAGTGGCGGCTCGTGGGTAAAAAAATAGGGGAGGTGTAAAAAAGAAAAGTAGGACAGACAAGGTCTAAAATGGGCTCCGCATGCAAAACATATTTTGCAAATATCCACTGCTACACAGCCATTTAAATTCAGAAAACCAAGAATTTTTGAAATGAATATTGTAGGATTTACCAGAATTTGTAATGTCTTTTTTAGCACTTGCATTGTCAGCACACTTGTTTGTCGACCGTAATTAAAAGATCCTTTTTGCCATCTTCTTTCCAACGGGAAAATGGAGTTTCTAACAAACTACAAACAATGTCACTAACGGGCCCAAGCGATTTCGATTTCAACCACAAACACGCGCCATTCCAAAGAATAAAATAAAAGACCGCCGATAAAAGACTGACTCTTCCCTAGAGTCGCGGTCTTCGTACATGTGATACTCTCGTTGCCATAGCAACGCATTATTTTCAGGCATTGGTTTCGTTTCTCGCTGGAAGATTTTTACCGAGTTCACACGTGGCTCTTCCGTTGGTGGATCGACACAAACGAGTTTGCTGCCGGTGCGGTGGGCGCACATACGGATTTGCTTAATACGCGCAAGTATATCATTTCGTTTTGTGTTTGCCTCTAGGTTTCTGACGAGCGGCCAGCGGCAATACTAGAAATGCATTAAATTTAACATTGCATTTATTGATAATTTTTAATGAAATAAATTAGAATTAATATTGAAAAGAATTAATATTGAACATTAGTATAGTGTATTGATTTTTAATGTGTTAAAAAATAATTTGCCAAGTTTTTTTGGGGAAGAGGCACTTTCCCTACTTCCTCCGAATAGCCGCCACTAGCTAGGCTATCAATTGAGATATCAAGTTGAAATAAGTAAAAATACCAAAGAAACGTCTATGTTTCCTTTAGAAACTGATATAAAATTCGGCCCGATTGGTGCTAAATCTAATTTTTGAACTGTAACGGTGGGATTCGTAATAATTTCAGCTATTTTTGAATTTACTTGAGTCGGTTATATATAAAAACACTAAAACTCTGAAACTTTTAAGATCGTTTAGGTTAGGGTTTTAATTTTTGGTAACTTGTGATATACCTCGGATTTCTCGGACGAGACGAGCTAAATATTTAGGTATATTTTGAAGGGCTATATCTTTTGAATGCCTTATTGCACTTTATATCAGTCGAAAGGAGATGTCATAAAAGGTATTTCTGCATGTCTGCTTTTGTCAACTTATTTCACTGATTATATACGGGGTGTAATCTAAAACTTCAGAAAAGCAGTAAATCCGTAGTATATAATTTAGACCTATCTTTTAAGATTGTTTTGAAGGAGATACAATGTTTAACGTAAAACGTATTTTTACCATATTATCCATACAGACTCACAAGTCTTCAAAAAGATCTAGTAGCCTTGGAAATTAAAACTCTTAGAAGGCCATTTGTGTTTTGTTAGCTTAATGATTAAACAATAATAAGACCAAATCTTCACAAAAATATATTTATTTAGGCTCGACTCGTTTGGGTTAAACAACCATTTTCAAGAGCATGTAAATATCTAAAAAATGTCAAAATTCAGTCGGTCAGGAATAATATAACATAAAATAAATCACTTACATCACATTAACACAGGATAAACATTACATCAATACATAACAGAGCAACGTTTAAAACACCTACATACATTAAAAACTAATTATAATCTATCCAAAGATGAACTGTAAATGTGTCCTGGCTGTGAAAGCCAAACCTATTCACAAGTCGAGTATATAAAAAGAAGCATATAAAAATAACATTCTTTTGGTTTGAGATAAGAATATAATATAGGAATTGTTTACTATTTATTATTTAAATAATTTTATTATATGGGCCCCCTCAACAAATTGTCTACCGATGGGTTCATTTAGTGTCGTATAATTTTGGTTAATTGAAATGTTCGCAATTTCCAAGCTCTTAAGAGCATCCTGTTTTTTACCTCTGGAAATATTATGTGACATCTTAAAATTATTTTCAATGTCGAAAGAATGTTGTGTTTGTTTGAGGTGAACGCCAAATGCTGATTTATTATCATTTGGAGATTTTGGATGTTCTTGGATTCTCAGTTTGAAGCTCCTACCTGTTTTACCAATGTAAGAAGAACTACAATTGGTACAATCAAGTTGATAAACCCCACTTTGCTTAAGATTGTCTATTTTATCTTTGGTATGTGACAAAATTCTACCCAAATTCCATACAGAACTATAAACTATTCGTACATTTTGTAAAATATTTTTAAATATATTTCCAATTCTAACTGACACTGGACCAAAGTAACTAATTTTCAGAAATTTTGGTGGTTGCCAAGGCGGAATTGGGTTATCCATTTGACTGTTACATAACTCCCTATGGACTTGCAAAAACTTTTTATTAATTAGTTTGTCAATTAGAGCTTTGGAATAGCCCTTGTTTAATGCTATTTAGTATATAATATTTCGTTCATTTATGAAATCAACAGGTAAAAGAGGTACATAAACAAGTCTATGGATTAAGGAATGAAAAGCTGCTAGTTTATATGAAAATTGATGATTAGAGTCGACAAGTATGGTATGATCGGTTTGTGTAGGTTTTCTGTAAATAGAGTAGAAAAGTTTGTTATTTTTCTTAGTAATAGAGAGATCTAAAAAATTTAAAGTGTTATTACTTTCAACTTCCATAGTAAAACGTATATTAGAATGTAGCGTATTTAAAAAATTGAGAAAGGAATCAAGTTCCATTCTGGAACCTGTCCAAATGACAAAAGTGTCGTCAACGTACCTGCGCCAGAAGAAAACATTTTTAAGAAGAGGTTCTATTGACTTAAACAAAATATTATTTTCGAAATTTGACATTAATATTTTGGCTAATACTGGTGATAAGCTGGAACCCATCGGCAAACTATCCAGCATTTTATACAGTTTGTTATTAAATCTGAAAAAATCACATCTCAAACATTTATTTAAAAGTGTCAAAATATTTTCCCTGTCTGTCAAACTTAATTCTATCTGGTCATCTAACATGGATTTTACATAGTCTGAAACATTATTTCTGGGTATGCTAGGAAATAAATTAAAAATGTCAAAAGATACTAAAAGAAAACTACTTGGTAAATTTATTTTATTTATTTCTTTGACCAGCTCTAAAGTGTTTTTTATGCTAAATTTTTTGTTAAAATTTAGAATTTGCCTTAGAAAAGTATTAAGCCATTTCGCTAAATTATAAGCTGGAACATCTATAAAACTCACTACAGGTCTTATTGGTGAGTTTTGTTTGTGTATTTTAAGCATTCTATATAAGCGAGGCATCTTTGGATTCATTTGAATAAACGGTGTATTACATGTTAGAGAAGTAAAGAACTTTTCCAGCCTATTAAATGTATGTTTTAAATCTCTGATATAAACGTTAAGTGGATCACGTGTAAGTTCAACGAAACATTTATTATTATTAATAAAATACTCCACTTTTTGAATATAGTCGTCTCTTTTACAAATAACCAAACAGTTACCCTTATCAGCTTTACTTAAAACAAGGTTATTATCTTTTATTTTATGATGAATTGTTTTAAAATACTATTTCTAGAGTTTTTTGGAGTGTGTTTCAGGCGTCTTAAAATTTGTCTACAATTACCTCAAATTAAGTCTAGGAATTGACTTTCTGATGCGGATAAGCCAACCTCAATATCTACTAAGAGGGATGTTATATTAATCTCATTAATATCACACAAAGGACTAAATTTTAGGCCCTTATATTATTTCACTCCTGACTGACTGAATTTTGACATTTTTTAGATATTTACATGCTCTTGAAAATGGTTGTTTAACCGAAACGCGTCGAGCCTAAATAAATACATTTTTGTGAAGATTTGGTCTTATTAGTTTTTAATCATTATGTTCCAACTTCACCCTGGACATGAACTCAACAAATTTTGTTAGCTTGTCGTCAAATGTCAAACCGAGGTCAAATACTGTGTTCAATAAAATCTAGATCTCTTAAAAGGAAACAATGTTTCTTACAAAAATGTAACGTTTTATTTAGGAGTAACTAAATTAAGATTAATTACAAATCCCAGCTTGGGACTATAAAATAGATAACTAATATCTGGTATTTCCACCTCTAGCTCTAATTACTGATTCTACACGCCTTGTCATACTTCTTATTAATCGGCCAATAGCCTCTTCTGGAATATTGTGTCACTCTCCTACAAGCGCCACGCCAAGTCTTCTAAATTCTGTGGCACACGTGGTAGTTTTCTAACGCATTGCCCCAGTTGGTCCCATAAATGCCCTATTGGGTTTAAGTCGGGTCTTTTTGCAGGCCATGATAGAGGTTCTATACTATTATTATTCAAATACTCACTTACAATAAGTGCAACGTGGGGTCGCGCATTATAATGCATTAGGAATAAAGTCTTGGCCTATAAAGTGGGCAAACGGAATAACATACTGCTCTAGTACGTCGATATATCTCTGAGCATTTAAAAAGTTTCTAGATAGCATACAAAGGTCCGTACGATGATCTATAGGATCCCTGCCCATACCATCAATGAACCACCCCAAATGTTTCTTTTTTTATAAACATTTCTTGTTCGAATCTTTCCCCAGGCCGTTTTCAAATTTTCTGTCTTCCATCAGATGATTTCAAACAGAAGCGTGACTTGTCAGAAAGTAAAACCTTGGACCACTGGTCCTCATCCCAGTGTACATGCTCATTAACGAAATTCATGCGAGTCCTACGATGTTCGCGAAGCAATTTTGGACCGGTCGCCGGAATTCTTGCTTTCAACCTTGGACGGGCGGTGTCAGTCACTTTTGATAGTACCACGTACTTCTTGTAGGCGTCTGTTGGTCATCTTCGCCCTCTAAAATCGATTCCTGGTTGCTCGAAGGACAATAAATCTCTCATCGAAATTTGTGGTGCATCTAAGACGACCCGACCCGATCCTTTTTGTATACTGCCCAGTCTCAAGTATCTCAGGTATATCCACTTTTCTGGCAGCATAACTAACACTAGTGCCTTCATCTACTAAAGCAATAATTTTTGCTACATTCTCTGGAGTTATTTGTCTAGTCATTAAGACTATTGGATACAAGTTTGAATGGCGCAGATTTTATTATTTAATAATTTGAAGTCTATTTGACATTTCGAGATATGCTAATAAAACACAAATGGCTTTCTGACAGTTTTAATTTCCACGGCTACTAGATCTTTTTGAAGACCTGTGAGGCTGTATGGATAAAATAGTAAAATGCAATGTTTTACGTTAAACATTGTATCTCCTCCAAAAATAGAGTTAGGGCAATGAATCAAATGCCAAAATAATCCTAAAAGATAGATTTAAATTACAAATTACGATTTGCTATTTTCTGTAGTTACGTTATTCTACATAATTTTCCAAAAATTTGCAAAAAAACATTGTCTCGTAATACACCCTGTATATAAAAACAATGGAATAAGCTGACAAAACCAGAAATGCAGAATTACTGTCTGTGAAATTTCCTTTCGACTCATGCAAAGAACAAAAAATGCGATAAGGCGTCAAAAGATATAGCCCTTCAAAATATACCTAAACATTTACCTTCTTACTTTTTTGCATGTCGGTGTATAACCATTTGTTTAAGTCTCTCTTGATATGTATTATTTTATTGTTGTGCTTAAAAATGGTTAGATCTTTTATATTAAACTTTTTTTTTTAAATTAAAAAGTTTTTTTAAAAATATAGCCAATTATTTTTTTATTTTGACAGTTTGACCTTGAAACGACTGTGTTTTACACATACGGGGACTGACCAATGAGGAACCAATCTGAGCCGTGGGAATATGCCTTTTTAGATCTTGGTGGTTGTGTTTTTTTGTACGTTTTCATAGCAGTCATAAAAATGTATAATTTATGCTTTAATGATGTTATGCATTTGAAAAGTCATGGTGGCGTAACTGACGCAGATGGCTCAAGGCACAGAACTGAACAAACTACGCAATCCTTTCTTATCTATAATCGATGATTTCCTCCCCCCTTCAATTCTGGTTACGTCACTGACGGTAACCCAAGCGGTCCAGAAACGAGACGAAAGCAGGGAGCTCATTTTGTTTTCCCATAAATCTTAAAATTTTATCTGCGTTTACTCGAGTGAGAAAAGTTCGGCGCAAAAAATATTCCGCACGCATTTCCAAGGCCCACTTGATTGACTGTTTTAATATCGAACAATAAGCTGGCAATAATGGGACGGAAGTTTTAAATGAAGGGCCCAATTTGGGGAAAAGAATTTTCCTTTGGTTTCGCGGAAAGTGGCCTCTAAAATGCAAAAGAGAAATGATGGATGCATTTAAGATTTTCCAGGCAATTTTATTAAGTGTAAGTTAATCAATGGAATTTCTTAGAAGAGCAGCCATTAATAAAGTTTTCTTAGAATCTGATTTATTATAAGTACCCATACATTGGCTGGAAAATAAAATTGTGCATTTTAACATGTATAATATTCTATCTACAGCAGTTTTAGATACATAACATTAAGAAATATTTTATAACACGTTTTAAAAATAGCGCTTCCCACACCAACGTTACGCGGCATGAGCCATACATGTACCTGTTATTACGATAGCATCTAGGGTGGTACTGAAAAAAGTTTATTAAATAATTTCAAATTTTGTCTGTCCAACCATTAAGTGTGAAGATAAACTGGTGAAGTTGTGGTACGAATTCAAAATGACGAAACACAATGGCGGTCAAATAAAATAAAAAATTAACTTCAAAATTTTTTTTCTTCAGTTGACTTTTTAAAGTTACAAGTTAAATGAAGTTAGTTAAAAATTGATTTGAAAGTTTGATAGAGGTCAAGATTAGGATATGTGTTATCAGTGCAGTTTAATGTTGGTTGCAGGTTCTCGAGTACACCTTTAGAAATTAAAAGGGGCGTCACCTAATTGACTGTGACTAATTATGAAGAAATCCATATCGATATCCAAATGCTGCTAAAATAAAGATTTGGAGAGCTTTTCAATAAAACACTGTTTAAAGTGCAGACTGTCAAATTTTGATGTTTTCTTTTGTATTTTTTCCTTTCAACGCAGGCAAAAGATATAAAAGCATTCGCCAAGGCTGTTTTACAAAAAAAAAATTTACTTTTTTTTTTTTAAATAAACTGGTCAACTTTTAAAATTATAAATAAACTGGTCAACACTGAAGCGTCCACCCCAGGTTTTTCAAACAATTAAAAGATCATGCGGATTATGATAAATTTGAACTTTTTGGGATGATTGCTTAAACGGCTTTAAATTGAGGTATCAATTTAGTGTGTATTATCAGACGATAGGGATATACAGGGCACATAATGAAGTGATGTAAAATGATCTAAATGTCTGATGATCCCATTCTAACCAGAAAAATGCAGTTTGATTCTTAATTCGATTTTTGGAGTCTAGGATGAAGATAGGAAAAAGCAATTTTCCCGATTTTTGAAATTACGCTTTTTCCCAGAGATACGATTTTTTTTGCTTAAATTGATTTTTTTTTAAATACGGCCACTTATTGCAGTAGCTGGTGTGCAGGCATCCACTCAAACAATTAAAAGACAGCTGCATATCAGAGGACTTCGTGCAAGAAGAAAAGCAAGTTGCCCCCGTCTTACAAGGCAACATCGTGCTGCTCCAAGACAGTGGGAGGCTGAGTATACTTATTGGGGAATAGCAGAGTGGAGTAGATGTATGTTCGTGGATAAATGTAGGTTTAATATACGTGTTTCAGATGGTCGTGTTTTGGTATGGAGAGAAAATAATTAAAGAGGAAGAGAGGAGAATATGATGGACACGCGTTTGGGGCGGAATTATGAAGGACGGAACTGTTTTTTCTTGAGGAAGAGAATGTGACTGCATTGAATTATATAGAAAGGTGCGTGACAGAGGTGGTTCTCCCTTTTGCAGAAATTTTGGAAACGGGTTTGTTCTTGTTGATGTCAGCACAAAGGCCGACTTTTTAGATGACCAAAATATCTTAGTCGTCCTTTAGTTTAAGAAGAACGTTGGCTAAAAAATTGCGAAGCCGTCCCGAGACCAATGTACCTTAAACCAAAAAATTATAAATAACCTGGTAAATTATGAGCATTTTACACAAAGTGTTCCATGGAGAGTTTAGTCCCGCAAGATTGCGAAGAAAAACTGCATTTTTCTTTTCAATAACAGTCCGCAAATTTTGGGGACATCCTGTATAAAGGAAACCTCTTCATTTCTTGGGAACACTTCACATTAATGTGCTAAACGCAAATACAATTGGTTCCAAAAATTCCATTTTTAATAAAAAAATTCGTATCTCTGGAAAAAAGTGAAATTTCAAAAATGAGGAAATTACTTTTTTGCATTTTCATTCTAGATCGTAAAAATTGAATCAAGAATCAAACCGCATGTTTCTGGTTAAAACGGGATCGTCAAACATTTTAGATCATTTTACATCACTTCATTATGTGCACTGTATATCCCTACCATCTGACAATACACACTAAATTGATACCTCTATTGAAAGTCAGTTAACCAGCCATTCCAAAAAGTTTAAATTCATCGAAATCCGCATGATACTTTTTAAGACAGACAACTTTGAAAATGGGGTAAAAACCTAGAGTGGACGCTTCGAGTGTTGAGCAGTTTATAAAATTAACAATTAAATCCTCGTAGTCTTATAGAAAGGAACTCCAAAACCATTTGTAGAAATCTTGATTTATATACCCCAAAACATATACCATGAACTTGAAACTATATCTTGAAATTATATCCTGAAACAATACAAACGATTGTTTGTCTTAAAATTAAATCGACACGACACCTAAAATTGTTGAATATAAATAGCCAAATTTATTTTCGTTATTTCTATTTGAACAGGAGAGTTTAAGACAATACATTATATCTACTACCTATTGCCTTAATGAAAAAAAAACATATTCAGATTGACTAACTGTAGTATAATTATATGTTAATAATTTCCCGTAGGAAATCTATAAACCAAGCAATAAATCGATACATACATATAGCCTATAATAACCATGTTAAAATACTACAGATATTTAGCGACAGATAAATGTTTAACGACCTGTCAATATCTATATTAATAGTTGTGCATAAAGGATAGGCCCTGTATAATAGAGCCATTTATCAAAACTTGTTCTCGGAACTAAATAGTTCTAATAAATTTTAAACTTTCTAAACAGTGCATGTGTATAAAAGTTGCCTCCAAATAGACGAAGTGGCTCGTCAATCTGTTTTTATCTGTAGTTAAGTTAGTATCGTTGCTTTATTAAAACTACCGCGCAGAGGAAATTAATGTAGTAAATGATTAATTAACAACATTGTTATAAAATGAAAGTAATATTAAGATTTTTTACCAGTTTTGACATTTTTTAACCGATTAAAAGAAAGTTCCCAGCTGTTGAAACATATATATTTTTTAATGTATAAACATCAATTACTCCAAAAGAAAACTAATACTTTCAAGACATCCTGGACGATGTTTCTAGTTCGTGAATATTACTACACACTTTCGGATCAATAATTAGTAAAAGTACATTCCGAAATAGGGTAAGTCCGGGATAGATGCCCCGCCGGGGAAGATGGCACGCGAGTATTATTCGGCGATTATCCCCTAGATGCCTCCTGCGTTCAGATCAGTTCTTGAGCAGGTGCTACCGGTAATTTGTGTGGTGTTTACAATATTATTTTTCTGCTTTTCAAGTAAGTAATTCTTAAAAATCTATTCGAAAGTCTTGGTAAAATTATTGCATGAATTTTGTTTTTTATTATGCTGCACGGTAGAAGTATTTGTACCGCTGCTTTTTGGCCCCAGAGTGTTTAGGCAACTTATAGGTTAGAGTTTGCGTTTTGCGCGGGATCTGGGACTAGTGTTGATGTCAAAATCACGCTGGGGCATCTTTACCGGAGTTTTGGGGAAGATGCCTTAAGCTAATACTAGGAAAGATGCCCCTATTATAAATTAATAGTTTTTTAATTTCTAGCATGCCAAGTGCAGCAGTTACGTGATGCAGTACAAGCTGTTACAAATAATTTAATGGGCGTCAACGAAGCTTCCCGTTCTTATGGCATTGCATTCAGGACATTACGCAGGAGAATTCAGAAAGGAGTAATAACCAAAATTGGCATGGGTCGAGCATTGAGAATGAAAGAAAACTGGCGGCTCATTTAAAAAAAACTACAAAGTCGAGGATTTGCTGCAACCAGAAAAGATCTTAAATCGCTGGCATATAATTTTGCTCGCATTTAAACATCCAGCATAAATTTTCTAATGGTAAAGCTAGATACGACTGGTTAAATGCTTTTTTAAGACGTAACAATGATCTAAGCATAAGAAAATCTGAAAGAGTTTCCATGGCTCGTGTTAGAGGTCTAAACAAGTATGTGCAACAAAATAGTATAGCATAGTTTAAAATAGCTGACTATTGTCTGTTCAAGGTACAGATAATGTGCATGTAAGTAAAATAATACGCCTTTAAAAGATGGCCGATTATGACATAAATTTATAGATTTTTTTTTAAAGCATATTTCTCTCACAACAATTTTGTTTACATGCACCTTTCCTTAAATATGAAGAGACTATAGGTAGTATGTAGAATGTGTAGTAAACTTGGTGCCCATTCAAAATTTAGCTTGCCAATATCCTCACGGATAATTTTTGTTTCAAGGAAGTAGTCCAGAGCTATTTTCAACTGCTGGAGAACATAATGCACGAACACAATTTATTTGGTAAACCAGGTTACGTTTTTAATATGGACGAAAACGGTTTACAACTAAATAATAGGTCTAGTTTCGTAATTGCAGAAAAGGGAAGCAAATGTGTGGCATCAGTCTCATCAGCTGAGAAAGGTGAAACGATCACCGTCATCGCTTGCTATAATGCAGAGGGGACATTTTTACCCCCCGCTTGTATTATGAAGGGAGAAAATAAAAAGCAAGCCTATGGAGCCGTCATATATATGTCCGAGAAATCCGAATACATAAATACAAGCATATACATGGATTGATTAAAGGATATATTTATTCCAAGAAAACGTTCTTTTGATCGTAGATGGACATTCATCGCACTGGACTGTCGACGCATTAGAATAAGCAGAAGCAAACGATGTTATTATGGTGAGTCTACCGAGCCACACAACTCACTATTTGCAGCCTCTTGACAGAGCGGATTTTAAATCTCTTAAAGCTTCTTATTATGATGCTTGTGACATGTGTATGAAAACAAATCCTTCTCGGCAAATAAAGCGATTGTAGTTTGGAAAACTGCTTTTTGACGCATGGACAAAGGCGTCCACTCCAGGAAATGCGATATCTGCATTCAAAGCTACTGGAATATATCCGTACAATCCGAACGTCGTTCCTGACTATGCCTTTTTAATGCCACAAAACACTGATATCCGTCTAAATTTAAGTGCAACAGATGACTCTTTACAAACATCAACTCGCCAAACATGTTCGCCCAAGGATCCAGTTTCTACTATCAAAAATCCAATGCCTGGTCCATCTTGGCGTAGTGATAGCCCACATGAGCAATCCCAAACACACACTAAAACGAATGATGATCTAACTCCTGGTAAAATGTTAAAACAAATAAATCCTATTCCATCTGTTGCGGTACAGGAAGTAAGAAAACGTGCACGTCAAGTTGCTGCAGTGACGACAAGTCCAGAATTTTTAATCAAAAAGAAAAGTAAGCTACATAAAATAACTGAAATAAAACCGAAGGAACAAAACAAAGGGCAAAAGTAAGCAACTTAAGAACACTAATCTGGAACAGGACTCGGACACAGACACCGATGAAAGTGTGTCTTATGAAGAAGAAGACAACACAATCAGTGAGGAAGAGGATGATGAATGTACTGGGTATGGTGAAGCGTATAAAATTACAAAAAAAAAACGAAGTTTGGTTTCAATGTCTCTACTGCAAAAAATGGAGTCACGAAGGTTGTTCTAAGTATCAACATTTATGTTGTAATTGCGCAAAAATTCTCGCTGTAAAAAAGAAATAATTTATATTTTTAAGTTAATTTCCTGCATGTATTTAAACGTTACGTTTTTGTTCTTTTTTTCTTGTTTACTGCTCGTTTTTTGTAGCAGGGCATCTATCCCAAACTAGTGGGGCATGTTTGACCGCCACACCCAGACTTACCCTGTAAGATTCTGACTAGATGCCCAAAAACCTGTTTTCTCAATTCCATCGGTATGTCTGTTTGTTTGTCAGTCTATCTGTTCGCGGCATTGCTAAGATTAACTACAGATTTTGGTTATATGGTAACATTTTGGTTATAATATCCAACACGGCGGTCTAGTGAAATGTTAAAAAAATATTATTAAAAAACTACTTATATAATTCACCTCAAATTTCACACAAAAATCAATTATTATAGTGAAATGAACTGGTAAAATTTTGGTACGAATCCAAAAGTGAAAAGAAAGAAGAAAGAAAATGGCATCCTAATAGAATATTAAAGAAATCAGTCTGAAAGAGAATAAATTTCAAATTTTGCGCAAATATTAAATGTGATATGGAGGTAAACTGGTGAAGTTGTGGTACGAATTGAGGATAACGAAACAAAATAGTGGCCAAATAAAATGTTTAAAAAATTAATGTATGAAAATCTTCGTCAAATGCCTTTTTAAAACTCTAAGGTATTGAAAATTGATTTGAAAGTTTAATAGAGATCAAGATTATGAAATTTTTGTTTTATCACCGAACTGTGTACTAAATTTAACTTAACAAGATTACATTCATGGGCGTCATAATTTTGTTTTTGTTATAAGTGAACAAAATTTCAAACCAATATGTTACGTGGTTCGAAAATGACTTGAAAGATTGGTCACGGTTGTCACCAAACTTTTATATAGTACATATTTGGATTCATACCAAAATATTACCTTACCAGTTTATTCTTGTATAACACTTAATTTTTGCGCAAAATTTAAGGAAAATTGGATAATAGTAATAATTTTTTAACACTTCACTAGACCGCCATCTTGTTCCCCACACTAATTTTTTCCCAAAATATTACTAGGTCATCTCCATATGACCCTTAATGTTTGACCAAAATTTGAAATCAATCGGGTAGGTAGCTATGCCACGAATTGGCAAACAGGCAGGCACACACCGACGGAATTGATAAAACATGCAGATATGTAAAACCCAATAATTTTTTCAGGATCAAAAACATTTTATTTGCTTGCCATTTTGTTCCCCCTTCTTAAATTCGTACCACAAATTTACCAGTTCATCTCTATACTATAATTAATTATTGCCCAAAATTTGAAGACAATCAAAGTAATTTTTTCATGCTGAATTTTTAAATATTTTATTAGGCAGCCATTTTGGATTCGAATTAAGATTTTACCTGTTGATTTTCTCATTATTTATGTAAACTTGCCCTAACTTTCTTGGCGATGCACTTCTGGGTTTTTTTCCGAATAAATATTAATCTTGTACCTTCTCTAAGCAAAAAAGCTATACTTACTCAACAACGCTAGAGGTAACCGTTCTCGAGCAATTCGCAAGTTTATACGTCCATGCAAGGAAAACAAATTTTTTAATAATAATAAACTAAGGTGTATTTATTTCAAGACAATACAAAATTAAAGGTAAGTATGAATTATTCTATAATATAATAAATGCCCCACGTGATGACCGTTAGTTTGAAGGCATAATGTAATTCTTTTTGTTAGAGAACGTAGTATACTTTTTTTGCTTTGGAAAGTGTAAATATTTATTCATAAAAAAAGTATACATACTCAACAATGCTAGGTAAATGTTCTTAACAATAACAAGCGCGTGTCATTTTTGACAAAATTATTATTGTTATATTAATAATATGATTTAATTGAAAGCAAGAGTTTAATTTGCATTTTTTAAAAAAATGCTTTCGTTTAGGAATGATGGAGAATATGCAGATACGCATTTAATCTACGGGGAAGTTCAGTATAACGTTCGAGCAGCACAACGTAGATATGTTGAAAAGTTTTCGAATATAATCCATCCCACTCATACAACCTTTATGGTACTTCACCAGAGGTTGAGGGAAACCGGATCGGTGCTTCCAAAAAAAAAATAAACAGGTAGGCATCCCTTTGTAGTTGAGTAATTCGAAGATGCTATTCTGATGGATCTAGAAGAAAACCCAGAATTAAGTGGTCGAATATTGTCAGCGATGCATTCAGGGATTTGCAAATCACCTGTAAGTAATATTATATACAAGGAGAACTTATACCCGTTTCCATATGGTTTATGCACGATGGGTGTCCGGCTCATTTTAGTCGAAATGTGCTTCAATATCTGGATCAGACTTACGAAAACCACTGGATTGGTAGAGGCGTACCAGTTCAATGGCTAGCTAGGTCGCCAGACTTAAATTCTCGTGATATTTGTATATGGGGTTTTCTCAAATGCCATGTGTACTCCTTTCAATACAAACGCGTGAGTAGCTCTGGATGCGAATTCAAAATGCCTGCAATGATTTTAGATAAATGCAGAATATTTATAGACGTATCAGACGTTCTCTAAAAGAACGAATTAAATTATGTCTTCAACCTAACGGACTTCACGTGTAGCATTTATTATAGTTTAGAATAATTCATACTTACCTCTAATTTTATATTGTCTTGAAATAAATACACCTTAGTTTATTATTATTAAAAAATGTGTTTTCCTTGCATGGACGCATAAACTTGCGAATTGCTCAAAAACGGTTACCTCTAGCGTTGGCGAGTAAGTATAGCTTTTTTGCTTAGAAAAGGTACAAGAATAACATTTATTCGTAAAAAACCCAGAAGTGCATCGCCACAAAGGTTAGAGAAATTTACATAAATAATAGTAGCGTACGTAGTGCCCTCTAAGTGTCACATGAAATCTAATACCAAATTATTATTCCTCACCCAAAAAATACCCCGAATTGGGTGCCCAATTTCCTGAGAAAATTTTATTATTTGCAACAGATATTTAATAAAAAATAAAATAAAATTTATATTTCACCACCCCCTGTATCTCCCTAACGAAGCGTTTTCAGACCTAGGTTAATATGAATATTTTTTCATGTTTTTTTATGTAGAATCACCCCTTTAATTTTGTAGGCGTTGTTCGTGGACACTCTGTACAAAGTCAATCGGATTAATAGTTTTTTTAGCTATGCGGCGACAGATCGACGGAATTGAGAAAACATGTTTTTCGGCATCTGGGGACCCTGAAGTATCTGAAAAAATCTCGGAGGGTAATTTTTTTCACCATTACAATACTTCTCTTTTTCAAGGGAAGTAAAAATGGTTAAAATATGGGGATGACTTTATTTTTGGTCTTCTAAGATGGATAAAATATACTTTGATGATTTTGGTCCACGAACGGGGTTAACAATAGGTTCGTATAACTTGAACATCTGTACACTAATCTGGTATGTGTAGTAATTTAAAACAAGTATACGCTATTTTACGAGGAGAATAGATTTTAAAAATTTACCAGAGATGAAAAATTTTACGCCTTTCCGAAATCGTAAAGATGCCTATGTGCCTTGAAATATTAAGGGGTTTTCAAAATTAGGTCAGTTCCAAACTAAGAAACATAGTATGAGATAATATGGCGAAATATAAAATAGACATAAAAGCAACAAGGTGTCAGTTTACGAGCCCCCAAACAAAAATATCACTGGTCAATCTCGGTACATCTGGGCTGAATTTTCCGCCAGCTGCGGGAAAACAAATCCAGATGGTTTTCGGGAAGATTTTCCCGATTTTCCTTCATCAGAGGCGCCACGTTTCTATCTCGGGAAAGCCCCTAATACGACCCGAGATTTCTCCAGAGATTTTCCGACGGGAAGCCTCGGAAAATTCAGCGAGAAGTTTTCCATTTTCGGACAGGCGAAGACAGTTTTCTTATTTTTGTTAGCTCGGATTAAAATGTTCCGTTGCAAAGGGATTATTTTGGGGTGTAATGCAACAAAGAATAATATTTTCAGTGTCTAGATGTATACTCTAAAAATGTTCTCTGTTATTAAATTCATTATGTTACTATGTGTTAAAAAAACAGAGGCTTACTTTATTTCAAGAAAATAATACATGCTATTACTGTTATTATTTTTATGTAATATGACGACAGATAGGGGTAAGAAGAGGACAAAATGACAAAAATATCGTTTTTTTGCAAACACGACACTTTTAATCAAGACTTCTGTTAGTTAACAAAGTACGATTTACGTTATAGTACAGAAGGTAGCATAGCAAATGGGTCAATTAATTATTTTCAAAATCGGTCAAAAATCTTGCCACAGATTGTTCTCGTTCAACTGATAAGACACCGCAACGGTAGCTGCCCCAATAGTGGTGGGGATGCTAGTAAGATGTCAAATTTCGGAGTCATTTGATACCTCATAAAAGTTATATACAGGGTTGTTCAAAAGAAACGCACAAAAATCATATCTTGTGTATGAGTGATTTTTCACAAAAACCTTGGAATACATCAAGTAGTTTAAATGGTTGTTTATCTTTTTGTAGTACTTTCAACCCCCTTTCTGCAACCCCTTAATTTGTAGGCACTCGATTTTTTTCAAATGACAACCTAGGTCTTGTGGGTGCTCTAAGAGAAGGTCTTCTAAAATTCAGTCAGATACCAGCAATACATTAGGAGTCTGTTTATTTGGTTACAGTAAAAGGAGTCCACATAAGTTTTTTATTTAAAATAAATATTCCAGGGGACCTGATTCAGCTTACGTAAGAAATTGCTAAAAGTTATATCGACTTTCTACTTCACATGTACCCAGTCTGTGGTAAATATTATCAACCGCATTTCGAATACTTTTGGCTGGTAAATTAGTAACTTCTATCCTTGTTCTACCTTGTAGGTTTTCAACGCTGTTTGATCTACTTTTAAACACTCTCTCCTTCAAATACTCCCATAACAAAAATGGTGTAAGGTCTGGAGACCTTGGTGGCCAAGGTACTTGGTCCAAGTACCTTCGAACGTTTATAGCAAAATGGGGTGGTGCGCATCCTGTTGAAACCATATTCTTTCATGGGGAATATCTGGATGACCCTCGTTTGAAAACATTGCTGCTAAGTAGGTATTAAATCGAATGAGAGAAAATCTAAGTAAAGCTCAGCAATAAGATTTCCTTCAAAGAAATATGGTCCTAAAATTCGGTTATTTATTATGCCAGCCCACACATTGACTTTTAAGGGGTGTTTTGTATGTCCCCTCCCGTATCCACTGTGGATTTTGATCAGACCAGAATCGATAATCATTCCATTTAAATAAAATGTAGCCTCATCTGAGACGATAATATTTTGAAAAAAATACGTTATTTTCATCATATCTTCTCATCATTTATTTACAGAATTGTAATCTTCTATCGTAGATGTCTGTAAGAAGTTCCTGTACAACATGCACTTTATACCCACGGGTCTGACTCTTTAATAATCGCTGTACTTTACTGACATCGTTATTTAGCGCTAGGGTATTAGTTGAATAATGTGGGTTTTCTTGTACTGATACGAGTATATGAAGTTTTTATACTATTTAAGTGAAAGATGGGCAACCTTTGCTTAGCTGAAATAATTTCGGGACTTAATCAGATTTAATTTCCATAAAATCAGCTATTTCTTTTCTAAGGTTATAAAATCCCTTTAGCATTTTAGCTTTGTTTAGCCACCTTACTTCGCAATAGTATGTCAAATCATCGTGTTCTGAAGAGAGTTTATCCAAAAATGCTTTAAACTGTCGATGGTTAAGACCGCGGGATCTAATTAAATTAATGGTACTTATTACCACATCCATAACATCCTTCAGTCGAATGGACTTAGAGCATACGTTTTGTTGATGAATAATGCCGTTTTGTTGATGAATAATGCAATGGCAGAATTATTAAATCGCATTCTTGCACATTCACAGCGGTTGTTCTTTTCTTCAGAATTCCGATAAAACCTTTTCATAAATCGACCATTGAAGGCGCTCCATCTGTTCACACTCCAATTAATTTACACCACTGCGAACTAGAGTTCTCTTTGTCTGCAAGAAGAATCAGTTTTGTAAATATTTTTTGTTTGAAAGCCATTGTGAAAGAATCACCTTAAAATATATTGTAATGATAACTATCGATATTTATCAATAACTATCGACCTATCGATAAGTAAAATTTTGTCGATAGGTAAAACTTAATATCACCCATCTCTAGTCAGACAGGAATCTAATTTGTACTGTGAAATTATTTTATATTTCATAACTAGGCTGCTATAAGAAACCCGTTTAAAAATTCCATAGCAATAATTATTATTTCATATTGCAAAATCCTTTGATTCTGCACAGCCGACGTATCATTTAATCTAGCAAATCGATTTCAGACCGCGTGATCCATGAGTAAGAAATATTAAATTTCTCGCAACCGGGATTTTAAAAATCATTTTAAAACACTTCCTCTGTGATTTGACTGACGTGTAAAAGAAACATGTTGCGAGATCTAAACACATGTTCCAGATGAAAGGGAATCCGCGAAAAAACCGCCGCATGTTGATACAAATCGAAAGATAATGCATTCGGTAGTTTGATACTTCCTCTCAGTGGCAGCGTAATATTTGCTTCTACGTTAAAAATAAATTATTAATGGTTTTACCGAAATTTGATTTTTCGTTTTGTTTTTTTTTTCTGAAATGTATTCACTTGTAAGACTACAAGAGCTTAAATTATTTCTTGATATTTTTTTGTTATCACAAATATTTTGAAAATCATCCGGGATCGAAGACGAAGACACTAAAAGTATGAATAAAACTAAGAATCAAGGTTCATATTTTGACTCAAAATTGGAAAAAGGGTTATACCTGTCAAGGTACCAATTTAGATAGGGTAAGAAAAAGCCAGCTGGTAACAGCTCAATCTATCGTTCTCACAAAAGGACACAATAGAGTGGCCATCTCGGTCTCCGGACTTGACGCCCCTCAACTACTTTTTGTGGGGACACCTTGAAAATAAAAAACTAACCCCAATAACATTAAGGATTCAAAGGAGCGAATAGAAATCGAATTTAGAGGAATCGACCAGGCTGCCATTCTTTTTAATGTATTTAATGTTTTCCCACATTATTTGGCCTACTTGTCAATTTACTGGACAACATTTTCAACACCTTACTTAGTTTCACTAATTTATTGTTGTATTAGGTATTTCTTTTTTGTATTATATTGTTTTCGATGTTTTTTGCAACCTAGTTTTAAAGTTGAATCGCTGTGTTCTCTTGCTTGTGTTTTGTTAGCAAGCTGAGGCATTATTGTGCTTTCCGGTCCGATCAGAACGTACAGGGTGATCAGTTAAGGGTAGCGAGCGGCCATATCTCATAAAATATTGGTCGTATAGATTTGAGAAAAAAAAATCATAATAAAAGTCGCCAAGAGAAATTGCTGAAAATTATTTTCGAGTTTGTCAAACGTCCGCTAGAGGGCGTAACAACCAACACCAAGTAGAAAAATGGGGTTTTTATAGAATTTTGCCTAATGAAAATATATCGATGATATCATTTTCATATTTAGTGACCATTTCCCTACCCTTTCTGTCTAAAATGTTTTGTTCTATATATCAAAATAAAGCGGTGTGGGGGAAGTTCAATTGTTTTTTCAAACAAACCAAGATGTCTCCCGTTTCTTTTGACCGATTTTAGCAAACTTAGGCTCATATGAAAGAGCATAATTTGCACTACAAAACGCTTATTTGGTTTTGAATTTTTGACTTTTGCTGGCGTCGCTAGATGGCGTTAACTGAATTAGTAGCATATTTTTTAGTTTTTTTCAAAAAAAACAAATGTAATGGTATATTCATTTTTACATATTTTAAAAGGGGATAAATTCCTCTATAATTTAATGAAAATAATTTATCATCTACCTTTTTTTGAACCGTTGATATTGACCAAAATATTATTTTATTTTATTAAAAAATGGCACGCCACTGCTTTTTGTCAAAATAAAAATCATTTTCGTAATCACTTATTAGTTGCTAACAAAAAGAACCTCTTGACTTTTTTTCGTTAGACGAACGGTTTTGGATTGAAAAAATAAGATGTTTAACAATGATAACTATAAGGTTCAAAATTATTTTTAAATATTAGGTCTCACAATAATAAAATTATTACCTATTATTTTTATCATTAATAATCATTTAATTAGCGAGAGAATGCTTTAGTTCAAAATTTATTATTAATAATTATTATTATTTCATAAATTAAATTAAAAATCAAACTTAAATAACATCGCATTTAAGCGAAGCCAGGCCATGATCTACGTTAAGAAACAAAACACCAAATTGTCAATCACGTTGATATTCATTTTGATAGTTTCTGCTATTGACATCTAATTTAATGTTATGTAAAAAGTATTTTTACAACAAATCATGCCTTTTACGAATGAAGAAGCATTTGATATGTTGAGAATTTATTTTCAATGTTTTGAAAATGCGGCGATTGCTTCTAGGCAGTATGCACTGCGTTATCCCCTCCGAAGACACCATTCGAGAATGGTTTTTCATCGTTTAGCCTTACGTCTAAGGCAACATGGCCAAGTGCAACCAACTCAAACTTTGAGAAGAAATCGTGGAGTAAGAAGAGAAGATAACATTATAAATGTGTTGGCTTATATTCATGCAGACCCCCATTTAAGCATAAGAGAGATCTCCAGAGATTTAGGAATATCCTATGGCTCAGTGCAAAAAATATTAATGGATTTTAAAATGCATCCATATCACATCGTGATTCATCAAGCCCTAAATGACACTGACTTTGAACGTAGGCTCGATTACTGCTACTGGCTTAGAGACTTCATTAGGGAAAACCATCATATTTTGTCACAAATATTGTGGACAGACGAAGCATCGTTTTGCAGTAATGGCAGGGTAAATCTTCATAACGTGTATTACTGGTCGGACACTAATCCACACTGGTTACGTGAAGATTATCAGCAGGGTCGATGGAGCGTCAACGTCTGCTGCGGTGTTATTAATGGTGTTATTATCGGTCCGCACATCTTTAATGGCAATCTAACCGGTGACATGTAATTGAACTTTTTATTTAACGATTTACCAGGACTCGAAAATGTGCCTTTACAAGTAAGAAGAAACATGTGGTTTCAACAAGATGGATGCCCGGCACATTATTCACAAAATGTGCAAGATTTTTTGAACAGGCATTTTCCTAACCATTGGATTGGTAGAGGCAGTCTATTTTTCTGGCCACCACGGTCCCCCGATTTAACCTGCCTTGATTTTTATCTGTGGGGCCGAATAAAGGATTTGGTGTATAAAACTCGACCAACTACTCGAGAAGACATGATAGTCCGAATTCAAAACGCCATAAATATTATACCAAGAGCGGAAATTGAGACAGCTGTCAACTCCACCCAGAAGAGATTGGACCAGTGCATTCAAAATAATGGACAACATTTTGAACATTTACGACAAAACTATTAATTTATTTTTAACGTTTATTTTTAGAGTTCCATGTTCTTGTTTTTAGTGTTATTGCTCCTGCTGTTGTTGGACAGTTTTATTAAGATTTTTCATTGTTAAACATCTTATTTTTTCAATCCAAAACCGTTCGTCTAACGAAAATAAGTCAAGAGGTTCGTTTTGTGAGCAAGTATTAAGTGATTACGAAAATGGTTTTTATTTTGACAAAAAACAGTGACGTGCCATTTTTTAATAAAATAAAATAATATTTTGGTCAATATCAACGGTTCAAAAAAAGGTAGATGATAAATTATTTTCATTAAATTATAGAGAAATTTATCCCCTTTTAAAATATGTCAAAATGAATATACCATTACATTTGTTTTTTTTGAAAAAAACTAAAAAATATGCTACTAATCCAGTTAACGCCATCTAGCGACGCCAGCAAAAGTCAAAAATTCAAAACCAAATAAGCGTTTTGTAGTGCAAATTATGCTCTTTCATATGAGCCTAAGTTTGCTAAAATCGGTCAAAAGAAACGGGAGACATCTTGGTTTGTTTGAAAAAACAATTGAACTTCCCCCACCGCTTTATTTTGATATATAGAGCAAAACATTTTAGACAAAAAGGGTAGGGAAATGGTCACTAAATATGAAAATGATATCATCGATATATTTTCATTAGGCAAAATTCTATAAAAACCCCATTTTTCTACTTGGTGTTGGTTGTTACGCCCTCTAGCGGACGTTTGACAAACTCGAAAATAATTTTCAGCAATTTCTCTTGGCGACTTTTATTAAGATTTTTTTTCTCAAGTCTATACGACCAATATCTTATGAGATATGGCCGCTCGCTACCCTTAACTGATCACCCTGTACAGCATCTGTTACCTTTCCACTTTCAGGAAATGTTTTGTTAATTTTACTTACGGTAGATTTAGTTAGTCGATTTCTGTTCTCTTCTCATTAAAAATGTTACAAACATCTCGCAGGGTTCGCATTCTGTGCCCATAACCCAGTATAATTTAAAACTTTAATTTTTTAGGTTTCAGTTAATAGATCCATTTTTGTAAATCAACAAAACTGACATTGTCAAACATATCAGGTAACCTTTTGTATACAGGTTTTTTAATTAAAGGTAATATATTAAATTATGGATATTAGATCCATATTTTCGCAAAAACTGTTGACTTTTAAATTTATATATTTTATACCATACTGATTAATAAAAAGTATTAATAATTGTACGCAGATTTTAAAAAAGTAATATAATATGGGGTGTTCCATTAAAAAGAATAGTATTCCTTTTATAACAGGAAAACAATAAATTTTGCAGCAATGCGGAACCTAACCTAAGTATAAATATTTTCATTAAATTGAGATCAGTGGTACCTGAGGAAATTCTCCGCTTCCTTAATTCTGCTACACGCTGTATAAACCATGTTTTATGTGTGGTGGGATCCGTTACGAGGGAAATTCCGGGTAGAAGCAAATGTACCTTTTCTTAACACATTGCAAGCATTGCATTTTATAAAAGAAAACTTTATGTATGTATTTTTGTTAAAATCCACTAGTGTCAATTTATTTCGAGTACCTAGACGTGATAAAGAGACCCTGTGATTAAATTCAATAATAGTCCGCTAGTTTGTTTAAGTTGTTAGTGCATAAGCTTTAATTAGTGTTATAAAAAGCACATATCTTGGTCATGAGGCAGCTTCTAGTTGTGTTTCAATATAGCCGGACATTTTGTTTATAAATAACTAATTATCATGTACTTTTAAGAGCATTTCTTTTTTTAATGAGTGTTTTGAAAAAGCGCGATAAACAGCAATCAAGATTTTTAACAGAAAATGTATATTGCACTCTGTACAATATTTCCTAATAGATTCAAGAATGTAATTTAACTATTACGTGTCAAAAAAATTGCAGGAGTAAAATTGTCCATAGATAAGAAACATTTTTTGCTAAATTTCCTGAAAAACATTTTTTATTTGGATTACAAAAGTTAAACACCTTTGATATAATTTGATAATATTACAGTTGGTTTTTTTCCAAGTGATGCCTGTTTCTGTAGACGTTAGTCGCTTTTTGAAAACAGCTCATTAAAAAAACATGCGGCCCGGCGGATAATTAGTTATTTATAAACAAAATGCGGCTATATTGAAACACAGTGAGCATTTTTCTGCATGACCAAATGTGCTTTTTATAACAGCTAATTAATGCTTAGGTACTAACAACTTAAACAAACGCGAACAAGTTGAAAACCGTTTTAAGCGCGCGCCGCTGCAACAACGATTGGTATAATAAAATGTACAATTGTACATAGTGCCATTTATGTTTAGGCAGATAAACCACACATACTCAACCTAAAACCTAAAGCCAAACGTTATCTGGCTTGTTCCATGAAATTCTATTACGCAAAAACACACATGACGCTATCTTAACAGTTATGAGTCAGTTGCGATAGAGTTTCGAGTTGAGTTGCGCACTTATTGTTACAACACTTAACAGTACTTATTATAATTTATTTCGGATACAGTTTTTAACATGTCTCTCTCAAAACCAAGTGGAAGTAAGAGGAAACTTGTACATGAGCGTACGTATCTTTCAAGAAAAGTGGGAATTAGAGTTTTTTGCTGTGAAGTGAAAAAAAAAAAGTAAAAAAAAATCGATCTAAGACATCCCAAAGATGTTCAATGGAGTTTAGATCTGGGGACTGGGATGGCCATTGAAATACAGTTATGTTTTTCTGTCTAAACCATTGCTTTACTAACTTTGATAAGTGTTTCGGGTTATTGTCCTATTGAAATATTCATCGCAATGGCATCTTCTGCAAACAATAGCATTGTATTTTCTAATATCACTGTGTATTGAAATCGGTCCATTTTATCCTGCACTTGAATGATTGGCCCTGTCCCAGACCGAGAAAAACATCCCCAGATCATTACGTTCCCTCCTCCATGTTTTACTGTAGGAATTTGGTACTTTGCCTTAAATCTTGCGCCAACCGGTCTTCTTATATATTTTCTGCCATCAGATCCAAACAGAGAAAATTTGCTTTCGTCACTCCAAAGAAGTGTATTCCACTTTTCTCTAGACCAAGAAAGATGAGCTCTGGCAAATTCTATTCGGGCCTTTCTATTCTTCTTTGAGAGAAGTGGCTTTTTAACAGCAACTCTTCCATAAAGACCTCCAACAAGTAAACGGTTCCTTACCGTCCTACTTGTTACTTCAACGCCAAACTGTTCGGACATTTCATTTCTAATTTGTCTGGATGATTTCCGGGGGTCAAGTTTTGATATCCTTAGAATAGTTTTATCAATCCTAGAGGTAGTTTTACGAGGTCTTCCTGACTTCGGCGCATTACTTACATCACCACTTCTATCATATTTTTGTAATATTTTCGTTACGGCACTTTTAGAAATATTTAAAGACTTTGCAATTACCGACTTTTTTGTCCTCATTTCAAATAAATCCACCATTTTTTGTTTAAAGTCACATGAAAAATAACGGTGACTTGGCATGATAAATAATTATTTTACACTATATTCGCACTGTCGAAATAAGACTGAATGATTTAGAACACAAAATATAAAAAGTTTCCATACTTATTTCCAACCACCAATTCCTTATCACAAAAAAAAAACATAAACAACATTCCTTTTTAAATTCTTAAACGTTATAAAATGTATATATATATGTGGTATTCCTGCATTTAAGTGAAATTACAAATGCTCCCGCTAACTTTAGCTGTAATGATGTAAGCATAATTAAAAGTTTCCATACTTTTTTCCACTACTGTATATATATATATATATATATATATATATATATATATATATATATATATATATATATATATATATATATTACAGACAAAGATCAGAAAAACGGGCAGTGACAAACCAGATTTTCATCATATTCATTATATAATCCACCAAGAAGTTTTATGCTCAAAAGTGATCAAGTTGGAAAGTATTTTAAAGTCAGTGAAAAAAATTATAAACTTCATAAAGTCACGAGGTCTTAAGTAGCCACAGTTTTCTGCATTTTTACGTGATCTAGAAAGTGAATATACTGGTTTACCATATTATGCAGAAGTGCGATGGCTTTCGTGTTCTATGGTACTCGACCGGTTTTGGAAACCCAAAGAAGGAATACGCGTTTTCATGACAACAAAAGGAGAAAATGTCAGCTTATTATGCGATGAACCTTTTTTACAAGATCTTTCATTTATGGTAGATATCACAAAACGCTTGTCGGACTTAAATACGAAATTGCAAGGACCACGTCAAGTTATTACAGATATGCATGATCATGTGAAAGCTTTCAAGTGTAAGATGATGTTGTGGGAAAAACAGTTAGCAGAGGATAATCTGTCACATTTTCTGACTTGTAAGGCATATCAGGAAAGCACAAGTGTCCCAATATCATACAAAATATATTCAGAAAAAATGAGAAGCCTTCTGGCAGAATTTGAGAAGCGTGTTCAGGATTTTAAGACCGAAGAAAACAATTTTTCTCTATTTACTGGTCTTTTCACTATCGATGCTTGCAAATGGAAGTAATTGAGATTTGGTGTCAGACCCATTTAAAACAAAAAATTGATAGTGTTCGTACATTCGAATTTTATAGGTACTTGCCTGTTCAATACCAAGAAATGAGAAAGTTTGCTGTCCTGTCAATGTTTGGAAGTACCTATAAGTGTGAACAACTATTTTCTTTCATGAAAGGAAACAAATCTCCCGCAAAATCACGATTGACGGACGCACACTTGGACGCAGTTTTAAAAGTTATTTCCGCCGATAAATTCGCACCACAAATAGACAACTTAATTAAAGACAAAAGATGTCAAATATCTGGCAAAAGAATTTAATGTTTGTAGTTTTTTGTAATGTCCTTTTTATTGGAAATTTAATAAACAGACTTGTCCTATAATAGTACTTTTAGCACCACCTAGTCGATGGTCTTCATGCTTTTGGCCCACCAGTGACTTTGAATTTGACATGGCTGCTGTAGCCAGTGCGACAGTATTCCTCCCACACCCCTTTCCTCGGGGCAGTCTCGCATAACGAAAAATTGGTAGATTGGGGTTCTGAAATGTCTGGTGATTATTGTTTATAAAAGCTTCCTTGCTTCTGCACATTTTCTTCAAATATAAAATTCAACAATATCTTCTTTTTTAAATATTTTTTGGACAATATTTCTTGTTTTTAAAAAAGATCACACGAAAGAAACTAAAAATGTAGTATGTATATATTTTCTAGCACAATTTAAGTCTGTTTAAAATGCCAGCTGTGCAACGACACTGTTTATTCCTACCATCTATTTATTTATTTAAGTTTTTTCTCACTCCGTCGAGGCATACAAAACGAATATGTTAAAAATCCGAAGCAACGATGTCATGTCAAATCACCCTCTCCCTACAAAAACTTGACAGCGCAGTGACGAATTTCATGCTTACTTTCAGATGTACTATGTATTACAAACGTTTTTTCAGAGGGTGGGTACTTGAAACGTCTGTTTTAAAATATTTGTAACTTTCATTATTCGAAAAAAAGTAACTTCAGGTACATCCGTTGATCTTGAAAGTATTGTATCTAGGTAGTTAATGAAAGTTAATATAATTCTAAATGATGAAAAAAAAAAAGACAAGTATTAAGACGTTATTTTTTATAAAACAAAGTAATAAAATGAATGCACGTTATGATGAAATAGTAGTTTACTCAAGAACGATAGTACATGCACTACCAATCTACGTGACGCTGAATATTGGCCTAAACTGGTAAGGTACCAGCCCGATTGTAAATACAAGAAAAAAAAATCGATAAATTTCCTTTACCTGGAATTTCCCTCGTTTTGTCTTTTTTCGATTTGTCAGGAATAGTGAAGTGTGGCCCAATTTAGTTCAGTACATCGTCACAATATATGTGTTTCATATAAAGTCTTTTCAAAACATTTTGTTCCACCATATTGGACTCCTACCAATATTTTATCAGTTTCTTTCAACCTATGCCACACTTGACTAAATTTTACATTGACACATACCTTCATTTTGTAACGTCATTTTTACGTTAATGTTTTAAAAAAATTATTTGGCCGCTATTTTATTTCGCAAACTTAAATTCGTACCACAATTTTACCAGTTTACTCAATGTCACACTTAATTCTTGAACAAAAATTAAAATTAATTTAATAAGTAGTATTTTCAGGCTAATTGTTTAAGTATTTTATTAAGCCGCTATTTTGTTTTGCTATCTTGGAGTCATAACATTATAATATTACCAGTTCATTCCTATGTAACACTTGAGAGGGTGACTTTTTTCAGGGTTACAAACATTTTATTTGGCCGACCTCTTGTTCCACCATCTTGAATTAGTAATACAAATATACTAGCTGATCCCTATACCACAATTTAAAATCAATACATTAAATAGTTTTTAGGCCGAACTATTAAATATTTTATTATGCCGCCATTTTGTTCCACCATCTCGGATACGTACCAAAATTTTACCAGTTGATTCCAATATAATACCTGATATAAATCGGTTAAGTAGTTTTTAATCTATGCGGCTAACTGACTGACAGACAGACAGACCGACAGACGAACCGACGGAATTGATAAAACATATTTTTTGGCATCTAGGGATGCTGAAACATGAAGATATGTAAAATATTACCAGCATTTTATTTGCTCGCCATTTTGTTCCACCATCTTGAATTAGTACCACAATTTTACTGGCTGGATCCCTATACTACAATTAGTTATGGCACATAATTTTAAATCGATCCATTAAGCAGTTTTTTCAGGCTAAATTCTTAAACTATTTTATCATGCCGCCATTTTGTTCCACCATCTTGGAATCGTTCCAAAATATTACCAATTAATTCCAACATAACACTTAATGTTTGTGTAAAATTTGAGATAAATTGGATGAATAGTTTTTTATAATAATTTTTTTTTAACATTTCACTAGGCCGCCATTTTGTTTTGCCATATTGGATTTTTACCAAAATATTACTAGATTATCCCCATATGACCGTTAATTTTTGAGTAAAATTTGAAGTCAATCGGGTAAATAGTTTTTTAGCTATGCCGCGAAAAGACAGACCGACTCACGGAATTGAGAAAATATGCTTTTCGGCATCTAGAGACCCTGAAACGAGCAGATCTGAAAAAATCTCGGAGGGTGATTTTTTCACGATTACAATCCTTTTTACCAGGGAAGTAGTAAGTATTAAGTTCAAACGAGTTATTTTATTAGCAAAAGTTATCACTACCAAAAAATGAGATAATCCGTTTATTTTCTAATATCTAAATAAAATATGATAGATAGAGAAAAAAGCTTGAATAAAAAATGTTTTCTATAAATTAGGTTGTGATGATTACCGGAGAGTCCGTATCTTTTAATTTTTTTTGTTTCAAAAAGTTTAACTTTTGGCTTACTGAAAAACTGCAGGCTTTAACTAGGTACTTTTCAAAAAACGCAACGGTTCTGTACTAAAGGGTGATGCTGTTTTCAAGACCAACTGCCGTATTTTGAATATGGTTGCACATCCAGCTCGTTTGCTAGATTAGTGAGGATTCTGTCGGAAAACTACATCGAGCTGACGGATATCATGTGCTACATGATATCTGCCGTATCGAGAATTTATGTTTACTCCGATATTCTCTTAAATAAGATGTTCTACCGAACCTTGTAATGTTTATTTATTTTATTATTGTTCATTGCGTGTAATTTAAGCTGGGAACTGAAATCCATATATTTTTTTAATTTGATTTATTACAAGTGGTCCTCGAAAATCTGTTTTTATTTTTTTAATTACTTCAATGCTTAAATTTGTTAGAAATGCAACTGCATCATTTCAGCTGTAAGTCACTGTACATAATTCAAAGCGAAAAACACATGGCTTTTCTGCAACATTTAAAGTCAATTGAATATGATTTCTTACGTTGATTTAAAAAAAAAAAATTTGGCCGTCAATTTGTGCCACCGTCTTGAAATCGAACCACAATTTTACCAGTTTAACTCTATATCACACACAAAAATTTGAAATTAATCTAATCTAATAGTTTCTTCATTCCTACGTAACACTTGCATAATGGACCTTTACCAAAATGTTATCAGGTCAACTTCACGTGACCCTTAATTTTTCACTAAAATTTGAAGTCAAGCTGATGGGTAGTTTTTATATGCCGCGATAGACGGCAGGGACGCCAAAACTTAAAAATATATTAAAACTGAGAGGTAAGTAGTTTTTTTTCACTTTACAAATATTTTATTTGGCCGCCATTTTGTTGCTCCATGTTGAATTAATACCACAGTTTTACTAGTTCATGTTTGTGCCAAACTTAGCTATGGCATACAATTAGTACATTAAATAGTTTTTCCAGCATGCATTTTGAAACATTTTATTAAGCCGCCTTTTTGTTCTGCCATGCCAAAAATTACTTCATTTTTGTGCAAAATATGAGATAAATTTAATGAGGTTACCTCACATGTATTGTACAACATTTTATCTACATCTGACGCACGACTGTTAAAATACACACGTATTTTGTAAGTTTGTTTTTCTTTTATTACGTGTAATCATATCTTCCGCATAAAATCCGGAAGATGAATTAGATAGACCTATGATATTTTCATATGAAAAAAGAGAACAAACATATAAATACCAGCACCTACAAAAATCTTTGAGCGATGTTACTTCAAAATCAGATTGACCAGTGAGTGACAAAATAAGTAATAGAAAACAATTTTCGGGTTTTTTGCATCGACAAGCGAAAAATGGTATTAAATCTAATAAAATATCACGAAAATGAAAATTCACCGGTCAATATCAAGGAGACAGTAGTAAAAGCTCTGGGAATCGGTATAAGGACTGTGCAGAAAAATGAAAAAAAGCATTATTTACTACCGAAGAATATTAAGAAATGTACACGAAAAAAGCCAAAGACTGAAGACTTAAGTGACAATATAAAAATGGATGTTCGTAATGCAATTTACGATTTATACACATCAAAAACTAATATAACCCTTCAAGTTCTAAAAGAAGCTTTAAAAAATCGAGGCATACTGGAAATTGGACTAAAATCATTGTCAACATTAATAACAATGTTGAGTTTTCGATATAAAAAGGACTATAATCGAAGATTTTTATGCGAGTTGCCACATACATATAACAAGTCAGCGTATCTAGTTTTTAAAGAAATACACGGAAAATGTTAATTCAAAATTTAGAAAAGTGGTATTTTTAGACGAGATTTGGATATTTTCTAATAAAAGTGGTTCGAAATCTTGGCAGGACGAGTCTGTAAAAAGTGTCAAGAGAAAAAAGGGATGTGGGACGGGAAAACGGTTCATCATTTTGCATGCAGGTACATCAACAGGATTTCTCCCAGGTGCAAGTTTACTGATTTCTTCAACATGAACTGTGAACCGTTTGAAAGTGGTTAAAAGAACAACTGATTCCAAATTTAGATGCTCCATCTTTAATCATTCTGGACAATGCATCTTATCATTCAAGAATCTTAAATAAACAACCTACTTCATTCTGGAAGAAAAGTGATATTTATGACTGGCTAATAAAACAAAAACAAAAACAAAAACAAAATCCTTTATCCAATATGCTGCAACTAGAACTTCTTTTAATGGCAAAATCTATTAAAAAACTAACAATATATGGCGTAGATGAAATATTACGGGAAAATGGACATGAGGTTTTACGACTGCCGCCATACCATTGCCAGTTTAAGGCAATAGAATTAATATGGGCAGGGGCAAAATCATATTACGAAAAACACGTGAACGATGGTCTTACATCAGATGAAGTGCAAATTATTTAGCAAGATTCATTAAATTATATTACGCCGGAGTACTGGAAGAAATCTGTGGAACATACGGAGAAATGAATATGGGATTGGTGGAATAGCTTTACCAGCTACCAACTCGGGGCTAACGAAAAAAAAAAAAAATATATATATATATATATATATATATATATATATATATATATATATATATATATATATATATATATATATATATATATATATATATATATATATATATATATATATATATATATATATATATATATATATATAGAGCTTGTATTTTTCGCATGCATGGCCCGTAATTTTAGACTGAAATTTGAAGAAATCGGATAAGTAGTTTTTTAGCTATGCCACGAACAGAAAGACTGACGGACAGATATGCCTACAGACAGACGGAATTAATAAAACATGTTTTCCGGCATCTAGGGACCCTTAAACGTAAAGATCTGAAAAAATCTCACGAGGGAAGTAATAACTAATTATCTTGTGTTTTTAACAAAAGTGTATAATATTTTTGCAAAATAACTTTATTTTGTTATCACAATTAAAAAAAAAAACAAGTTTTCTTTGCACAGGGGTGGCCCGCATTTAAATAAATGACACTATATAAGTGGTTAGATTTTTAGGTCAAGCGGGGCTCATAATTTTTGGTGATTGATAAAAAAACCTCACTTTCATTAAGTGACTGTATAAACAAAACATATCCTGATTGTTCCACTGATGCGAACCGCCTCCCGACTTTATTAAGGCGCTTGCCATTTTGTATATCTTTGTTTTTTCCAACCAATAAATTTTAACTAAATACATATTTAGCAAATTTTCTTATTTAGTCCCTCGGCATTTAAAATATGTAAAATAATATTAAGTGGCTATCTTAATAATATTGCGTAATATAATAAAAAAAACTATTTTCTTTCTCCCTGTATATTCGTAAATAGCCCATCGAGATTTAATAGCTCGATAAAAGAATCACACAACATTTTGGTATTCACTGTGTTTTCTGATTTGATTCATAATGTTGGTGACCTTTGGACCCACACGATAAGACCGCATTCGACTATAAACAAATTTTTCAAAAAGTTTAAATCAAGCATAAAACACCTTTCTATTAGCTGTTACCTGTTTGCACATTGATCCTGTCACTCTGCCTTACCCCGGGCAATGCCAATTAAAGTAACATCTTATTGACAGTTTTTTTAGTCAAAAAGAGTGATTCAAAAAAAAGCATTCTTTCGGATATTGAGTAGGAAATATCCAGGGCAATTGACGGGATGCTTCCCGAAAAATCCGGGCCAAAATACGAGTATATTTTCAAGAGGTTTCAAAAATGGTGCTGAGAGAAGAATGTGCAGAGCTATGGGAATGAAAAGGTACTTATTGTATACTTCGGGGAGTTCTCTACTAACTAGAGACCTTCATCTCTCTGGACGTTTTTCTATGAAAAGAACAATGATATCTATTAAACTTAATATTTATATCAACAAATTTAGAAGTTTAGTCGCCCTCCCCAAAAGAAAATCTGAGGGATATTAATCAAAAAAGTCAAGAGTATTATCTAAAACCAATATTACAATATTCCTTCTAGAAGCGGATGACAAATAAGTAGCATTGATTATTGGGCTTGCAGAGGCTTGCCGGCGAGACGAGCTAACAAATTTGTTGTTGGAAAATATCAAGGATAAAGGGCGATGACAACGAAAATACCCAAGGAATTCTATATAACATCTGGAAATATTCAAGAGATAGACATGGTTCAACTAGTTCGAAAATCCATTAATCTTGGGCCATGTAACATCGAGCATGGTAAGTTTTTCATCCAATTTCGAAATGGTGTGTGTATGAAGCAGCTGGTTGGCATTAATTCTTTTGGATCCTTGCCAAAACAAATTGCTTTGTATCTCAAACTTGAACATCCAGAAAGAAGAATATACGGGGCATTGCTTTCGAAAATCATCTACGTCCCTATTGGCAGATTCAGGAGCTGACATTCTAACAGTAAATCGTCATGGTGGCTGGCGATCCGACACGGTTGCGGAAAGCTACATTGAAAATTCTGCAGAAAATGAAAGAAAAATAGCATCGAAAATTCGGGGTGAAACGGGAGAAACTTTATACGGGACCCGAAAGAAAATGAAACAAAGCCATTAGACGATCAGTTTAAATAATGAAAACAATGTATTGACCAAACGTGGCTGCTTCGTCAGGAATTTATTTGAAAGATTGCAAAGATTGTACTATTAATATTTATAATAAATAAATTTTCATGTTTTATAGTTTTTAATAAAACCATTTATAAAAATCTTCTTCGCTTTTTCTATATTACAAATTTCGAATTAAAAAAGAATGAATGAGTGAAAATACGTGCCGTAATAAAAAGGAGTGCAGTAATGAAGCTCTTAACTCACGCCAAATGCGTGGGTTAAGAGCTTCTCAACTGACGGACGTAAACAAGATAATATACTGTAGTTTCAGACTATCATAACTATGTATCGGAGCCATCTTTGCTCAAGACATAATGATCTTCATTTTTCTATTTACAGATATGTCCTGTTTGCCACATTTTGACAGAAATTGGCAAAAACAAATTTTTGCAATTTTTTTTGCAGTATCTGTTTAAGTTACAAGACGAAAAAAATTACCTTAGGCTTAACTCTCCATAGTTGGACTAAAATATAAATTATATACATTGTATTCTCCAAAACGTTTTATCAATCAATCAAGTAATTGTTACTAAAACATCAAAATAAATTTCGATGATGCTTATTTATAAAATTAAAGGTAACGTTTCGCATTTATTTTTCCAATAATTAGCTGGACAGGCAACAATGTTGTTATTTGAAATACGTATAATTTCGAGTGAAGGGTTAATATTACAGACAGGGCTGTTTGCGTGCTTGAGCGGGTAAAATTATTGGGAAACGTATAATATTGGGGTAAATTTCCTCGTTACGTCAATCATCATAAGCGAGATTAAAATTAGAAAATTGCAATTTTGTTCGTATAAACGCAAAATTCAAATAATGTGAAATATTTGCTACGCACTTGTTTGCGTTTAAATTAAAATCGTAATATTTCATGCGATTACGGATATTGCTTCAAACTAGATGATTAGCCGAAGCGGTATTCTGATAAATAATTGTTTTCAAAAGGTTAAAACACACATGTGTTTTGGCCAAAATAGTATTTCCCCGTATATTCCCGCAATGGTGAAGTTTACATGTAAAAAAAAATAAAATATATTTGACGTGTTTTGAGATTTTCTGAATATATTAATATTTATAATTAAATCCAATCAATAAATTATTATTTGCTAATACCGTTTGAAAAAAAAAATTAATTATTTGATTTTTAGAGGGATGTTTCACCTCCTTAAGTAACCCAGTAACTTCATTAAGGGACTATTCATCTAAGGCTAGCTTCTCCAGTGTTATTTTTAAATGCAAGGGGCCAAAAGAAATTTTAGGGAAAAAATTTAAAAAAGCTTTTAAATAGTTTTTAGCACATATCTCTAGGATTACCCTGTATAGTACGAAAAATGTTTTACCTACAAAACTAAACTTAATAAAGTAGACGTGTTTTGCAGTTTTTCGAAGTATATACTCCAATGCTGTGAAATTTTTTGTAATGTCAACATATTTACCCGATAAACAAAAAAAAAGTAATACGAAATATGCATGTTCCTCCTCTTAACAAAAAAAATTACAACGTTATTTATGTAGCTCTTTTGTCCCCCTAGCATAAACCTATACAAAAGAAAAAACTGCTCTTATGAGCAGAAAGAAAATAAATCCACATATTTTACTGTTTTTTTTTAAAAGTTAACCGGTTTTGAATTTTCATTGTTGTTTCATCGCTCTAGAACTACCCCGTCAAAAACAAATTTTTTACAGGCATAATAAATTATTAATTTTTTCATGAAATCCTCTTATAGGACCATTTTTGTTTGACTACAACTTAAACGGACAGAGATGCCTAGAGCTTTTGCGAAACCAGGTTGTACCGGCTTTACGAGCTACTCTAGCTGAAGATGAGTTTAGAAGAACCTGGTTTCAACAGGATGGATGTCCGGCTCACAACTCCTCAGGAACTTCTTAAGAGAGGAGTTTGACCAAAGAATTATTTCGTTAAATGGTCCAATATCTTGGCCTCCTAGATCCCCTGACCTCTCGCCCTTGGATTTCTACCTCCGGGATTATACGAAGAATGAGGTCTATACATTTGATCTCCCTGTGACCACAAAAGTCCTGAGACAAAGAGTTTTGGACACATTTAGAAATATTAACGGAAATATACTTGCCAGGCTTGTACGAAAAAGTCACCAATTGTCAAAAGTGTCTCTATGCAAATGGACGTCTTTTGCAAATTTTTAACTTAATATAACCTAGGCACCAAGTAGTTAAAAACCTATTTAGATTTTTTTAGTCGTTATTTACGTTCATGGTGTATTGAAAGTTCAATGTGTTTAATACTTTACTTAATTAATGTAATCTTGTGACATACAAATCATGGCCTCCTTAGAAAAAATTGAAGCCTATCTTTAGGAAGTGTGATATTTCTATAATACTCTAATTTTTTATGCACTTGTGAGACATCAGTAGATTGGAAATTTTACGCTCTTTGCAAAAATCGAAAAACCCGGCCATAAGAAAAATGAAAGTTGAGGCGGGTAGCGGGATAACACAAGACGATGGAGACATGTCGTACACACCATCTTATTCGTCTTAAAAAAGAACCGAATAATTTTGACAGATGTAAAATTTACCGTTTTTTTATTTACTGGTGAAAAATGAAATCCGCCATTTTCGGTTTTTCGCAGATATTTCCAAAACCAATTGACCTATCGTAAATCTGAAGCCGGATATCTAACACGCTAAGTTTCCTCTAAACCTTTTCCCATTTATCTCTAATCTGGGACATACCATATATATATATATATATATATATATATATATATATATATATATATATATGTATATATATACAGGCTGTCCCACTACGGGCGGCCGGGTAGATTTTCTCAGAAACTATGAAAGCTACAGCTTCGCGAGAAAAAAATTTCAGCTCTAAAGTGGCTAAGAGAAATTGCTGGAAAATATTTTCAAGTTTGTAGAACTACCGCATGATGGCGTACCTGCAATGGTAAATAAAAAAACACTTTTTTGCAAAAATACCCAATATGAGATAACATTTTGATAACAGCAACAAAAACTCCAACTAAATCATATTTCCAATAATAAGGGTGGGGGAAGGTGATAAATAAATCAATTTTCAAAGCGCTCTGTCTCCTACATCTTTTATTTAATGTTATCCAAGTGGCTACTTGTTTGAAAGAACATTTAAAGCTCTTTTAACCATTGTCATTTTTGGTGCTCGATAGTTCTTGGTACACTAACTAGAGGGCGTTGTTTAAACAAAACTCAATTTTTAGAGATTTTCTCGAAAAAATCAAATCGAACGGTATGCTTTTAACAGTGTGATTTTAAAGAGGAAAAAATTGCCTAAATTCTGGCTAAAACCGAGTTTTAATATGTTTGTTCATTTTTTAGTTATTTGAAAATAACCTGTTTTCCACTGTTAAAAAAATATTAGCTTTTAATTATAATTAAATGTTATTATTCTGTGACAAAGTATTCTTTATTACAATTTGAAAGCAAATAATCCTTATTACAATAGTGTTGGCTTTACCTCACACTTTATCCAGGCTTGGTACTGGTCCAAATTTATTTATTATCAAAAATTTGAAGCGTGTTTAAAAGCCAATGGGCTATAACAATAACAAAACCGAAAACCCATTAAGTAAATCACTAACAACGTATAAGAAAAATAACGATAACACACAAATCTTAAAAAATTGCAATTAACAAAAATGTCTTTACAAATGTTCAAATTGTTTTCCATTATTTTCAATACAACGATCAAGTCTTTGCCGAGTGCTAGCAACGGCGACTTCAATTTCAGCTCTCGAAATGCTAGCTATAGTCTAACAAAATTCGATGTACCGTCGACTTACTAATTCCCAAGCCCAACGAAATTACTCTGGTGCTTAAATGTGGATTAATTTGAACGTAAGCAAGAATGTTGATAATGTTATCCTCATTTCTAATTGCACGATTTCTTCTAGGCACTGAAATCGGATTCACTTGACCAAATTCGCGTAAATTTTTAGCTAAATGCATAAATACCCTTTTACTGAAATGTCGTCTTTTATCAGGATATTTAGCTGCATATACCCGCGCGGCTATTTTCGCATTTTCGAAATTTTGGCAGTATACGGCTAACATGTCACAAGCTTCTTCAATGGAATAAGACATTTTTACCAAGTCAGTTTAAGAAAATTATGATAACATATACTCGCAAATACTAAATAAGCTCTAACAATAAGTATGCATTGTTGCTTATTTGAAGTTTGACATACGGCCATTTTTAAATTGAGTAACGCGCCAGCCAACTACGTTTAATTTGCCTTTTTTGTTTTTACCCAGCCTACTTGCAATATTTTAACGTTGACGCGTTACTAATCGACTAATAATATTCTTAGTTATTAACGTTGTGTCTGTGAACATTAACATTAATACAAAAAATTATTTACTTTAATACAGAATAAGCTATTTTTAAAATTAGGAATTAGGTTTTAGGATTTACCACTTTTATGAATGCTTCATAGGAAATAACTAAAAAATGAATAAAGATATCAAAACAGGGTTAAGTTAATTTTTTCCTCCTTAAAATCACTGGGTTTACAGAAATGACAACAATTTTGAACATTTGTAAAGACACTTTGTAATTTTTTAGTACTTCAGTTTTACCGTTTTGTTATGGTCATAGCACGTTGGACTTTAAATGCTTCAAATTTGGACCAGTACCAGGCCTGAATAAAATGTGAGGTAAACCCAACACTATTGTAATAAGGAGTATTTGCTTTCAAGTTGTAATAAAGAATACTTTCTCACAGAATAAAAACATTACAACAATTATGATTAAAAGCTAATTTTCTTTTGATCAGCGGAAAACAGGTTATTTTGAAATAACTAAAAAATGAATAAAGATATCAAAACGCGATTTTCGCCAGAATTTAGGCAATTTTTTCGTCTTTAAAATTACACTGTTAAAAGAATACCGTTCCATTTGATTTTTTCAAGAAAATCTCTAAAAATTGACTTTTGTTTAAACAACGCCCTCTAGTTACTGTACCAAAAACGATCGAGAGCAGTAGTTGACAGTAGTTAAAAGAGCTTTTAAACAAGTATCCACTTGGATAACATTAAATAAAAGATGTAGGAGACAGAGCGCTTTGAAAGTTGATTTGTTTATCACCTTCCACCACCCTTATTATTGGAAATATGACAAAACGCCTTAAACAAAACTGCCGCAGATTTTGTTGGAGTTTTGTTGCTGTTATGAAAATGTTATCTCATGTTGGGTATTTTTGCAAAAAAAAGTGTTTTTTTTATTTACCATTACAGGTACGCCATCTTGCGGTAGTTTTACGAACTTCAAAATATTTTCCAGCAATTTCTCTTGGCCACTTTAGTTACGAATTTTTTTTCGCGAAGCTGTAGCTTTTATAGTTTCTGAGAAAAGCTACCTGGCCGCCCTTAGTGGGACACCCTGTATCTATATATATATATATATATATATATATATATATATATATAATGTTTTCATTCTGGGTGTACATCCGTTCGCTACTGTCGTTCTGAAAAGAACAGTTTTT
Source organism: Kuschelorhynchus macadamiae (assembly GCA_030620095.1). Classification (NCBI taxonomy): domain Eukaryota; kingdom Metazoa; phylum Arthropoda; class Insecta; order Coleoptera; family Curculionidae; genus Kuschelorhynchus; species Kuschelorhynchus macadamiae. Next base: position 1,616,385 of record JAUTXW010000642.1, read on the forward strand.
CTGACGACTCCTGGTCCTGGATGTAATAATCATTCTACAAAATTAATTTTAACCTACATGGAGGGTATCATGTTGTCTGTTTGTCCAAGCAATGTATTTCCTTTTATATTTTTTTACTCAAAAGTTGCAAATTGACGTGAAATGATTTCTGCTTTAGGTCAGTAATTTCCTCTTTGTAGTTAATAAAATCGAATTTCAAATAATGTTAGTCCATGATTCTTACCACCACTTGTTCATATGTTTAATCATTTTTTCGTGTACAGAAGATACTGATATATATATATATATATATATATATATATATATATATATATATATATATATATATATATATATATATATATATATATATATATATATGTATATATATTTATATATATATATATATATATATATATATATATATATATATATATATATATATATATATAGTGTAAGTTAACAATTTAAAACAAAAGAAATTTTTAGACGAGAAACTTAAATATTTTATGGTTTTTTTCTTTTACAAAAGAGTTCTTATTCAGGACCCTCCGTACCGTTTAACGACCTGTTGAAAAAACAAACCCAAAACATCACAGTCTGTGTTATTTCTACATCTTGTCTGGTGACATATTGGCTTAACCTACACACCAGTACAGTGGCCTGTCAAAACTCAGTTTAGGTAAAGATAATATCCGTTCCGTAGGTACTTCCCTTCTCCTGGGCAATGTATCTTTTTAGGTAATTAACTGTGGATCGTCCTGCAAAGAGGGTTTAACAGTTTTCGGTGCGGCTGTGTTCTAGCATTTTGCCTGAATTATTTTCAGGGCATTTGATATGTAAATTGCGCTATAATTCATCGTTTACGATTATGTAGCTCTCGTGCGTTTAAGTAAAAAATAGACTACATATTTTAAAAAATAGTTTAACATTTAACAGTTTTGATAATTTTTTTTAAAACTTAATTGAGTCAATATATTTTTCAAAAGGTGAAAGCATATATAATTTAAAGAAAAAAAATAATATATACTAGAGTCTCAACGTTGAGGGGCTTTTTTTTATTTTAAAATTTATACTGCACATATTTTAAAACCTCTAAATAACTATTATTATTTTATCGGACCTAAGTCTAGTATTTATTTCTACCTATAGTTTTGAATAAATAAAACTTATTACTAAAAATGACAAACAAATTTTGTAATTTTACACCACCTAAATATCACGGAACACTATCAGAATCTATATATTTAAAACACTAAGATAGATTTTTCAGCAAGTACTTTTTTTTGGATTAGATCGTTTGGTTACCTACACCTTTCAACATTTTTTGTGTTGTTTTATTGTGCATTTTTTCAATAAAATAGAATGTTTTCCTTCATTAATATTTCTGGACGATGTGGTGAATGCGCCGCATATTCTTATAATTCCACTGGAAACTCATTGGGCCATCTAACGGAAAAGACAGAACAAGGTCTGCCAAGCCAGCTAGTATTCAATTAAAATCCCAAGGAAACCTCACAGCTGTGAACAAGTTATAAATGTTTTTTGTATATAATAATAATAATAATAATAAAATATATATTTCTTTCCGGTATACCTATATAACCAAAGTTATCGAATATTACGGTAACTTACCGAAAAATAAATTACCGGATATTTGCCATCACTAAACACAATACACCAGCGAAATTTACCATTAACATAATCACATTACGCCAGTATCTTCATATGTCAAAATAAAAATAGTAAGATTAGTTCTTTGCAATTACGTTTCTTGTTTCTCGTAAGCGTTGATACTAACAAAAATATTCTATCGTTGTCGACGTTGTTAATCTAAAAATATATCGTGTTAAATTTTTGCAGCTAAATCTACATTTTACTTTAAAGAAGCAACTCAATTAAAGCCGAAGGTCTGCATTGCTTCTTATATTTAAAAAAAAACTATATTTTCGCCTAGCTTGTTTCCAGCCAATACACATGGAAGGCGCATGTGCTTCGCGTAACCATGCTATCTAATTTTAATTTTATATAATTTATTATCATGTTAAATACCATTTATTTCATTAAATTTCTTGTACTCATTGAAATCTTAGGCCATATCAGATATCAAGACATAGTTGCATTGGCTGTGAATCAGATACATATTTGTGGTGCAGTCCTTATTTGTTATAGTATTTTTAATATTATAAGTTACAATATATAAGCATTTTTTCTGGCACTAATCTGATTAATACAAATTAATTGATTTTGAATTGTAGTATTTAGTTCTCTGAAATTTAAGTAGCTGATACAATAATTTAAAATTTGTTTCAATGTCAGCAAAATAGGTTCATTATTTACCCTTTTTTTCTTAGAAATAGTTAAATTTTGACATCTCTTTATTTAAGACTTTTGCTTACTTTCAACGTGTTAAAATATTTATAGCCATTCTCCTTTTAGCCCATATTAACAAAAAAAAATTGTGCGTATTTGCCATTAAAATTATTTTATTTTTGAAATCTGTAAATAAATCTCAAAAGTAAGTTTTTGAATACAATTATGGGATATAGTCTTAGTCATATTTCGAATCCGATGTTTTCCAAACTTGGGCTTACTTAGCTTATTTTTTAAAAACACGGATCTAGATTTGTTTTGGTTTCAACAAGCATTCTGTTCTGCAACACATCGATGTATCACGAAAAACAAGCGTTTTTGAAGGTTGGTTTTCGTAAGAGAAATATCTAGAGTAGCCCAAATTCTCGAACACATCCCTATGGTCATAAAATTTAAATGATACGGTGGCAGAAAAGAAAACACCTGTGTCATTTTTGATATTTATTGCGCCTTAAAAGCTGTATAAATATTGTGAAACATATGTTTTTGGTAGAAACTAGTGGTGCTTCTTTTTGTTTAATATGTCACTGACCGACAAAATTTTTTTTTGTTGTAACACAAATCAGAATAGCATAATCTAATAGATTGGGCCTATCCAAATACGAAAATGACAAATAGAAAGTTGTAGCACGTAGGGTTTTCTCGTTAGAGTTGTAGAACCATATCGAATGTTATGATACTTAATATCTATAGAAAAAATGACTTCAGAAAATTCTTAACCCTGTTTATTGACTATGTTTACAGTTTTCGCCTATTAAACATACCATACATCTAAGAGAAAAGCAAACTAGAAAAATATTAACCTTAAACACTAATTAAACTTTATTTTTTCCGTTTATGAGGTTCTTCTCTCTTCAGTATTCAACAGTCCCCCATCATGGCTGGATCCCATCGTCCTTGGTACTGAATTTCCATTGTTCTGATATCTTGGTGAAACCTTTCACCCTGCTCGTCACTAACAGCTCCTAAATTTTTAGAAAAAAATGACAGATGGGAATGGAGGAAGTGAATTTTTAATAACATTCTGGCACCAAGTGCTTTATAAGCATCTAAGGGTTCATTAACTAATTGTTCATAATTTTCATCCATATTGTGGCCTAAGAATCCTCTTACTACAATAATAAATGAATTCCATGCTTTAAGTTCCTGCCTGGTAAGCTTTTCCGTAAAATTGACATCACTTAACTGGGGAAAGACTTTTGTCTTAAGTATTTAAATCCATCACCATCTTTATTCAAAACCTTCACAAAGTTTTTCATCAGCCCAAGTTTAATGTGAAGAGGAGGCAAAAGGACATTTTTGGGATCTCGGTTGAAATTCGCTTCTTTCTGGCCAAACAGCAATATTTTGTAAATCCCCCCTGAAGTCCCACTAAAATTGCTATAACTTTTAAGTCCCCACATATCTGCCATTTATACCTATTGTAGTTTATTGTATCCAAAATCGTGCGCATATTTTCATAATTTTCTTTCATTGCAACTGAATGGGCAACTGGTATAGAGGGTTTTAAATTTCCACTATGCAATAACACAGCTTTTAAGCTATATTTAGATGAGTCTACGAATAAGCGCCACTCACGGAGAGAATGCTCAATATTAAGTTCCTGCATTAAACTATCTATATCAGTGCACGCGCACAACGATTTTCCATACTGTAGAATTTAGAAAACATAGCATTTCTTTTTCTGAAATTCGTAATTTTTGTTTCTTTGGCCAATAGGTTCCATTCCTTAAGACGGGAATCCAGAAGTTCTGACTGTTGCTTGGATAACCCCAAATCACGTACTAAATCATTTAATTCACTTTGAACAATCAAATGTGGCTCGCCGGAACTGTAACCTGTGGTAAAAGTGGGATCGGTGCACTGTTCTTCTGAGCTGCCTGCTGATGCGTTATCTCCATTATCTCCCAAATCAATAGCTTGCCAATTTAAAGGCGCAATCGGCACTGGCAAATTTGCATTATGAGGAACAGGTCGTATGGCAGATTGCAAATTTGGATATTTTATACTGTGGTTTCCCTTTTTGGAACAACCTTCAGTCTTTGTCAGGCAAAAATAACAATCGTCAGAATGATTGGTGGGTTCTCGCCATACCATTGGAACTGCAAAATGCATACTTTTTCTTTTTCCCTTCATCCACTGCACCAATGATGATAACGATATTGATCCTCAATTAACACACCAAAATATTTAAAGTAGGCTTTTTTTACATTTTCGGAAAATGGCCTGGCTTGTGATTTCACCAGAAATTCTCCGTAAATATAACAAAATTTGTCAGGAGAAATTTTGCAACTTCGGCGCGTTTGACTCGACATTCTCGTCTTCACATACACTTGCTTATCGATACACAGAGAACCACTCAATTCGAAACTCCACAGAAGAGTGATGTTTAACGTTTATTTTATGTCTAATGTTGTAAACAACCCAGTCTATGTAATTTTTCCGTTGTAAAATGGACCCATTTTAGCCGCCCCACAATAAAATTGTTTACCTGACAATATAAAAGGTTCTAATTAGGCTATTAAAAAATGGTACGTATTAGGGCTTTCCGAAAATTTTTTTTATTATTGGGAGGGTATTTCCAACGTGAAAATAATGAGCTGGTTTGTATTAGAAAATTCTTGTCGGCCAGTGATTCTGATTGATGTTCAAGAGCAACATATTTTTAATATATTTTAATATTTTCTTGGAAGGCGGGTAATTTTATGGCAATAATAAACTGATGGTTGCTAGCAATAATTAAAATGTTGGTTCTATTTTTAAAAACGAATATCTCTGTTTTAGTTAAAGTAAACTGAATACGTTGAATAGATTGCTAAGGTCTCAATACCAACGCCTCAAAAGAATTGCATAAACATTGCCTCTGCTTAATGCAGGATATAATGGACGTTTTAGGAGGTTGAAACCCCCACATAGATTAAACGAATTATTTCTATTGTAGTAAAGGCTTCATTTTTTTGTGGTCATCAGTTGGTAGTTGTCGGGGTTCCTAGGTGTTTAGGCTGAGCTTCCGATTTCCCAGTTTTGACTAAACTAATCTCAATGTAGAAGCAGTTGCTGCTTCAAATTAGATTTTTAGGTAGCAGTTTTTAATGTAGATAGGCTATAGCATAATTACTTAGCCAAAAAATATCTTTTATAGGATAAGTAAATTTCCAACTTTTTTTTTGTAATATTGGATGGCCAAAAAGTAGAAATATCTGTCAATTTTGTTGCCACAATATAACCACATATATTCTAGTAAGTATTGAAGCTAAATTATAGTAAACACAGCTGTTTAAAATGCCAGAATATGGCATTTTTAATCAATAGAAATCGAGGTCAGAATATAATCAGTAAGTTGGCATTTTTCCCAAATGCCAACCAAACATATTTTAGCAAGTATGTAAGTTTAATTATAGTAATGATAGGTATATAGGAATGCCAGATTATGACATTTTAAGGCAACAAAAATTAAAAGGAAAAAATATGGCTTTTATTATCATATTTTTGTTTCAAAATTAAACTAAAATTGGGTAATTTTATTTCACTTATTTTTGCTTTAATATTGCCAAAAAATACCACATTTTCAAATTTACGTTTATAACCTATAAAACTATACTTAACCAAACTGAAGATTTATTTAGAAAAACGAAATATAAAATTATTTACCGTACAACATGTCTAATAAAAAGATTAAATATTTCACCACATGTTATAGAAAAACGCCGACTTGGGGTAACCGTCGCGTCGTTTAATTTTGTTACGCTGGCTCCTGTGTCTTAAATTAGCCATTTTTTAGCGAGTACTAAAGGCAAACCAAGTAGGCATTTTTATTGGCAAAATTTTAGTAAATGTTGTTACATTTGAAATTCGCCACGAATGAATTTAAAATTAAACTAATTTCCTAGCAGCCATTACTTGACCACTTTAAACAAACATATTCTTTCTACCTATAAAAAAGTATTTTACGTTAGGGACTGAATTTTCTTAGTAAAAAGGCTAAAAAAGCTCGATTTTAAAGTCAAAAAGTAGTTAATAAAACCAACCATAAAATCAAAAAAGTGGGTCGTCCAATTGGCCATTTTAACCCCATTATGGTCAAATTATTATTCACCACTTTATCCATATTTCCGTCTTTATATTGTAATAGAACTGTTATTTTGGCTAGCAATTTTAGCTGATTAGCCAGAGATATTAGCAAATATCACAGCATTTTGGCCCATATGTGATTATATGTGCTACTTGGGCTGGTATACAGGGTAGACCAAAAAGTACAAGGCACTTTGGCAGGTTTCCTATTAACAGGTCCAGTAAAACATATATTATGTTATACAGAACAAGTGATAACTTTGAACTCCTTAAAATTTTTATATACGAGTTTCATCGTTCTATGTAACTTTAAGTGTCGTAATTTATTAAAAAAAAATATATTTTTTGACAGCTGTCATAGATATTAATCAAATCGTATATAGCCGAAACATAAAAACTTAGAGAATATCGGGAGTTTAAAATTAAATCATAGCCGTACGAAAAAATGGTTAAAATTGGTTTTTATCCTATAATCAATATTATCTTATAAGTGTCAGGGCTTGAGCCCTCCCAAAAGTCGATGTCTAGTTGCGCCACTGGTCACAATATCAGGTATAACCAAAATTAATTTCGAACTCTTATTCACGTGTCTTCTGTAGGCTCCACCACGTAAATTTTTTTTGGCCTACGCTCTTTACGTTGCGTAGCTCAGATGGTTTTGTTGAATAAAAATCGTAGTTAATAAAACAATTGTAGATCTGTATATTCGCTTGGCTTGATTATAATAGTCGCCTGTAGAGATTTAAGTGTAGTATCATCTTCTTTGGGTTCTTCAGATACACAATTAATTTAATGGGGCTTTTAAGGATAACTGTTACATATGTACTAGAGCATTACAAATATTAAATACTTTTGGGAACCGGAGAATCATAATGACTTGGATATTTTACTTAAGGTCACTGTGTTAGGGTAGGATATTTTTAGAAATAGGTACTGAACATTGGAGTTGGCTAGCGCACAAAAAGCGTATGCCGCCAATGTTCAGAGGAGGTTAACTGAGACCAAGTCAAGCTGGTTTGCTTGGAAAAGATGCTTATTTATAGTCGAAATAATGCTTACTATTAGCGGTTCTTCCCCAAGTTCAAATTTAATTAGTTTATGTTAGGCTTATTATGTTTAAACAATTAAATTCATTTTATAGTCTAGGCAAAATCGACATATTTGAATAAACCATTAGACTGAGTATCAGTTGGCAATATATCCTGAAATATATCCTTATCCGTATCTTGGCCAACCTTGATCTCAAGGTGAGGACATTATTAATAGTCATCAGTTGGTAGTTGTCATTTCTCTTACTAGGTGCTTAAGATGATCTTTTTTTTGTTGTTTTTTTAGTGATCAGTTGACAGTTGGTTGGTTTCCTTTCTTATATCGTCCGGATTAAATTTTCTAATAGGTGAACATGTGAAAATATTGTGCGGGTGAATTCAAAACTTCAACACGCCACAGAATATGAAGAAATTGGCCCCCAGTGGATCTTAAAAAAACTGAATATACTGTAGGGTTTGGGATCTAATAAGACAATCTGAAGTATAAACTTATTTGTAACTTTAGTTTAGCTGCTCGAGGGCCTTAAATGTACACTGTGTCCCAGATTGCTTGTAATCACAGGGTTTCTCGGTAACCAGCAGAGATAGAACTTTGCGGTTTTCGCGACTCTGTGACAATTTTTCGAGAAACTTTGAATGCCGCAAACAGAATTGTGCCAGATTGTTTCGTTCCCGAGATACAGAGTGAAATAGAAATTTTGCGCTTTTGGGGGTGGTATCATATTTCGGACACCCTGTCAGATAAAGAAAAGGTAAACACTCCTATTAATAGATATTTTTACGTAGAGTCCAGTGCTGTAGTCGAAATTTTTTTTAGACAAACCGTTTTTGAGATATAGCCCAAACTTAGTATTTTTTAAACGGGACACCCTGTATTTTTTGGTTCCAAAAAATTTGCATTTTTTTTCTCTTTAAAATGATGTATCACACTATGCACTTTTGACGTAAACTAAATAAACGCAATATTAAAAGAAAAACGTAGGCCATGGAAATATGGCATGGAAACAAAAATCAAAACTATTTGTTTCTTAAATATATCAAATATTGCCGTGTTTATCCTTTTATCATACGAGTTACCAATAATTCTAACAGGTAAATTAATAGATATTAAGAAGAAACGAATAATTTTGAAAATAGTCATAAGTATGATATAATGGTTTGTTTTATTGAATGTCATGAAAACAGTGATCAAGCATCTGATTTATATTTTAACAGGTAAGCACCAAGCGCTTAAACGATTATAAACCTCCTTTCAACATTTTTTTTCAATTCCACTTTGAGTTATGTACTATTTCCCAAAGCTTTTTTTATATCGTAGATATCCAGAAAGGCCTCAGCTACACAAGGCAGTTTTTCGCCGAATTAAATTAAATTTAATTAATGATGGATCATTTTCAAAGCACAGCGCTAAAACATATAATAAACGAAATCACGAGAACAATGAGATTGTTGTATTAGCAAGTATTCAGGCCAATCACGCGAATTCATGTAGGCATATTCAGCAAACAGTGGGGGTGTCAAAATCACAAACGCAAAGGATATTAAGAAAACATAAATATAAGCCTTATAAATTAAATGTAGTACAACAATTGCATCCTGGAGATGCAGAAAGGCGTCTAAATTTTTGTAACTGGTATCTTCAAAAAACCCAAAATGACCCTGACTTCAAGGTTATATGGTCCGACGAAGCCTATATAAGTTGTAGTGGTATTTTTAACAGGCATAATAATAGGCACTGGTATACGGAAAACCAATTTTTAACAAGAGAACGTCAGCAGCAAGGAAGGTTTGGGTTTAGCGTCGCTTGCTTTATATTGGGAACAAAGATTAAATTCCATATTTACAATAATAATTTAACAGCAGATAGATATCTAGCAATTTTAAATCAAATACTACCGGATTTATTGGATAACTTGCCGCTAGCAAATCTGCACAATATTTACTTTCAGCAGGACGGTGCTCCTGCCCACAATGCGCAAATTATAAGGCCATTTCTATTTGAAAATGTTCACGATCGCTGGATTGGTACAAATGGACCAGTAAGGTGGCCTGCTAGGTCGCCAGACCTCTCAATATTAGATTTTTTCGTTTGGTCTTACTTAAAAAACAAAATTTACCTGAATCCAGTCAATACGATGGAGCAGCTGCAAAATGCAACCATTCAGGCATTTAGATCATTGGAAGATAGACCTATAATAATGATGAATGCTCTAAGAAGAATTCGCACTGTGTGCCAATTATGTGTTGGTGAGGGGGGCGGCCATTTTGAACAGTTTTTCTAGTTATGTAGAATTTGTTTAGTATTGTGATTAAGTTTACCAAGATTATTAAGTTTATTTATTTCATAGTAAAAAAATGGTTATTAATTTTTTATGTTGTTTAATTTTGCTTCTGGACACTTTTAATATCTACCCATATTTCCATGGCCAACTTACGTTTTTCTTTTAATATAGCGTTTATAAGGTTTAGTTTACGTCAAAAGTGCATAGTTTGATACATCATTTTAAAGAGAAAAGAAAGGCGAATTTTTTGGAATAAAAAAATACAGGGTGTCCCATTTAAAAAATACTAAGTTTGGGCTATATCTCAAAAACGGATTGTCTAAAAATTTGTGCGACTACAACACTGGATTCTACGTAAAAATATCTATCCATAGCACTCCATACCAGTCGGTCTCTAGCTTCTGAATGGTATTTCGTCTTAAATATAACAGATACAAATTTACATTTACTGCTAACATAAAATTCTGTATACTGCTAACATAAAATATACTGCTAACATAAAATTCTGTGATCTATCAGTATAAAGCTTTTCTTGTTTAGTATTGCGATTAAGTTTATCAAGATTATTAAGTTTGTTTATTTCATAGTAAAAAGTTATAAGTTTCAAAAATCAATGATGTACTTTTCCCAGATCTGGAGTTTTCGAAATATTTAAATGTGTTTGAAAACATCGTTTTAATTTCAAAGAGTGAATGACGCCAGAAATAATTAATATAACTAATATACTGCTAACATAAAATTCTGTGATCTATCAGTATAAAGCTCTTCTGTTATTCATAGTTATAAGTTTCAAAAATCAATGATGTACTACAGATTCAATCATTAATAACTTCGTAATTTTTTATCACCAAAAGGAAATATCATTAACTATTTAACAAAGTACATTAGTATTTTTCTTATTTAGTTCCACCCTTGCATACTTTCAGAGTTTCTCAGGGGGATAGTTTCGCAATTTGTTTTAAATCTCTGTCTCTATGGAAGAAACAATTTAAACTTGCATCTTTATTTGTTAAAATTAAAAAAAAACATTGCATTGATTAAAATACATGATATTCAATTCAATTCGGAAGATTTTGTTATTCTACGGTTGAAATCCCCAATTTTTGATCAACATATAAATTGCTGCTAGACAGAGTTGAAACAAATATATAATTGAAACGTTTCAACTGGCCAGTACATAGGCTAGGTGCTTTGAATATAAGCTATGTTCAGTCCAAAATTTTAATTGAAATGTAATACATAGAATAACATTCAATTTGTTTATAAATATCGTAATTCTTCATTACTTTTTTTTTGTTATTTTTAACAAATAGTACTGCATATTTAGTCAGAGATAACGGAAAAATGGCGAAACTCTCTCGAGATAAATACTTAAATAGTATGGAATGGAATGAGAAAAAAACTATTCCAAAATTGAGGGGCGAGTTAAAATATTCGGAATTTCACATGCTGTTATATAACAACCTGTTTAAATGTTTTAACACAAATCCACTAAGGCTCAAGTTTTAATAATTAAATATAATAATCAACACAAAAAACGTAACATCTTGGTTTTCAAAACGGACATAAAAATAGCTAATACATTTTTTTTAAATAAGATTCCTCTTCCCCTCTAGGCTCTCATATATGGGTTAAAACTAATCTGGTATGTTACTTATGAAACAAACTGATACGTTTGTAATTTTACAGGATGCTTTAGTATAAATGGAATACATATTTAATTCGTACGATTTATAATATAGTTTCTGACGTATTTTTATGTGTGTTAGGGTTTTTTTGAAAAAGCGTAGCAAGCTCTTTATTATTTTGTTTGGTCTTATGTAACACTAAAATTAGGTTAAGTCCGGCAAAATAGCATATAATTAAAAAAAATATACAAATTTAAAAGTTTTCTAAATTATTTATCCAAGTTTTTTATGTCTAAATAGACTTTTTAAAAAAGTTTTTAATTAAGCCGCATTCCGTTTATATTGTACTTTTTGTTACCCTTTCCCGTTTTTAAAATATTCTGCTAATTTCCTTTTCATACGTATTTTGTGTCCAGAATCTCCGGTGCAGGTCCATTATTTTATCAATCGCATAATGTACGAGTGTCATAAAAACCTTCCCCTATATCTGACTAGATATTTGACTGTGAAAACGTATCGAGGTGGAATTATGTAATTTGCTGTAAGTAAAATTAAATTAGTAGTGATATATACTATTTTAAAGATGAACAGATTTATTTGTTTTCTTTTCTTACCTCTTCGTTTCAGATTGAAATTTTAAAATACTATTTTCCATCTATCAATTTTAGCTTCTGTTCTGACTTTGTGGCCATTAGCTAATAAGAACTACATCATCTAAATATCATTGGGATCCTGTATTCTTCACTGGGAAAATTCTCGCTCGTGTTAGGCTCGCCAGACTTTTTTTGCAAAGTTGGCAATCGTCTAGAAAGAAAAAAGTCGAGCATTTCAAAACCACAAATTATACATATATGTATCAAAGATAACCTAACCTTAAGCCTAGCGGTAATAACTTACACACTTACAGTTACTTATGTATTATTGTTTTTTAAAACGATGAATTTGGGAATTGAAATTTAATTGTGTTGTGTGTGTAGATTTCCAGTAAACAGAGTTCTAATATAATTGCATTTATTTTTTATTATGATCTTTTAACCAAAATAAATTAATTCCAGGTTTTTTGAGTCTCGAACCACAATGAGTCGTATTATTATAGTTCATTGCTTTCTATCAAAGTAATCATATTCGTTAGTATTCTATATCCAATTTTCTGTGCCTATTCTATATTTTACAAAAGGTTTTAACATTTTTGTTTTAATTTGAAAATGTTTTTTACAAAATTTTTTCTTATAAAACATTACTTTGAAATTTTGTTTTGTGTATTCAGAAGGAAACGAATGCAGATATTTGTTGGAAATAGGCTGTTTCAGTTAAATTCCAAAAATCATATTTTCTCACAGTTTTATGAAGTATTACATACCAAAAACTTAAAAATATATTCAGCGTCAAATGTTGACATAGATTTAGATTTATATATATATATATATATATATATATATATATATATATATATATATATATATCTAAAGTAGGAAAAAATTGATGAGGTTAGAATTATTATATAGTAGAAAAATGATTTTTTGGGAAGACCGCTAAAACAATGAAATTTGGCCAACTATAGACACATGTTTCTGACTTTAGGTCTTCATCAGTACGGTCAACTAATTGAGAGACGAGTACAACTAGCGCCAAAATTAGTACACTAAACCACACCAGAGTCACCAACTATATATATATATATATATATATATATATATATATATATATATATATATATATATATATGAGGCGTTCCATAGCAAAACTCGCCTTATCCCTTTAAGCACATTTAGAAAAAATCAGAAAAAAATGTTTATGTTTACATCACTGACAATATGTTAACTGTTATTTTTATATACATTTATATATATATATATATATATATATATATATTTTATTATATATAGTGTCTCTGTGGATAAGGCAAGTTTTGCAATGCAAAAAAAAATTCTCGTAATGTATAAATTTTGTGATTAAGACTCGGTGCAAAAAAAACTACAATTTTTAATTGTCAAATGAACAAAATGTAAACCAAAATTATTTAAAACTAAACTCTGGGTTCTTCAGTTTCATTAATAGTATCTTGGCAAAAGTCGGCAGGGTCTTCAGAATCATCATTTTGAAGTTCGTCTTCAGCAACAACATCAATATTCAAAACGTTTTTGTAGAACGATAGCTCCTCCCTGTTGGCCCATTCTTCACCAAAATGTTTCGTTAATAGCTTCTTTACATTCAGTAATTTTTCTGGCTTTACCGGTATTCCTTTTTGTATAACCGTAGGGCAAAAATTGGAAAGGTTCTTCCCTTTTTTTAATATTGATTTTGAAGCACCGGTATCAGAATGATAAAATATTTCACCTCTTACCAAAATATTATTTGCCGAATTTTTGGTAATAATAAACCTTTTTGCCTCGGAGAACTTAAAGTGCCAAGATGATACGTCTTTAAAATATTTTCCAGCCTCCGATTTAAAATCTAGTACTCTGCACTCGTGTCCTAAACTTTTAACTGTACCATGTTGTTTAAAAATACCTACGTATCTTCTTGGATTCACAATGGTCGCTTCTTTTTTGAGGATTTTCTCTATCCTCCCAAAAACTCGATCGGGGGCAAAAAAGAATGTCCGGGAACGGGAAAGATCAGTTCAATGTGCTTTACGTGTCTACTTGCAACGCTTTTTAAAAAGTGGCAACACATTGCAATCATAGTGGTGTTTCAATCCGTCGGCACAAAACCTTATTGAGAGACCTGTTAAGTCAGTTTCGCTTAAACAGTCAAAAACAGCTGAGCAGATTTGGTTGGATCCTTTGCTAAATTCGTTTTCCATCCAAGTGAAAATAAAAACATTTTCTGTAGTTAACTTTGTTTTGGAAGACCCTTTTACTACGGTAAAATATATATATATATATATATATTCTTCTATATAGTTCTGGTTTCTGTTCTTTATATATAAATATATATATATATATATATATATACATATATATATATATATATATATATATATATATATATATATATATATATACATCTATATATATATATATATATATATATATATATATTGTGTATACTTTTATAACACTTCTGCTTCTTATGGGCTTTCTTACTGACATAAACTTAAGTAAAAATGCATCTTGTGAAGTTTTAGTTTGATAGAATAAAAATTTGCATGAAATGCACGAATATCTCGCATAGATAAAACGGTGCGTCTTACCGTTATGTCCACATACTGGAAATCTAGGAAGTCTTTTGGCAGAATATCTGAAATAGAAAGTTTATAGAAAAATTTTAGACACCATAACATAATTTTGGATTTTTTACACTTATGTCCATTTTAGCACCTTAGTCAAAATCAAAAGTTTTTTTAAATAACACCTAATTATTAATAATTAACGACACAGATTTGTTAACACGTGAAACTACTATTCTAGACTAAATCAGTAATGAATAAACACAAAATGGCGTAGGGCAAGCATTTCTATTGGTTAATCGGCAAAATATTTTAAAGTTTTGCTTTGGCGATATTGACCAAATAATTTATGAAGGTGGCTAATTTTGTTCCGTTTTGCGAATTAGAACACATAGGTATTAGAACGAACAATCATTTAATGCAGCAAGCTCGATTTTTACAAAAAGTGGATAAGGCGAGTTTTGCTATGGAACGCCTCATATATATATATATATATATATATATATATATATATATATATATATATATATATATATATATATATATATATATATATATATATATATATATATATATATATATATATATATATATATATATATATATATATATATATATATATATATATATATATACAGGGTGTACGACGAACTGCGGCGATCGATTTCTCAGAAAGTAGGCTATGGAAAAATTTTAAATTTTGGCAGCTAACTAAAGTCAATGGGGGCAATTCGCGCAAAATATTTTTGGCGGCACTTCCGGTTATTCAACTTTCTTTTTTTAAATAGAACACCCTGTATATTATCGAATTTTTGGATTCCTCGGTATATTTCATGTATAATATCCTATACCTAAGTTAAACTGTTTTTGAGATATTTTGAATTTTATGTAAAAAATGACGTTTGCAGGTCTAGACATAACTATAAATATCTGCTTATCGAAGTCTTTATTATTTATTATTTGCGGGTGGCTTCCTTATCCAAAAGGATCCACTTTAGTGGCCTGAGCTGATATTTTTATAATAAATAAATATAGGGTGATCAAAAACTGACATAAATATACTTTAAAAAATCGTTAAAAGTTATTTTTTTTTCAAATGGAAACCCCCAATTTTTATAATTTTATCTTATTTAACACTTAAAATAAGGGTGACTATGTAAAAAGTTGTCTATTCCAAAAATTTGTAGTTTTTGAGTTATTGACGATTTTTTATTCTAATAATGCCAGACGGCTCTAAGTTTTCTTGTTAGTTGGCCATGTGAGGCCTAGCGAGAACAAAACCAATTGGTTACTATAGAAACGTAATATTTGTTGTCGTTTGACAATTACCTACTAAAATATTATTTATTTGTTATAGTAATGATAATAATTATTAAACTAATAATCATGCCGAGGCGATTAAATTACACATACGAGGATTATTTGAATTTGTTTATTATCTATGGGGAATCTAACAGAGTTCTAACAAGAACATGCCAGATATTTGCTGATAGATTTCCAGATAAACAGAAACCGTCACCGAACAGCGTTAAACAAATGTTGGAAAACTACAAAGATCTACTTCTGGTATAACCGGAAGTGTCGCCATCTTGAAAATATTTTGCGCGAATTGCCCCCATCGACTTTAGTTAGCTGCCAAAATTTTTCCAAAGCCTACTTTCTGAGAAATATATATATATATATATATATATATATATATATATATATATATATATATATATTTATTTATTATATCCCCACATGAATTCGCAGCCTATAAATTCTTTTAGACTGTGTTATTTCTTGCTTCGCATTTTTCATTTGTGCCAATACAGACACTGATCTAAACAAAACCAAGAAAATTATTGCAATATAGGATTGGAAACTTCAAAATAATCTATTATGCTTTGCACATTTCTGAACCTTATTCGGAAGAGTATTGATAGACATTTTTGAATTTCCGAAAGTTTCCACTGAATAAATGCCTAATAGTTGAAACGGAAGGTTAAGCATAATTTTCTTTAAAATTACAAACATTTTGGTTAGATGGCACTTTGTGGAGAGGATCTAAACAATAAAGAGGGAGTGACTGGGTATACCATATACATTTTGGGATTTTTTAAGTATTGTAACCGGTTCGTCTTTGTACATTTTCCATTAAATTAAATATTTCTTCAGTCTCTTCTGCTAAACTGGAAAAAACTACAAAATACTGTAGGAACTTTCTTCGCTTTTTCTTTCATTTTCTTAAAATTAAGTCAGTTACAAAGTTAAAAATTATAGGACAACTGGTTATCCTAACTGAATTTACACACAAAATATATTTGCCTCTGGAGATTATATAAACGAATAATACAAAAAGTTCTTGGTTTCAGGAACTAATTTTAGTAGGAGCAAATTTTTATGTACAGTCTGTTCTCAAACGTACACTTTAATATCAAAGGGTACACCCTGTATAATATTATCTTCTCGGTGGTTGTAAAATATATATGTTTCGATACTTTTACTTTTAAATACAACTTGCAAATTTGTTAGAAATCTCTGTCACAAGAGGCGAAAAAGTACATTCTTACTCTTGTGACAGAATTCTTGATAATCTTTTAACGGCACATCTCATTAAATAACACAGCTAAAAATATGAGTGGAAATGGAAAATATTAAACAAAGGTGAGACTATCTATACGAATTTTTCTCAATTTTCACTTCATTCAGTTCACCAACACGTGTAGACCTTTAACTCAAGGGTTATTAAAACACACTTTTTAAAAATACCCCGTATATCCTTTAACAGTAAAGATATCAAAACCAAGAAAAATGCATGTTCACAATGGTCTTGGTTTTATATGGAAAGTTGCTAGTTTGCTCCACAGGGTGTTCTAAAATGTAGACATTGTCTTTGCAACCCTTCGTATTATGGCAAAAATTAAATTGAGCACAAAAACCTGAACACTTTTAGATACTCAAGGAATTAAGCTATAACTGAAAAAAAAATTGATATCACACTTTTTATCCCGAATAAAGTCATGATATATTTAATGAAAAAAAATATACAGGTGTCCCATTAAAAAAAACACAGTTGCTATTAAAAAATACACTTTTGAGACATCCTGTTTAAACTAAATAAGCTACCAACAAATCAATCCCTGCAACCATGAACTTTTGTCTTAAAAGTTATCCACTAGAGAGAAGATATTTAGTTACGAGGTTGGCTGGCAGTAGCAGTTATGCTAAACTTCTTTAGTTTTTAACGTACTCCAATGAGTGACTATGAATAAAAAAAATAAATAACTACTGAATTATACACTGGCTCACAAAAAAAGTGGCGAGCCTAAAATTTGTATCAATTTCAACCCTGAATAATTTTTGAATGGATTCTTAGATTCTGTTATTTTTTTTGCAATTTATTTCGATGCCTTTTCACAATGATTTTGTGATATAAATTTAAACTTCGGAATATTACTGGATAATATACAGGGTCAAACGAAAACTTGTGTTTTTTCACCAATTTTTGAGACGCTCTATAGAATGACCTGGCTTAAATATCACTATTGTTTATGAGTCATTTTGTTGCCTGTTTCTTTAGCAACATTTTGTTTTTTGAATGACCTTCGTATCTTTCTTTTTAGAAAATACAGAGCAGTGTAAGTAAAATGATGTTTTACTTTAATTTCCCTTACACTCAATAAAAATGGAATTTTAAAGGCGTAGAGTGCTTTGAAATTTAAAATGTCTTTGAAATGTCAAGCCTTGAAAAGACTTTCTGTCAGTTTGGAAGCGTTGTTTTCATTAGTAATGGCACGACAGTCCAGAGCAAGTTGCTCAGATTGTAGCATTAGTAAATGATGGAAGGAGCGTTAATAGTGCAGTGATAGTGGGTGTTACAGAAACCACGGCTAGAAGGGCAAAGAACAGGTTTCTAGAAACTGGGCAGTTTGTGAGAAGATTAGGATCGGGGCATCCCAGAGTTACATCAAACTTAGACGACAGGTTTGTTACTCTGCAAACCTTAAGAAGGCATTTTCAGAATGCCGTAAGTAAAGAGACATTTACTTGAGGTTCGTAATAAAATTGTATGTGATGAGACAGTGCGTCGTCGGCTTAAAGAGAGAGAATTAAAGTCAAGAGTACCAGCAATGGTCCAAGATTGCTACCAGAACATCGTTTATCTCGCCTTAATTTTGCACGTGAAAAAAATCAGTAGAACGTACGACAGTGTTCCCAAGTATTATTTTCCGGTTTTGCTTACATTCTTCCCATGGACGTCAACGAGTTTGGAGGCAGGAAGGCCAAAGGTACGCTGAGGGTATGTTTGTAGAAAAGCAACCTTTTGGAGGTGGTTCTGTGATGGTATGGGCTGGGATTTCCCACGCAACGCGCACAGAACTTTGCATATTATCAAGAAATTCGCTCAATGGCGAGCGTTATATTGATGTACTGGCTGAACACGTCGTACCGTTTGCTCATTTTATAGGACAGGAGTTCCTTTTTATGCATGATAATGCCCGACCTTACACTGCTCGTATTGTGGGGCAATATTTGGACGAAGTGGGCATACATCTTTTGTCATGGCCAGCTAGAAGCCTGGATTTAAATCCGATTGAGTATGTTTGGGATCAGCTTGGTAAGGGTATTCGTAATCGTCCACATGTACCGGCCAATTTAGAGGAACTTGGAGAGGCACTGGTTCAAGAATTGGATCACATCTCCCAAAATTCAATTGCACGACTGATTGAAAGCATGCCAAGGCGTATACAAAGTGTAATAAGGGCCAGAGGGGGAAACACTCGTTATTAATTTAAGTTCTTGTTCATAAAACGTTATTAATTTAAGTTCTTGTTTATAAAATTTAAATTTAAAGTTTGATTATTGCTTAAAATAAGTGTTGTCTATAGATACGCAGTCTTTTTATGTTTTTATTTAGTAAAAACAGCACTTTACATATAGGGCTGCACTTTCTCTAAAAAAAAGATAAAACGATCATTTAAAAAACAAAATGATTCTAAAGAAACAGGCAACAAAATGACTTATAGACGATAGTGATATTTAAGCCAGGTCATTCTATTCAAGTTTACGTTTGACCCTGTATAATATACAGTATTAACAAAATCTAAGAATCCATTCAAAAATTATTAAGGTTTGAAACTGATACAAATTTTAGGCTCGCCACTCTTTTTGTGAGCCAGTTTATATAAAATATTATTAATAAATAACCCTTGCTGTTCTAGAGCGTTACATATATCAACAACCACCAAGTCATTAGCAGTTCGAGTGATGATATGACACATCTGTCATAAATGGCGACATTATCAGAGATGTGTTTTATATAGAGTGGGGAAATTATCCCGTGTTGCTGTAGAGTATATTTGCATACAGGAGCTACTAAACCGAAAAAAAAGTTTTTTAGTTGCTATAATTTAATTGATTTAGTTATCTTTTTTTTATTAGAAAAACGGACAAATAAAGCTCTTTTATTTACTCACCACGCTAGATAAATTGCTTAACCAAATAACCATAATGCCAGTTTTAGTAACACTTTTACATGTCCGCTTTAATTATTTTAAAGTCTTTTAAAACCTAAATTGTAACCAAAATGATCCACCGGTGACTAAAAAAAAAGTGATTAAACTATCTCGGGTTTATCCTAACTCTCTAGATATCTACAACTAGGTTTTTCTTAAACTTATTAAGCTCCTTTATTGCTATTAGTAATTATATACCGTGTACCTGATGTACAAAATTACATCTTGTACCTACAAACAAATAACATTTCTATCTTATTTTATTTTTAAGAATGCATACAATTTTATAAAAAGCATAGCCTTTTAGAATTTTGGACACTATTTTATTTATAGCCTATATAATACCCTTTCATCTATGCTAAAAATTAAACTCTCCACCTAAATATAAGTCAAAAGCAGTGTTATCGTGCGGGTCATACGATTTATCAACGACAAACTTTTTAAGTTTGTTTTTCTTTTATTACGTGTAATCATATCCTCCGCATAAAATCCGGAAGATGAATTAGATAGACCTATGATATTTTCATAAGAAAAAAGAGGATAAACATATAAATAACAGCAGTTGTAAAAATCTTTGAGCGATGTCACTACAAAGTCAGATTGACAAGTCAGTGACAAAATGAGTAATAAAAAACAGTTTTCGGGTTCGCAAAAAATGGTATTAAATCTAATAAAATATTACAAAAATGAAAATTCACCGGCCAATATCCAGAAGACAGTAGCAAAAGCTCTGGGAATCGATATAAGGACTGTGCAGAAAATTGTGCATAAAAAAAAACATAATTTACTACCGAAGAAGATTAAGAAATGTACACGAAAACAGCCAAAGACAGAAGACTTAAGTGACAACGTAAAAATGGATGTTCGTAATGCAATTTACGATGTATATACATCAAAAACTAATATAACCAATATAATCCTTCAAGTTTTAAAAGAAGCTTTAAAAAATCGAGGCATATTGGAAATCGGACTAAAATCGTTTTCAAAATTAATAAAAAATGTTGGGTTTTCGATATAAAAAGGACTGTAATCGAAGATTTTTATGCGAGTTGCCACATATAGCAAGTCAGCGTATCCAGTTTTTAAAAAAATACACGGAAAATGTTAATTCAAAATTTAGAAAAGTGGTATTTTTAGACGAGACTTGGATATTTTCTAATGGAAGTGGTTCTAAATCTTGGTAGGACGAGTCTGTAAAAAGTGTCAAGAGAGAAAAGGGATGTGGGACGGGAAAACGGTTCATCATTTTGCATGCAGGTTCTTCAACAGGATTTCTCCCAGATGCAAGTTTACTGTTTTCTTCAACATCCAAAAGTATGGGCTACCATGATAATATGAACTGTGAACTATTTGAAAATTGGTTAAAAGAACAACTTATTCGAAATTTAGATGCTCCATCTTTAATCATTCTGGACAATGCATTTTATCGTTCAAGAATCTTAAATAAACAACCTACTTCACCCTGGAAGAAAAGTGATATTTATGACTGGCTAATAAAACAAAAACAAAATCCTTTACCCAAAATGCTGAAACTACAACTTCTTTTAATGGCAAAATCTATTAAAAAACCAACAATATATGCTGTAGATGAAATATTACGAGAAAATGGACGTGAGGTTTTACGACTGCCGCCATAACATTGCCAGTTTAACGCAATAGAATTAATATGATATTAAATTATATTACGCCGGAGTACTGGAAGAAATCTGTGGAACATACGGGGAAATTAATATGGGATTGGTGGAATCGAGAACGAGTTCTAGTTGTCGAAATAGCACCAATTATCATTGCGCCATTTGAGGACGACTCAGAAGATGAGGACTTTTTAAGTGATGATGATATTTTTTAGTCTATAATATTAAAAAGTTTCTGAAGGATTATATAAGTCTTTTACATGTATAAATCATAAATTGCATTATGAATATCCATTTTTGCATTTTAATTTAAGTCTTTTGCCTTTGGATTTTTTCGTGCACATTTCTTAATCTTCTTCGGAAGTAAATTATGTTTTTTTTTTCATGCACAAGTTTCTGTACATTCCTTATACCGATTCTCAGAGCTTTTGCCACTGGATCCTGGATATTAGCCAGTGAATTTTAATTTAAAATTTTTTTTATTAGATTTGGCACCATTTTTTTGCTTATTTTTTTACAATAAATAAATAATTATAGAATACTTGTTCCAATTTTAAAGCGTGTTTAAAATAAGTAAATTATTTTATTAATTATAAGACAAAATTTAATATATAAAAATCGGTAAAATCGGTATATATATATATATATATATATATATATATATATATATATATATATATATATATATATATATATATATATATATATATATATATATATATATATATATATATATATATATATATATATATATATATATATATATATATATATATATATATATATATATATATATATATATATATATATATATATATATATATATATATATATATATATATATATATATATATATATATATATATATATATATATATATATATATATATATATATATATATATATATATATATATATATATATATATATATATATATATATATATATATATATATATATATATATATATATATATATATATATATATATATATATATATATATATATATATATATATATATTAATATATATATATATATATATATATATATATATAGCCTGTATTTTTCGCATGCAATTTTAGACTGAAATTTGAAGAAAAGTAAGTAGTTTTTTAGTTATGCCGCGAACAGACAGACTGGCGGACAGACACACCTACAGACAGACGAAATCGAGAAAACGTGTTTTCCGGCATCTAGTGACCCTTAAACGTAAAGATCTGAAAAAATCTGACGAGGGAAGTAGTAACTAATTATCTTGTGTTTTTAACAAAAGTGTTTAATATTTTTGCAAAATAAAATTTTTTTGTTATCACAATACAAAAAAAACAAAAATTTTCTTTGCACAGGTGTGGTCCGTATTTAAATAAATGACACTGTATAAGTGGTTAGATTTTTAGGTCAAGTAGGGCTCATAATTTTTGGTGATTGATAAAAAAATCTCAATTTCCTTAAGGGGCTGTATAAACAGAACATATCCTGATTGTTCAACTGCTTCGAACCGCCTTCCGACTTTATTAAGGCGCTTGCCATTTTGCGTATTTTTGTTTTTGCCTACCAAAAAATTTTAGCCAAATACATATTTAGCGAATACGCTGCTCGACGGAAATGAATTTCTTCACTTTTTGCCAAAATACTTCCTCCTCTGATTTAACTAATTAACTAAAGGTTTTGCTTCTTTATACAGGATGTCCTAAAATATATGTAAAACCAAAGAAAATATAATATAAAAAAGTTATAAGAAATATAAAAACGCTGGTGCAATAAAGAATTCTCTGGGACTTAACATTATTAGGCCAAGGTAGTTTTTACTTCTCTGGTAAAAGAGAAGTATTTTAATCGTGAAAAAATCACTCTCCGAGATGTTTTTAGATATTTACATTTCAAGGCCCCTAGAAGCCGAAAAACATGTTTTCTCAATTCCGTCGGTCTGTCTGTCTCTCTGTCGGTCTGTCTGCTCGCAGCATAGCGAAAACAACTACTTACCTGATTGACTTCAAATTTTGGTAAAAAATTGAGAGTCATATGGACAAGACCTGTTAGCATTTTGGTAAAAATTCACTGGGGCAAAACAAAATGGCGGCCTAGTGAAGTGTTAAAAAAGTATGACTAGAAAACTACTTATCCAATTTATTTCAAAATCTGTACAAAAATCAAGTATTATGTAGAAATCAACTGGTAAAAGATTGGCACGAATCCATGATGGCGGAACAAAATGGCGGCTTAATAAAATAATTACAAATTCAGCCTGAAAAAACTACTTAATGGACTGATTTCAAATTGTGTGCCATAACTAATTGTGATATAGAAATCAACTGGTCAAACTGTGGTTATAATTCAAGATGGTGCAACAAAATGGCGGTCAAATAAAATTTTGTAATCGTGAAAAAGATCACCCTCTCGGCTTTTACATATTTTCAAGTTTTATTGTTCTTGCCAAAATATATTTTTATCAATTCCGTCGGTCCATCTGTCTGTCTGTCAGTTCGCGGAGTAGCCTAAATACTACCTATCAGAGTGACTTCCAATTTGAGTCGAAAATTAAGGGTTATATGAGGATGAACTGGTAATATTTTGATAAAAATCCAATATGCCGGAACAAGATAGCGGCTTAGTGAAGCGATAAAAGAATTATTATTAAAAAACTAATTATCTAGTTTCCTCAAACCTTGCAAAAAAACAAGTGTTATATAGGATCGAACTGGTACCCTTTTGGTATGAATATAAGATAAGAAAACAAAATGGCGCTCTAATAATATATTCAAAAAATTGGCCTGAAAGAAACCACATTTGTTCAAGCATTAAGTGTGATAAAAAGCTAAACTGGGAAGGTTGTGGTACGAATTCAAGATGGCGGCCAAATATTTTTTTTTAATCAACGTAAAAAAAATTTAATCAATTGATATTAATTTTGCAGAAAAGTTAAATGTGATATAGGGATCAACTGGTGCGAATTCAATATGACGTAACAAAATGGCGGTGTGTGTGTCCACTATTCATTTAAAAGTAAGGAATGAAAGTAAAAAATTAACTAATTAAAACAACAAAATGCATAAACGTTATAACAAATGTTCAATGTGGTTACCATTAACATCCAGGCACAACTGTATCGTACTTCACTCAAGGTAATGTTTCTGATGTTTCCAAAAACTTCGGTAATACGATTCTTCACGTCTTCATTATTTCGTCGTTGGGGCCATTTTGTATACTTCTTCTTTCACACATCCCCATAAAAAGAAGTCCATTTTTGTTATATCTGGAGAGCGAGGTGGCCATCCATGTAAACTCCCTCTTCCAATCCATCTGTTGGGAAATTCAAGGTTTAAGTGGTCATGAATAGCGGAGTGTAGTGGACTGGAGCTCCATCGTGTAAATACCACATACTATTTTTAATATTAGCAGGTAAATTGTTTAACAAGCGCGGTAACTCATTTTGTAAAAACTGTAGATACACTGCGCCTGTTAGTTTGGCTTGGCTTTTAGTTCTAATAACATGGGGATTCGACCTTTCATTTTTATTCATAATCGACTCTCGCTGCCCTAACATAACGATCTAACAATTTCCCGAATGCTTGCGAATGTAAAAACTATTTATTGAATTTATTTTAAATTAAGCCCAAAAATTAGGTGTGGTATAGATAGAAACTGGTAAAATATTGGTAGGAATCCAATATCCATATGGCGCATAATAAAAATATTTGAAAAGATAGATGTGTTACCAAATGACTATATATACTAAATTAAATTGGGTTACACTTCACTATTCCTAATAATCGGAAAGATTCATAACGGGGGAAGTTTCAAGTAAAGGAAATTTACCAATTTTTTAATGGTACCGTTGTATATCATATATCTTTGAAAAGTTGTATAATATATATATTTATTTATATAAATAAAGAGTTTTGACAGTTATTAAATTATTGTTAATAATTTCTCAAATAGCATCAACTGAAAAGAAGCTATTTTGCAAAATTTCGTTCTCTTCTGGCGACATGAATAGGGAAGTGCGTGTAGTTGGAGAAATGACATTGTACTTTTTTTCGTAACAGTGATTTTTATTAGGATATGACATACCTGGATATTTGGAGGGTAAATCTACCGGATTACTAAACTATACAATTTGAACCCGCGCGTTCCATTAAAACCCATACCACCACACTCGCTGACTGTTTATCCTGTGTTTGTATTCCCAACGACCGAACCGGTCTCTAAAAAAGTAAATATGTTTCCAAAACTGCCGGCTATGACGAATACACAAAAAAGGGGACCAAAAATTCAATTTTCCAGCATCCTTCCGTTACATCTTATCGTAAAAAGGGCACAAATTTCGAGGGCCCTGCGTGCCCTATAAAGTTTCCTCTACCTGTCGTAACGACTTTTTTAAGTAATATATATTTGGATCATTTTTCATCCGTCCACGTATCCGTATTTCATAATATGTAGGGGTTGAGGGGGAGCCTAAAGGCTATTTATTTTATATTTTGTTGCTTTACAGTGTGTAGTCCGGCGATGACTTGCTTCGGTCCAGTGACGAACGATCATAAAAATTAAGCATCATCGAGCGCGGCTAGGACTTTAATGGGTGACCGCCTGGAAAGACACCGTCATTAGACCGGCCGATAATATTAGGTAGTAGGTGTTGTAACGATATACAGGGTGGTCCAACAGTGAATTCAAGTCCAATAGCTCGGCTATTTTTCCATTATACAGGGTTGAGGATAAGTCTGCCACTTTGTATATTGTTTTATTTTAAGATCCCTTTTTGGCCATTTAACCAGTATAAGGTTTGTGGGGTCATTCATTTACAGCAACTTTTCGAAAATATCAGAGGTGTATTTGACGCCCTGTATATTTTTCAGTGCGTTAGCATAAATCATTTTAGCATATTAAAAATTTCCAAATGTAGTCTTCTTTCAACTGCGGAATCTGTCTTTAGTATTCTTTAATAACGGTATACAGGGTAAATATAAATCCTGGATGCAAATTTTCTCGATTAATTTAAATGAAACTCCTTGTATATTAGTATATTTTCAGATTGCTCCCTCGCTAACATCTCTATTGTATTAAAATTAATATTGTTAAATATACTTCGGATTCTTTCCTTCATTTTTCTTGGGTGGTCGAAGGTTTTGATAGAGCAAATCTTTAAGAAAGCCCCAAAGAAGAAAGTCCATTTTGATAAGTCAGGCGGCCACGCAATCGATTCTCCTCTTCCTATCCAGCGCTCTTGAAATTGTTCATTAAGAAATACATATTAATGTCAACCGTATGGTGAACTAGGTCACCGTCATCCACAAACTATATTAGATCAGGGACATTAATATGGATTTGGTATAATGTTATTCTAAAAATCTTCCCTCAAAAACTGGAGATATCGGTGTGCAGTAAGCCTTTCTTCAAAAAAAATGCGGATCGATGAAAACATTTCCAAGAATTCTACCCCAGATGTTAAGATACCATATCTATTTTGACTAGTCGTGCAAATATAGTGAGAATTTTCAGTAGCTTAGTAATGAAAATTGTTGTGCCCAGTGACAAAAATCTAGCCGCCTGTGATAACCATCCTCATACAGTTTTTGAAGGAGGGTGCATCATGTTTTTTTTCAGAATTTGTAGAAAAATGGTTTTACTTACATCTGTTTTCCTTGCAATTCTTCTTGAGCCAATATGTGGGTCTTCTATAACTTTTAAGTTTACTCGTTCTCCTCATTTAAAATAGGTTTGGCTCGATCCGTTTTCGTGAATTCTACATTTCCCGTCTCATTAAACCATTGCATAAACCTTTCAAAAGCGCTTCTGTGTGATTATCTTCTATCAGGATACTTTTCGTGATATATTCTTGTCGCTAACAAACAATCTTGTTTATTAAAATTCATCTTTGCCCTTAGAATAGAAACTGTACCTAGTTTTTAATACAAAACTCAAGCACCAGCATTACTTGACCATTCAAATTTGTATTTTTGACAGTCTAATTTCATTTGTAAAAATAAGGCCCACTAGATTTTTGTCACTGGGCACAACAACAAATTTAAAGAGAGCCAAGATTTGCTGACTTTTTTATGTTATTTACTGACGAAGTAACATTCCAGAAAAATAGAAATCTCAATAGACATAATTTTCTTCATAACGCTACCGAAAAACTAAATATAGTGTCATATAAATAGGTGGTCTCTTAACGTCAAATGTAACTCTAATATTTTCGAAAAGTGGCCATAAATCCTGAATGATTCTGTATAGATCCTACAAACCCTATATTGGGTGAATGACCAAAAGGGAAGGAATCTGAAAATATAATACACTGGGCATTCTATTTAGATGAAAAATTGCATCCAGGATTTATTTACCCTGTATATTTTTATTAAAAATTACTAGAAAAATATGGCAGTTGAAAGAAGACCACCTACACCATTAGTGAGCCGTTGCTTTAGAATTTCTAATATAAGTACACGTTGCTCTTTGTAGATGGTGTAGACTTTTCGCTGACATTCAATTTTTCAAGAATATATTTAAAATACATACTATTAAATAATGAAAACATTTAAAACTATCTTTATATATCTTGTTCAACTGACTTGACTGATAAATTTTGCAGAAAAATTAAATATGATATAGGAAGAAGCCGGTACGGATTCAACATACTGTAACAAAATGGCGGTGTGTGCCAATTCAAAAACTACTTATTAACTTTAGGTAGAAACTGGTAACATGTTGGTAGCAATCCAATATGATAAAACAAAATGGCCCAATAAAAATGTTTGAAAAGACAGGTATATTAATAAATGACTTATGTACTGAATTAATGACTATGTACTAAACTAAATTTGGTCACACTTCACTATTCATAATAAAAGGAAATATTCACAACGAGAGAAGTTCCGGGTAAAAAAAAATTACCGATTTTATTAATATGTGGACGGGTTTAAGGATTTATTTGTAGAATGGATTGTTCATTCGCTGCCTACCTTACTGGAGATGTCTTCGTAAGCAAATAGAAAGACATCATGGTTCTACGGGATCTAAACACTGAGATCATAAAGTAAAGATCCCTGATGATGCCTAGTGCAATCGAAGGCGAAACGTCAAATAGTAATTCCAATTTACACGGTCTAATCCCAAAAATTGATTTCTTGATTGACCAAGCTTCCGTTTTATGTTAAATACAAAGACATTGATTGACCGGATTTTATGAACCATAGTTTTCTTTAGCAGAGTTACAATTTTTAGAAATTTGCTTTACTGAAGCGGGAAAAAGTTTTTTTCGTATAGATATTTTTCGTGGGATTGCTTGGCGTTGATATTCGGATGAATTTCGTGGAAGTAAAATTGAACAGTTTTGCTTAGAGGATTTATTTGGCGGACAAAATAGATTTGACGCTTTGAAACTCGTATGATATGAGAATGTAGAAATGAGTTTTGATAGTTTTTAAGAAAGCGTGGTATTTTTACCAGGGGTTAAGTTTTTTTTTTAAACAATATTAGATTATATTTATTTTTTTATACCTAAAAATTATTACCAACCGGCCCACTATGGTCTGAATGATCATAATTTGCGCCAAAAATATTTTGTCACAAGAAAAATTCTTACAAAATCTCTTAATTGATTAAAACAAATTATACCGACGCAAAATAATAAAAACCATTATTTTTAGTTCTTTTTTCGAAAAAAGATAATAGTTTATTTTATGTTTTATAATAGTTTACAATAAAAATTGGAACAATAAATTTTAACTAATACTAAAGACAAAATTTTATTCAAATTAACTTGTTCAATAATTAACAATTTAGTTAAATTATTAATCAACTACTAAATTACTTATCTCCTAATTTTTATTTAACTGATCATAAAAATAACATTAAATTTATTCGATATAAGAACAATAACAAAAACAATATAGATTTAAAAGTTCATTTCAGTTGATAACTCTAAAGTTTCTAAACCTCTAATATCTAGAATATCTTCCAGATTATCAAGATTAAAATTTGGTTCATTTTGAGAATTTTCCGTGTCTTTAGGAGCTAAATCTAAAGCAGTTTCTAACTCAGGAGCTTTTAGTAACCCAATTACAGCACTTGAAAGATTTTTTATTTTAAAATTTCTTTTTCTAGAACGAAGGCTGGCACTTGAAATAAGAGGATCTGAGGTATCTAGACCTCGGCAAAATACGTCTTCTAAGTTACTTACTCTGCTAGTTTTCCTAGCATGATGTAAACGATCTTGTTTGTAAAGTTTATTTCTTGATTCAGCAGCATCTTCACCAAAGTATCCCACAGGCAATAAACAATTTTCAATTATTTGCTTACTATGCACCAAAACTTTATGGATGGAAGCTGGCATGGGGAACCAAGGATATAAACTTACAAATAATGAACCTGTGTTAAAGCAGTACGTTTCAAATTTTTTAAGATCAAGAGGTAACCGACAAGCCAGAGCAATCAAAAAAGTTTGAAATTTCGTTATCAGCTCAAGTGAAACACCCGTAATTTCTGAAAAAATGCCTGGGGTTTCAAAAGCTCAAGCGGTATTACCGTCATTGCTAGAACCATAATTTGGTTTAGGTTTGTCCACGTGCAAACTTATCTTCTCCCAAAAGTGATTTTGTATCATTTTTTTCCTTTCATTGACAACAAGTTTGTTAGGCTCTCCTCTAATTTGCCATACTTTAATTTCAATTCTGTAGCCGATATGGAGTACACATTCTAAAAACCTTATCCAACAGTGTAATGGACTAATTCCAAATTGTAACGAGTCTTGGTTAGGCGTAAAAACGGCAGATTTAAAATCTTTAACCTTCATGAATGTTGAAGGCGTTGCTCCACATATGGGGCATGCTTGGGATGATCTGGTATTTGTTAGGATACTTAAAATTTTGCCATCGATTACTGTTAAGCACAATTTGCAAGTAATTTCTAGAGTATGGCTTCCAACATTGCATTCCAGTGGACGTAAATTCTTAATCTGTTCGCCCAAATCTGCCTTTTCTTTTAGGACGTGATTTTTTGTTTCTTTTGTGTACTGTATTTTAAGCGGCCTACAAAATCGAGTAGATTGTGGTGTTGGGTTATCCCAAAGGACGTCATTTTTGGAACTCACCAACCGAAGTGGTATTACTGTAGTGGCAAATATGCTAGAGTCATCACAGGATGAGTTGCTAAACTTTTGCTTATAATTAGAATGGCCTGAACTGCCGTCAAACCCATAACTACAAATCATGGTAGCTCTCATATTAGTGCACTTTAAAAACTCAAATAAATTTATAAGAACATCTTCTTGCAGTAAAATTATTCTTGAAATTGTGTGATTTAGCAAATCTGCCAGTGGAACCGATGCAGTTGTCTCCGAAATTTGAATTCCATTTGGTCGACATTCTTTTTTTGCCTGCAAAATGTTTTCATAACTTGGGTAAATATCGCAGTTCCTCTCCTTAGCTCCAATTCTGGTGTTTATGTACTGACTTTTTGTAAAATTA
This sequence comes from Kuschelorhynchus macadamiae, assembly GCA_030620095.1. Classification (NCBI taxonomy): domain Eukaryota; kingdom Metazoa; phylum Arthropoda; class Insecta; order Coleoptera; family Curculionidae; genus Kuschelorhynchus; species Kuschelorhynchus macadamiae. The sequence continues at coordinate 1,647,537 of JAUTXW010000642.1, forward strand.
TTTTCTAACAAATAGGCTAACGCTTCCTGTGGAGTATAAAGCACTGGCTCTTTAAATTTTTCTGGCGAAAGAAAGCGTTTCATTTTTGCCGGTCTGCTAGGGCTTACTGCAGCTTCCCTGAGTACCACAGAAAGATCTTTTTGAGCGCTATGTCGAGCTGCAATGCTGGCAGCTTTAACCATTAAATTCGAGTTATGTTGATGCTTCTTAGAAAGTTCAAAGGCGTCTCTTTGCTGTGACCTTAACGACTTATTTTCAAACGTCAAGCGCGGGCGACCCATAGATACATTTTCTGCTTTGGTTTTAACCAGAGTATTTGTATTGTTTTGTTGTGTCTTGAAAACTGAAGCCATTAAAAGCCAATCTTTGTATTTTTTTTCAAAATGATTTTTATTCCTGTTCACTTTTTTCCATCTTTTGGCTATATTCGAAGACAAAAATTTAACTTGTTCTTCCATAAATTTACTATTTTCTTCTGTGACTTTAAGGTTTTTAATGTTCTCTAATACAAATTTGGTTAAACTGGAAATTTTGAACTTTGCGTTGGTTTCTTTTTGCCAAACATTAAAAAGTTGCTGATTTGAGAAGCGGTACTCGCCTACAAAAAATACAAAAATTTGCCAAGTATGCAACTATATGCAAAAATCTTAGGTGCTACTATAAACTAGACACTTCAAACAATATAACACCAGGAAAAACTTTGTAATACCTGTTTACAGAATTTTGGTAGCTCTAAGAAACATTAAACAACAATAAAAATAATAGTAAAAAGCACCCTCTCTGGTATTTATATGTCTATGGAAATCAAGCGTGCTAAACAAGCATTTTCTTTCTAACAAAATTATTACACTTACCTCCTAAGTTAACATCCATTATAGAATAAATTATTTTCTTTAACTGTTTCTTAAAAAAACTCCGCCAAACTAGAGAAAGAATGTCTTAAACGTACACAAATAAAAACGTTGTTGACAGACGCCAACTTTCAACTATTTAAAAAGCAAAGCCTACTTAATTTTTAGTTGATTTATTATCTCTCGGTGCAATGAAGGGGTTATCAGGTAATATCATACGTGTCTTAAAATGGCTTATTTAATACATTGAAAATTGAGACTTTCGGCGCAAATTCTAGTCATTCAGACCATAGTGCGGCCCTCTCAACTATTTGGGTTTCTTTATTGCTAAGCTTTTGTCTACACGACTGGAACGATCCAAGTAGTTTTATTGCAGTCATTCAGTCAGAAACTTTTTTTCGAGAAATTTACTATGCTAATAATTAACTACATCAATTGTTCGCGTCGCTGTTTAATTAGAACGCACGCAACAAGGTTTGACTTGGTGTTGCGAGAAGCGTGATTTAAGTCTACTTGTTTAGAAATACGTAACACAAATTATATTTTGAAGATACCAAAAGCATTGCTGGGAAATAGCGAAAAACCAATCTATAAACGAATTTATCAAGCCAATTTGATGCAGTTCTTCGCCGACTGGCAACTCTGGGCTCTGAGCTACAAGAAAACTTCTCGACGAATCCCAACTATGCTTTGATCATATTTACGCCTAAACTTAGTAGCTTAATTTGACTTATGAAGACATAAGAAAACAGGGGTGTAAAGTTTATATAATGTAGGGTTTTTTTGTAGCCAGTCATGTGCTGGAATCCAATGTTCTAGATGAAAATATAGGCACCTACAGGTAAACAACTGGCAAATGTCTTAAAGTTCGTCAGCATTAGATTTAAGCTAAAATTAAAGTAGTAGTTAATATATATTAGTTAGTTCTACAGTTCATATATTAGTACAGATATATCAATATTTTTTGAAACACAGTAATAAACCAACAGAGTTATAATCAATCTGATCTATAGCCATTTGGTACCTGCACTAGATTTCATGCCTTATGCTGACAAAGTCAATTCGGCTCAAAAGTTAGAGACCTATGATATCTAAATAAGTATTGTTAATTTAAGTTAGTCGTTCTTTTGAATTGAATAGAGTTTTTAAAAACTTCTATTGAGTGTGTTTTTCTGTTATCTAATCCTACATATTAACAGATTTTAGATATAGCACATATGACAAGTATTAAGTGCAGTGTCACCCTGTATCTCAGTTTATAGTTGTTTAATACATTAACATTTGTGTAATATACACAAGCTGAGTATGCAAGCTGACGAGGCACCGCGCTCGCGATGTAGAACGAGGGCAGAGTGTGAATAACCAATTTAGATAACAACAGCTAGATCTATAGAAGGTGAAGTTGTAGGGCGGACCCTGTGGGTCCGGCCCGTGGCTGTAGTAGTACCATCAATATAATGAGTTTTTCTAAACAAGTGATTTTCCTTCATCCTCAAATTAAGAACTAAGTAAAGAACAGGAGTACAACGTCACATCGAACATGACATGGCGATCCTGCCCTAGAAGACCCTGCCAAATATATGGAATTAATAAGAAACAATATATACCGGCATAAAAGTGTAAATGGAGATACTGTATTATGGCGACATAATGATGGGTAAATTAATAAATAAATCACGCAAAATTACTGACAAACTAACTAACCATTGTATGATGATGATTTCCATATGGACCAAAACGACGTTACTTTTTTAGGGTTTTGTTAAGGGTTAAAAAAAAAGAAGATAATTTAAATACAGAAATGGGAATTTTAGAAATTGATGGGAATTTTAGTGTAAGGGACTTAAACTATAGAAACTGAAATTATAGGAAACGAGTTTAGGTTTAAGGTACTAGATTAATTATTATCAGAAATTAAGGTATTTTGATTTAAGTAAGAGTATGTTTTATTAAAATTTTGTTGTGTTTTAAGTGTAAAATCGTAAATTAGTGTATATTTTGCAAACAGATGAAAATTCGTGGTAATTTTGTAGATACCAAATTTATTTTAAAAATATTAACTCTGACATAGCGAATTTAATTCTTTGTCTAAAAGTAATTACAAATTAATATTATCTCTTATATCTCTCTTCTCTACAACAAAAACAATAAGGACTCAAATTAAAAAGTAGGTAGTATTAATAAAATATGATAAATAATAAATAGACGCAAAGTGGACCTCAGATGTTAATTTTGATGTAGGTGAAGATGAGTGGGTTTTACTATTTTATTGTTTAATTATTTATTTTGGAATGAATCATATTCAGAATTTATTATTCTAGGATAATTACGGCGTTATCGTGAATTATCGGGTTAAATTGCAAGTAAAATTAACCACCTTCCGTAAATTAATAGGACACTATGCATACAATTTATAAGTATAAAAAGGCATGCCACTGATTATATATATTAAAACTAACAAAGGATACCAAATTTAGCTAATTAATAGTATATATAAATGAAATATTAAATTCGAAATTAAACCAAACATTTGCCATATAGCAATAAAATCAACAAATGCTGGAAGATGTATGTAACTTTGGTAGAAGTACGACTAGCTGTAAATACACATAGTAAGGAAATATCGTAACAACAATTTTAAGCTAATAGATATGTAAAATTAAAATCAAAGTGATGAGCAAGCAATATACGTTCAATTTCAAATACTATTACAGTATTAAATTCAAGGCATTTAGTGTACAAACCTTCTGCAACAACAAAATTCCAGTTATAAATATGCATGAATTTTCAGGATAGCTAAACCTTAAAATTTTTTCTCTATAACATATTATATAAAATGTTAAGTTCATTAACCTACTTTTTACAACGAACAGCCGACCTACATAATTGTGCTGACAAAGAAATGCAATGACACCGTGCGTCGCGTCGGTCGTCATCGCGTATTACAATCCATTTAAACCATCAAAATCTTAACATAACTAATATTTATTTATTTACATTAACATATCCGAACCATAATAATATATTAATAAGATGATTATAGAAAATGTACTAAATTAAATGAACATATATGATACTTAAATAAAAAAAAAACAATGTAAATTTCACGTGAATTTTCAAAAGTAAACTCGATAAAACTATATTTAGGATTGCAAGTTTTAAAATCGCATTACGGAATCACTGATAAAGTCCGTTTGTAATGAACTAAAGCCCAGAAAAATTCATTTCTCTGTGACTACAGTTAAACATTTTATCGTTATAGGTAAGAGTATATTTTAAGCCAGATCATAACATTTTTACATTTTAACATGTAATTTTTCCTTTTGAGTTTTACAAAGGAGTATCCATTATATACAAGTTCATATAAGTGAAGTTCACTATAAAAGTCAATCAACATTATTGCTGAGACTTTTTCGTCGCACTTTTGGATGAATGTAACAAAAATGTTCTAAGATTATTTTTAAATGATTCTTTCAATAGTTAACAGTAGCGGAAAAAAAAACAAAATATGTTCAAAAAAAATTACATTAAAAAAAAAAAGCAAATTATTTAGTCGATCTTAATTGAAATAGATGCAGCATTTTAGGTATTTAGACAATCGGTTTAAAACTAGCTTTAATTTTATGAAGCCTACGACATATTAATAATTAACCAAAAATGTATTTTTCTTCAGCAGCATAAATCCAATGTTCAATTCGAATTTAAAATTTAAGTGCATTAAGGTAGAATCGAAATTCCAAAAAAAAAAAGATTACCAAATGGCATTGTTTGAATATTTCGCAACTACTTAGAGAGAGTTAACCAATGTTGTTATGATATATAACGGATGAACAAACATAACGAAAAGTGTTCTTTTGGTTCAGCTATAATGGTACTAATTAACTTTTTAAAGATTAACTAAGGTTTAATAGTATGCTTAGGTGACGTAGCAAAATATATATTTAATCAACATGCAAAGATTTGAACTAAACATGCGCCACAAGGATCGTTACAAAGAGCTTAAGCAAACGTTTTTCAGAAAAAAGCAAAGACGAAAAAATAAACTAAGTATCTTGTTTTTGTTTTAGTAATGATGGTTTTCCAAGGTATTTGTACGGACATTTTTGGTTCAAAATAATTACTCCCAAACATGAAAAAAAAAGTCAAGCTAAAATAAGCTAAATATGTCACATTTAAATGGTTAGGTAAGAAATGACCAAAAGAAAAAAGAAGGGAATATTAATTTTATGACAGAAGTATATGACGCAAGTCGTAAAAAGCGAGTTGGATTAAGAATGTATGAGTACTTCACTGATCTGAAAAAATAAAAAATACAGGTTGTTGTACTGTCCTAGCAGCAATCCCTACGTTTTATCAAAGGCAACTGGATGCTTGGAAGTTTTTTGTATAAAAAAATGTGAGTGTATATATATTTGCGATTTTTTTTTAAGTTAGGTTTTTCAGTATTTTGGTACGTCGTAGAAACAAACAAAAGGAAATTGTTGTAGAATAGCTATTTACCTAAAAAGTGCGGAAAAAACATTTTCTGCAAGTGTTAGGTACAATAGTTTTTCTACAGACGGGCGGAAATAAGTACATAATTCGTAGTGATATAATAGTTTTTATTAAACTAAAACTAACAAATTATTATATATTTAAAAGTAATTATTTGGAAAAAGGTGGTAACTACATAGAGCTACAGAAAACTGTTTAAAAATGTATTTTTTGTTTTAATTAACATGGTAGGTAACCGAAAATTGACAATTATAGGTATTATTAACTAAATTTAGCCTAAGGTTAGCCTTTTTAGTGCTAGCAATAATGTTGACAGTTTTTCTTCTTAACCTCTCATATTGGTGCTGATTCACTGGTCCATTGTTGTCAGGAATACTATCGATTTCATACGCGAAACTTGTAGGAGGTAAGGGCGAATTTTCTCCTGTAGAACATAGAATTTGGTTGGCGATGCGTTTTATGCCCTCCATGGATTTGTGCATATATGATTCTGCGATTGCCATCCCCCGAGACGTTTCAAATTAGTAATATCCACTCCAGCGTCCGCCAACATAGTAACCGAAGAGCGTCTATAAGAGTGTCCAGTAAAGGTCTCTGGATTTCGAAGTATCAAAAAAGCAGCCACCTCCGATGGCAACTTACCAAACTTATTAATGCTAACAGTTTGAGTAGTACATATTTTTTTGGAAATTGACAAAAAACCTTTGATGCGGTGTACTTTTGGGACGTAGAGACATGTACTTCTTGATTAAATTAAGATTTTTTTCTTCAGATGTAACAAATCTTCTACTCTGGTGACTCTTGCTATTTGGTGTTTTCACCAGAAACAAATCTTCTTGTTCGACTACGTTTTCATAAAACAGATGAGTTAATTCTTCATGCCTGCAGGCTCCAGCGATTCCAGTTAGTGTTGCGACTTTGATTAGTAAATAAGTATCGTCAGGCGCAATGTGGTAACAAGTGGTATAAAAGTTTAGACTTTTTTGATCTAAAACCTACCATTTTCTTTTTTAAATAAGCAGTCAATTTAAGATGCCTGCTAATATCAACGTTGTTCTTAATTTTAAGCATAGATTTTATCATTGAGTACTTGGACCATATTGTAGAAGGTTGAAAGTTCTTTGAAATATCTTTGAAAACTCTTCGTATTCTTGAATATATCCGACTTTGGATTTTTCTGGAAACAAATCCAAATGTACTTCTTTTGCTGTATTCATAGTATATTCTGGAACCCCGTCTTGCATGGCCAGATTGTCAAATCACTTAAATTCATTGTAATAATGAAAAATTACGGAAAATACGCACATATAAAAGCAATTAATGACAAATACATATGACGAAATGTCAGTTTGTTGATTTCTAACAATTGACTTTACGCGTCCTTAATAACCTGGTAACATGGTAGCTAACCAAAACGAAATACATTAACCCTGCTATATACACACTCTGCGATATGTATCAAAAACGGTTAATTAATAAATTCAGAAATAATAAATTAATTTTGAAATATTACGTGCGAAAAAAAATCTACACTAGTGAGGAAAAATTTGTCCTCACCAGTGCAGAAAATTAATTATCCGCATGAATATCGGTGCAGAAAATTGATTTTTCTGCACGGCTGTAGAAAAAATATATTTTCCCCTGCCCCTGCCCCTGCCCCTGCTTTTGTGTGAAAAGGACAAATAACTTAAGGTCAAGGGTATCGTTTGATTTTTAGGTCAATTTTAAACAAATCGTAACTTTTTAGTTTTTATCCAATAGGGTCAGTTGAAAGAATAAAAAAGCAAAATAAGTAAAGAAGTATGGTTGCCACTAGAAACGTGATTCTGTCTTATTAAACATCTTCGAGTAGCGGTATAACAAAGTTGAAAGATGTAAGAAACTTGGAGAAAAATCATAAAAAACAAACGTGGATTCACTGATAGGAACCAGCTACACATTTTTAGAATTTAGAATCAACATCTCTCATCTTTCTTATAAAGAATATTTTTTCGTGTCTATGCTGTTTCAGAATCTTTTTGTTTTTGTTGAAAACTTGAACCGTTTGGTCACCATGGGGCAGGTAAATTGGTCTTTGTTTTTTACCTAAGAAAACTCTTAAAAATAAAAAAATATCTTCCAAACTTATTTTTAATTTTAAATAGACTTCCGAAGACTGTAAAAAAACAACATACGGAAAAAATCCGAAAAAAATGTTTTTTTTTCGTTAATAGAGAGAAAATCAAAAATTATACGAAAATCTGTTTAATAGCTTTCGAGAGCTTCAAGTGTGTTCTAAAAGCTTACCAAATTTCAAAAGTTTGTCTAAAACCCAAGAATCGTAAACCAAAGAGGATAGTTCCTTCGGCGATTTATTTCCGTTAGTTTAGCGCGAGCGATCGTTGTTGCAGTGACGTCGCCTGGCCCGCTCGAAACAAGTTTCATACGTTATTTCTATAGGAGAATAATATGGTTTAGCATTTTGATGCTGTTATTCTGGTTTTTAGTGCAATAAATTTCGACAAATTTTATATCAAACTAATAGAGCAGCATTACCATATACATTTTGGTCAATAAGCAGTGGTCAATTGCTCATCAAAATGTTTTAGAAATATATTTGGACATAAAATAAACTATTAGGAAAAATATTTAAACATTATGTCAAGACAATAATATATATTATGAGTGTCTTCTTATGAAATTTTGTTATATAATGACGGGATGCCCTAAATCGTTAAATACAAAGAAGTACCTTTCCTTAATTTAGGTATCTAAATGTATTAATTTAAAAAGTAACTACGTAAACTGATTCTTAAATAGTGAAGTAAAAAATAATGTTTTCTAGAGATTACAAAAAATACCTAAATATAACCACTTTTACAACGAAATAAATATACCTAAGTATAAAAAACTTTCAGATTAATTAACAAAGTTGAGATTTAAATTAATACTAAAAAAACAACAATCCAGAGAAGAAATTAAAAGTCCCTGCTATATCTTAAAAAAAAATACAAATTGCCTAAAAAATTAATAAAAAAAAAATAATAATTAATCCAAGTATATCTATAGCCTGGTATACACAACACACATATTCCCAGACATTGTTTTTTGTTATGTAGACTCCTGCAAAAGTAAGTAAATCAGTAATAAAAGGAGTTTTAATTCTTTCGTTGGCTAATTACGTTTCACTATGCACGAACAACACTTTTCAAAACACTTAACAGGCGAAATTCTGTTACAGGCAAGGTAACAAATACTAAATCTTTAGACTGAGAGAGCCGGAGTACGTCACACACCCGGTCATTGATTCTTGTCTGAAACCGTCTCCGAGATATCGCTACAAGAAGCTAAAAAGCAAGTTTTGCAACGACGATAACAACACGACCAATTTCTGACCATATAATCTAAACCATCTGCCACGTGAGTGTTGTAATACTTTTTGATATTTTGTTAGGTATATTTCCCAGAAGAAGGTCTATAATGCCTTAATTCGCACAGAAATAACGTCATGATCAAATCGGGATTACCAAAGATCCTCAGTCGAAGAAATCAATACCACGGGTAAATCAGTTTTTCCAAAACTAGGAAACACTCTCCAAGTTATAGAATTTATTCCAATTAAACATTCCATCCGCATATATCGCATAAGGTACAAAAACTATTAAATTCGTTAATGGAATATTAATGTTTATTTTTTCCGCTGTTTAAACTTCATAATCCGAGAGCATTTGCATAAGTAAGGTTAATCTTTTACAAATACACATAAATATGGTTTTAAAAATTATAGGATAAAATGCGTAGCCGACTTCATATTTATGTCACACGAAGGAGAAATATTTGTACACGCAACCCCAAATATGGAAAGTTTCCCACTTTATCAACCTTTTTCCATTTTCCTTTTTTATAAACTTTCCCGATAAACACGCAATCTACCAGGGCATAAATTTTCGCTGGCGGTTTTTTAATCGCAGTCCATTTTAATGTTTTAAACCGTTTATGTGACAACTAGCGGACAGGACGGATTTTTTTTTGTAATTCTGATGTAGTCTGGGTACTTTGGTGAACAATAAAAAATACGATTACCCGTCAAAATGTATATATGGAATCAGCGTCACTTAAATATTGTCACATAAAGAATAAATATAAATATATTGCGTAGTTTTTCTTTAGATGTTCTGCATTTTGTAGTGGGGGAGAGTGGGCGTTAGATTGACATCATTGTTAATGGAAACGTCTCACCATATAAAAGTGTAATATACAAGCTGTTACCATAAAAAAACAATACATTCACCTTTAAAGTGCGGGACACGAAAGAAAACCGGGCGGAGTCAATCGGTTTAGGAAGGTCGGCCAAGAAATCTCTTTAAACCAGTGGCGTCCCGTCGTTTTTAAAATAATATGGCACTCCTTTTTGACTATACGCACTTCAGATAATTAAAAAATGTAACTATGCTTAATGAACTATATTTGTCTGTTTTCTTTCGTGTACCACACTTCTATATCTCTTTTGTGTTGCAAAAACGGCGAACTTTCGAATTTTAAAATGATTTAATTTTGATTTTTCTTGATCGATTTACCTATAAATATATTTTTTCTTGAGTTCTGTCATTAATGGTTCCCGGGCTACTGCCTACGTCCACTATTATTGGACCACCCAGTATAGTGATACACGATTTACCAAGTCCAGATTTTATAAGAGCAGCCAGCATCAGATCCAGTGAACGAGATTTATCAAAATTTTAATTTATACAGTTCAACTTTGGGCTATTCGGATATGCCAAAAGTGGCCGTCTGCCTCCGTTTGTCATATTACTTTATAAAGGGGTCGTCATTGTGAAGTACTATACAGGGCGCATCCTAATTGCGCACTGATGTTAAACGGGGTGTTTTTATGTCCGAAAAGTCTTAACTTTTGAGATACAGGATGGTAAAATTTAAAAAGAAAACATTTTCTTTCATCCCAATAACATTAGCACGCAATTAGGAAACGCCCTGTATAGTATTTCACAATGACGCCCCCTATACAAAGTAATATGACAGACGGAGACAAACGGTCACTTTTGGCATAGCCGAATAGCTCAAAGTCGAACTGCATAAGTTAAAATTTTGATAAATCTTGTTCACTGGAATCAGTGCTGGCTCCCCTACTATAACTACATTGATGTGTTCATTTTGGAAAAATATGAGTTCTATAGTTTTTCAGATATTAATTACAATATTAGATATTTTTGACGTCCGGTATAGACCAGAAAATTAATTATTTTGAAGCAGTTTATTGACAGCTACTTTATGAACAAATTTACAAAATATATGAAAAAAAAATAAGCCATTTTTGAAGTTGACGGCTGTGATTCTAATGGTTCGATTCCTTCTAAATCGTTGTCTTCCTCTGAAAATGATGAGGTTTCGTCGTCACTACTTGAAGATCCCAGTGTGATAACTAAATCATCAATAACCGTTTCAATTTTGCCATCTACTTCCCAGTATTTATCTTCAATAGAACGAACGTGTTTAACATACGATTTCCAATTTTCAGCCGATATTGAGTCAATCGCTTCTAATGTTATTTTATTTAAATCTTTAATTAAAAGTTCACCGGTGATGCGCTCTCGAATATATTTTTTTACTCCTGCCCATGCAAGCTCAATAGTGTTGAGGTCGCATATGTATGGAGGCAGCCTTAAAGGTGTATGACCGAGGTTACGTAAAAGACCGTCAATTTTATACTTTTTGTCTCTAGGCTTGTTGGCTGATATTACTTCATATAATTGATATTTTCTCCATGTTGGATCACATACAAGACTGTTCGATTTAAGCCACGATATCATATGAGCTTTTGTAGAGTATTTAGTTGGCCCTTTATCTTCTACGTGAGAATGATAAGACGCATTATCCATTACCACGACTGATTTGGGAGGAATGTTAGGTAAAAGCTTCTCGAGCAACCACTTTAAAATTATCTCTATTCATCTGTCCATGACAGTCTCCAGTTGTGAGTCGAGCGAAAAACTAAAGCAGCACCTGAAACAAATCTGGCTTCTGAACCAGCTTGAACTATTATAAAGCGACTACTAGAGCGTATTCCCTGAACAACACCTGTAACACTTTCACTTTGCCAGCATTTGTTCACTGTCATATCATTATCTACCCAGGTTTCGTCTAGATACACAATATTGCGTCCTTCGTGCCTATATTGCCTTACAGTTGATAGATATTTCACACGCCAGTGAAGAATATTTGGTCTCTCAATAAGCAATTTTCGTTTATTTCGGCACTTGCGCCAAACAAAACCATTTGATCGTAAAAGCCGATTTAAGGCGCGGCAAGTGCATGGAGACTGTAGGCACATCCCAATTACAAGTGGACCAGTGCGAAATTTACTAAATCCTCGATTAATTTTCCGTTCCGCTTAGCTGGCGCACTTTATAGGTGAAGCGGCAAACTATTACAACAAATAAAATAACATAAAATATATTTGCGTACACAAATTTTACTTTTCCGCTTGTTTAAAGCTATGAACCTTTATTTTAAGGACACCTCGGTTTTCTTTCGTGTCCCGCACTTTACAATCAGCAGTAAAAAATTCCGCTTCAGACTCCCTTATTTATTTTTATTAAAATATTCCCATTTCTTTTCATTCTTTCCAAGGTGCAATTACAAAACTGACTTTAGAAATATTTTGCGGTGATCAGACACTATGGCCGCCACGTTTTTTTTTTTTGGATTCTGTGTACCTATTGATGCCGTCGAGACGAGAGTTGTTTCTTTTCAAAAGAAACGAGACAAGGCGATTAAGTGGTGGGGATAGAGAATTTCTCGTTTCTTTTAAACATTAAAAATATGTAATTATAATAATTCTGATTCGGGTGCACAGGAGCATGCAATGCATATACATTGAAGAGGGCGTTAGTGTCATTGTCTTTTTGCGGAAAACGAAACTGATGATATCAGGGGAAAGGAGTTAAAATTAACTTGACCGCTAGACAAAAAACTTTTCCAGGCCTATATAAAGTATGTACAGCTGAGAACCTAAATTAATCAACGTACATGTGCCGCTTTAGCTTATTAATCGTTTTCATTTACCTTTCATCGGAAAACAAATTTCGGCAACATACAAGTTTACAGTTCTATACCTATTTAATAAAAAAAATTCTTCTATATTTTAGAACAGTAGTTGATTGACATTTGGTTCGATTGAAAATATTTTTCGTATTTCGAGTTTAATATAACCTATACCTGCCATAAAGAGAGGTAAATAAAACATATTTTAACCAGAATATTTCGAAAATTAAATATTAACAACCATATTGTTTAGTAGAAACACTTTTTTTCGATAAATCCATTTCAGTTCTATGTATTTTTTATACGGTTTCGTACACAAACAAATAAAAAAGAATTAATTTTGTTTTAAATTTGTTGCAGTTTGGTCAGCCCTGTTCGACTTTTTTACATTTAAAGCATCATAGCCGCACAATTGCAGTTCAACAAATTACAATCGGAAAGTAAAATATGTGCATCTACTTCGTTTTCGGTAAATGACTGCATCTTCGGTATACAATTTGCTTTTTTTGTGGCAATTACTTGATCTTATATGGCGTACATAAATCCCCCTGTTGCAGTGAATAAATTGCCATGACTTAGCCAGTAGTTTGATGTAGTCCTATCGGCATGTGCAGCGTCAAGTTTATTGGGATATTACCCTACTGCTTTTTGCTTCCACTGATCAAGTCGCGTAAAAGTTCGCTCGGTTCTTCTTAAAAGAGGCCTTCCCACAGGTGCTTGAAGATTTAATAGCGTATATCCTGCATCCGCCAGACAAATGAAATGGACTACCGTCGACTTTTTAGTGAAGGTATTTCCTAAGATAAGCGATTTGTTGATCGTGCAACATGACTAAGTCTATCAGTCCTCGCCCTCCTCGTGATCTGAGCAGCGTGAGGTGCTCCGTTGCTGATTTCCATGTTATTATTTATTATTATACTCACAGATTTAATGGAGTCGTCCGTAATTTTGTGACAGTACATTTTAACAAATAAATGAAAACACAAGTTTTGCTTTGTTAACTGTCATTTATTATATTTTTGCAGTTTAGTACTAGTAGTACTTTTCGAACGCAATGAAGATATGTACAGGGTTTTCCCGTATATTTTTCCACCCACCTAGAGAGTTTGTTTGAATAGATACGGAAATGTCGTAAATATAGAAGTTTTAGATTTAGAATATTATATCATAAGTGCGAAAATATTATTGGAAGTGTCAAATTTTGAGAGGTTTTCAGTTTTTTTAAATGAAACACCCTGTATATTAAATCATATTCTTGAAGATCTTTTTTTTTTAATTTCAGATATATACTTTTAATATATTCTGTCGTTTAGTTTTGGATATATAAGTGTTTAAACATTAAAGAAATGGTAAGGTAATTTGCGCTAAAACATAGTGAGCCATGGTCAAGACAATTGCAATGAACGTCGCCTTTTTGACGTTTACCGGTCAGAAGTAATTATTTACGAGCATTTTTAATATCTAACTTGTAAGACAATATTAAACATCGCTAAACAATTGAATGAAAGAAAAACACTTAACGAAAAGTTAGAATAGTGGAAAGAAACGCTGAAGAAGATTTAAATATTTTATTACATTTTGAAGATAATTTTGAAACTTTTGTATTAAAACAATTTTTTTATTTTATTTATTCTTGTTTTATAAAATTCTGAGTTCTCAATTCCTGATGCAGCCACTTTTTTTAACAAATCATGGCATAAAATTCACTTAGTTCTAAAATATTATAAATATAAGCCATATACGTTTTTACCTACTCAAGAATTAACCGATCAAAATAAAATAGACCGATTACACTTCTGCCGAGAAATAGAAAGACGTGTTATGATGAACCAACTAAATCTGTCAAACATAATTTTCATTGGCGAGGCGAAATTTACCACTGGAGGCATGTTTAACCGGACAAAAGTATCAGGAGTTATTAGAAAACGAAATCAAGGGGCATTTAGAACAACTACCGATTAATTCATATCTTAATTTAATATGGCAACAAGATGGTGCCCCTCTTCATAATGTCCAGCCGGTCACCAATTTTTTAAACCATTGGACCATGGACCATTAAGATGGCCAGCAAACAGTCCCGATCTCTCTCCACATTGGACATATCTTTGTGGGGTTATCTGAAAAACAAGATATACTACAATAGGCCAAGAATCATCCAAGCTTTAGAGCAAAATATAGAAAACTAAAACTTAGTTCTTTAAGCTAATATTATTATTTACCTACTTTATATTATTGATTTTTTATGGTATTGTTTCTTCCCACTATTCTAACTTTTCGCTTAAGTGTTTTTCTTTCATTCAATTGTTTAACCATGTTTAATATTATGCTACGAGTCGGTACTGGTCTACCTGGAAACCGTTTATGATATTCGTTACGATCTATTGATGCATTTTTACCATGTAAATAAAATAATTCTATCATGTCGAGTTTCTCTTCTTCCGAATAACCCATCGTCCAACGTATTAGATATTAAAAATGCTCGTAAATAGATACTTCTGACCGGTAAACGTCAAAAAGGCGTCGTTCATTGCAATTGTCTTGACCATGGCTCACTATGTTTTAGCGCAAATTACCTTACCATTTCTTTAATGTTTAAACGTTTATATATCCAAAACTAACTGACTGAACATATTAAAAGTATATATATTTGAAATTAGAAAAAAAAAAGAATATGATTTAATATACAGGGTGTTTCATTAAAAAAAACTGACAACCTGTCAAAATTAGACATTTCCAATAATATTTTCGCACTAATGATAGACCTAATATTCTAAATCTTTACAAAAAACCCAACAAATTTGTATTTACGACATTTCCGTATCTATTCAAATAAACTCTCTATGTGGGTGGAAAAATATACGGGAAAACCCTGCACAGGGCCATTGAGGAGAGAAAACTTTTTTTGACTTCCCCGTATTTTTCAAGAAATTCAAAATAACCAATCGATGTATTTTAGTTCCAATAATTCGAAAATCGTAAAAAAAAACATTTGAATGGGAACCAAAAGACTTCCGCCAAGGATGTTGCGTTTTTTATCCGGAACACTCTATATATTATTACATTTTTGCATTTTATGGCCAATTCTAAGTGTTTTTAATGAGGGTTCTGTATGTCTATCTTCAACTGTTCTTGATTTATTGATGTTTGAAAATTGATGTTTTTGCTTCTTTGAGCCGTCATAGCACCTGAACGGTTGAACCTAGAGCAAAATAACTTTCACATTCCTGTCATAGTTTTTGATAAGCTATCTTTTGATGCTAGTCAAACAAAAGAACGGAAATTATTTTGCTACCTATTTAATTGAATATATTCATATGAAATGCAGGCGATACAGGTGATCACCGTTTTTATGTTTGTCTGGCATCATAAGCAAGCTTATAAAAGACTAAGATAGAAATGTGAAAGTTATTTTGATCTAGGTCCAACCGTTCAGGTGCTATGACGGCTTAAAGAAGCAAAAATGTCAATTTTCAAACATCAATATATCAAGAACAGTTGAAGATAGACATATAGTACTCTTATTAAAAAACATTAAGAATTGACCATAGAATCCAAAAATGTAATAATATACAGGGTGTTTTGTTTAGAAAACCCAACATTCTTGCCGTAAGTCTTTTGTTTCTCATTCAATGGTCTTTTCGTTACGATTTTCTAATTCTCAGAGCTAAAATACATCGATTGGCTATTTTGAATCTCTTGAGAAATACGGGGGAAGACAAAAAAATATCGTTTTTCCTCCCAAAATGAAAGATCTGTACAATCCAGGTATATATACAGACAAACATTCTTAAGAGCATGATTACGGAAAACCAACTGTACATTTTTTATAGCCAAAAAGTTTTAATATCTGATTGTGTATTTAAAAGGATACAATTTTGATCTTTATGGTGTTTATACATATTTATTGCCCCTAAACAATCCAATTTGCGTCATTTTTGCTTATAATGTAATACATCTAACTTATTTAGGTCAGGGAATTTATGTGAAGTTTCTAAGAAATAGTTGGCGAAATGAAAGTTATGTTTGATACGGTCTTAAAAAAATACTCACAGAAGGAGCCGGTTGTATCATACACAAAAACCCTTTCACGGAATACCGCTGTAAAACTTAATACAATTTTTAAAAATATCACTCATTTTAAACCAAAATTCTCTGTTCAAAACTCCATCGAACTTATAAAGAACTGAAAGATATAACCTTGCCAACCAATAGTATTTTAGCATCCTTTGATGTCAACCAAAATGTTTTCCAATATACCAAATGAAGAATGCCTTAATATAATTAACCACATACTTACAAAAAAGACATATAACCCCTATAATACATCAAGAGTTTATAAAAATGCTTACTTTATGCATACACGAAAATTACTTTGAATTTGACGAGGAATACTAAAGACAAAAAGACGGTTTAGCAATGGGCTTCCCCTTAAGCCCATTACTATGTCACATTTTGAAGAACGTTTTTTAAATACAACCTTTGCAAAGGATATCTTCTTTTGGCATAGGTACGTGGATGACATATTGGTCTGCTTTACAGGAAATAAAGAACAACTGTACACAGTTTTAAATCACCTCAATCCAATCCATAACAAAATTAAATTTACACTCTAACTGGAAGAAAGAAATTAAATACATTTTCTAGGCATCACATTGAAAAGATCACTTAATTAATTAAAAAATAATATCTACCGAAAACCCACTTATACAGTTGTAACTTTCAGCATATTGGTCTATGATTCATAGAGCTTTTTCTGTGCCATTAGACAAGAGCGTGCGGTGAAATTTTAAGAAGGGGAAGTATTTTTAGAAACTTACCTATTTGTAATGTAATTCGATTCTTTCGATTATTTTTCGCAAATTCGTCAATGACGTCATCATAAAAACGTCGATGCTCTGACATATTTTGGAGTTTATTTTCAATGGACAACAGCAATGTATGCGAAAGTCTCTCCTGCCCCGTTGAATTCCTCCCGAAATTTTTTATACGTTTAAGTTTTAAAAAATTGCGTTCCACTGATGAACTTGTCGCAGGTATTGTTAATACTAATTCACACAATTTCGACACTTCGGTGTAGGCATCTTCCAGCTCCTTGCCTTTTAAAAACTGCATTAGTTCCTTAGCGTTATTTTTTGCGCTAATGTCATCAGTTTCGTAAATTACTTTTAGTTCAGATCGCAGTAACACTGGGTCGAAGAACTGGCCATAATGAAGAAGAAGAGATTTAAACGCATCTTCTGGAAAAGTTTTTCCTTTAAATGCATCAAAATTGCAGAGCTCGAGAAATTTAAACCGTTAAATCTATAGTTTATTTGTTGCTGAATTTGATCGATTATTTCATAAAAGAGGCGTCTGTATGATGTTTGAATATATCCAACCTTGTCTGTTCGAAGACGCTTGGCTTGTGGCTCTACATTTAACGTCATCGTTTTCTCTGCAAAAAAGTCATTTTTTGGGTTAATATGGACTTAAAATCATCTACTTTTTTTAGGCAAAAAGTAAAATCATTTGTTTTAGTTTGTAATATATTAAAAACATTGTCCGAGAATGGAAATATTTCTGAAAATATGTTCAACAAATAATTAAAATTAAAATCTCGTTTCAAACAGTCCAAAAACCCCCTCGAACTATTTATTGCTTCTGAGTCTCACGTTTCATTATTTTCTATTATATTCTCAAATAGTTCAATCAGTGATTCACGATTTTCAGATACTGTTAACACAAGTCTTCCATTATAGTTCCACCTAGTAGGAGCTACTTTGGGCAATCGTTTGTGAACAATGGAGTCCAACGCTTGTGTACATTTTGTTGACTTGGAAAAAAAAGCAGCCATGCCACTTAAAGTAACGAAAAATACTTTACATTCTTTAATGTGGTTGATGGACTGGGATAAAACTAAATTTAATTTATGAGCAAAACAATGGACAAACACAGCACTTGGGAAAGTTTCTCGAACTTTAGCTGGCAGACCCTCTAATTGTCCTGCCATCACTGCAGCTCCATCATCGCTTTGAGCAACTAATTTTTTCTTTCCATTAATTTCTTTAGTAACGTTTTAAACTACGGTATATAATGGATCTGCTGTACGATTTTCGGACACATTCTTAAAACCTAAAAATCGCTCTTGAATACTTCCGTCTGTTTTAACGCAGCGTATTACTATAGATAATTGGCTAAAATTAGTGATATCAATTGTTTCGTCCAGAACAATAGCAATGAACCGCGCCTCGCCAATCTCCTGCTTAATTCTTTCTAGAATAATGGTTGCAACAGCGGAAATTAAATCATTCTGGATTCAATTCGACGTTCCGCGAAAAACGCTAGACTGCTCTAAATGATTTTTTAAGCAATCATCATATTTAGCCATTAAACTAAGTAAATCTTGAAAATTTCCTCTATTTGAAGAAACCCTTGTTTCGTCATGACCTCTAAATCACAATTCGTGTTGTCCGAGAAAGCAAACAACATCGATAAGTCTTCTTAATATTTGTCTATTTTTATCGACTAGTTCATTGTGTTGGCAGTGACTAATTTCCAACTGTTTATTAAGGGCGTGTTCAATTCTGGTTTTGCCGAAGACTTTTTCTTTTATGACGATCTACAAATGCGCTTTGGACATAATGTGTCTTTTTACAGCTTTATGGAAAACGTTTAAATCGGAAAAACCAGTTTTATTCCAGGGACCCTTTTTGATTTTCAAAAAGTAAACGTAGCCAACAAAATAATTTACTTATATTTTCACACCCTGTTAGCTATTTAAATTGTTCGTATTGTTTTTCCGGATAAAAATGTGTACTAGACATTTTTATCCGGAAAAACAATACGTTTTTCATTTTTGTCCTTAAATTTTTCATAGGCGGTTTTGCCCTTCCTTTGGAAATTATTTGAAGCTTATCAGCAAAGTTTAATGTTGATGATCCCTTTATTATTAAGACACACACCACACATTCACACACACTCTTCTTACTAAATTCTCCAACATTTTCAACGTTATTACAGACAGCCGAAGTTGACGGTATTTGCATATCCAAGTCCGTATTATTGTCTTCCATATCGCACCATGCACGAAGCGACGTACGTATCACACAGCGCACGGATAGCCGTTCAAACAAAGAACCTACTCCAACGATAGCTTCCGCCCCCACTTAAAGCACGCGAATGAAACGCAAAAATTGCAAATAGCTGGTGGAAAGTTCAATAAGCTCTGGCTCGATTCACATGAAATCAAGCATACAGGACTTGGTTGTAGAGAAGCTAGCGGCCCGCATAGGTTCTATTCAACACACTCTTCTTACTAAATTCTCCAACATTTTCAACGTTATTACCGAAAGCCGAAGTTGACGGTATTTGCATATCCAAGTCCGTATTATTGTCTTCCATATCGCACCATGCACGAAGCGACGTACGTATCACACAACGCACGGATAGCCGTTCAAACAAAGAACCTACTCCAGCGATAGCTTCCGCCCCCACTTAAAGCACGCGACTGAAACGCAAAAATTGCAAATAGCTGGTAGAAAGTTCAATAACCTCTGGCTCGATTCACATGAAATCAAGCATTAAGGACTTGGTTGTAGAGAAGCTAGCGGCCCGCATAGGTTCTATTCCATTTTCGATTGTCGCTCGGTCGGAGTTAAGGCAGCATTTATTATGGGCTTGATAATTAAGATAATATTTTAGCATTTTTAATATAAACTAAAGTAATGGTTTCCTATTTCAAAAATTACATTTTAGAAGATATTTTGTAATTTTTTTTGGAAAACACTGCTTCCCTTGCTTCCATGGACTGCACGCCCCTGCCATTAGACAAGTATTGCCTAGAAAGGAAACTATATTTCGTTTGAAAATGTACTAGTAGTACGAAACCGCAGTCACGCCTAGTGCAAAAATAAAATGACAGTTAACAAAGTAAAACTTGTTTTCATTCATTTGTTATTGTTACATTACTACGTTTTCTTTCTTTTGGACTAATTGTGAGGTGGCAGCATAACTTTTCGTCTAACCTAACGTATTAAATTTTCATTAGTCGTTTAAAATTGATAAAATTCCGCCTATTTTGTATGTAACTGCGTCCCGCTATGGGCGACCATTTTCGGCGTGAGTACGGTTGATGAAAATATGCAATTTTAAATAGAGTTTAGAACAGGCGGCAGTAGGGACACATATTGGTTTGTAACTTTGGTTGTTTTAAATTTATAGCCATTAATATGTGGAATATTAAAACAATATATTTATTCAATGCTCTTAACTGCGAGCAGAGAAATGATGAAAACTAGACCTCCATCTTTTTACCGAATTGTCCATGCAAAGCATGAAGATATATGCGTCATAAGATAACATGCCTTAAACAGTTTATTAAGGGATCATTGAAATTTTCATCACTGTTTGGTGCTTCAAAATCTAATTTAGCCCCCATATTTAAAGTTTTAAATTGATTTATAAGGTACAATTTAAAATTATTTGAGACAGTTTTGTTCATTGTATATTTAAATATTGTCTACATATAGAACAATATATATATTATATGTTACCTTTGTCTAAATAATATACACAGGAGTCTACAAAAAACTTTCAAAAATACATACATAGTTTTATCAAAGATGTATGAGGTATACATGTGTCTTTTTTTTATACACAGAGTTCCATATGTATGTGAACGGTAGATTATTTTCAAAAATTATAGAGCAACAAATGATAAAGACAGAAAAAATAAAAGTCGCGGCAAAACAAAGTTGCATTTTTAAATACAACACTCTGTATATTATACATCCATCAGATGGGTTTCTTCTTGCCAATTAGTAATATATCTGATTTGATACCTTTATCTTTAAAGACAGCCGAGAAAATTGAGATAAAGTCTACTATGAAAGGCAATGTATTTCCATCGACTCCATTATGCATCGAATTATATATCAAATATAGCTTCCTTGAAATATGTATCATAATATCAGTGGCAGCTCGTGGTGAATTATATTGATAGGTCATTAACAAATTTAAAACTAGGCATTAAAATAAACATATATATCTTATCAAAATCTCAACAAAATTTATAAGCCCTCGAAAAACCCCCCGTTTTTTGGACAAAGCAGTTTCATCATGGCCACGGAGTGCCAGCTCGAATGCCCCACAAAATTTTGCACAATTTATAATTTTGTTTGAAATATAACGATTTTTGAATACATTTTCATAAAATCTCTAAGGGATTTTCTATAAGCTGTGTCTAGCTGAGTGCGAATATTAACACCTCCGACCGTAGCATAGTTCACCGAACATTTCATCTGATCTGCAGAAAACGCATGTTTTTTTATTTTTTCTTTTAAGAGTTTTAAAGTCTTCAACATCGGTTTTGCACCATAATGAATCCGACGAGTCATTAGAAAACAACAAACCAAATTAAGTTCGTAAGCACTTTTTAGTTGTTTATTTTTTTGCACTAGTCATTAACAACATTTTATTTCCTGTATATTTCCAACTCACACATGAATCATAAAAATAAAAAAAATATGTTACAAAAAACAGTATATAAATCAATTTTCATCGATTGAAAACGTCCGACACAATATCGAGCTAGAATATCGACCGCACGACTTCTGAAAAACTGAACTTTCGCATGCCGACCCAAATCGCGATTTCGTATTCCATTTCCTATCACTTTCGGCTGCCGCTCAGTAACTGTGAAATCTTCGGGTACTTTCGTCAAGCTTTAAGGTAATCAGGGCAATTCGGACTGCCCAACCTAGCTTAGTATTGTTGAAATTGTATAACCCAAAATGCTGTTTGTTGTTGCGCCACTCTACTTTATATAGGCGATATTATTTTAACACATCAGCAGAAATGCTTATTGATAATTTTCTCTTATATAGTTATTAATAAAATTAGTCTGTGCTGGAAATTCAACAAGCGTGTTTCATTTTTAATAGGTTATGGGCCCAGGCCGTCGCGAAGCCCATTGATAACCTCCGAAATTTGATATCGTGTTTTGTTAGTTTAATTTCCGAGTAATCGCACAAGAGTGGCTGGTAATTATATAGTTAATGTTCCAAGATTGAAAGGACGAGAGAATTGGGAATTTGGGGATTGGGCGTTTGCTGTGGAGAACTATCTGGTTTTAGAGGGTCTATCTAAATGCATATCAGAAGTTGTAGCTGACGATGACGCCAAGGCCAAAGCAAAACTTATCTTAACAATTGACACGTTACTTTATGTTCATATTAAAGATGCAAAAACGACTTTAGAATTATGGAATAAATTGAAGACGCTGCTTGATATAAGGGTTTTGCAAGAAAGATTAATTTGTTAAGATGTTTAATTTCCTTGCTGTTTGAAAAATTGTGATTCTATGACAAATTATGTCAATCAAGTTGTCGAAACAGGCCAGAAACTACGAGGTACAGGTTTGGATATTAATGATGAATGGATTGGTTCACTTTTGTTAGCCGGATTGCCAGATAAGTTTCAACCCATGATTATGGCAAATGAACACTCAGGGATTGCCATTACAACGGATTTGATTTGAACTAAACTATTGGATATGGAAATAGATGTCAGTAGCAGTGGAAGTGCGTTTGCCAGTAAACAGGATTGGCGTGACAAACGAAACGCTAATAAAAATCTGAAATCGGGCGCGAATGTCAATAAACAGATAAAATGTTATAAATGTAAACAAATTGGACGCTTTCCCGAATAAGGATAATAAAGATACTGGTAAACAGAAGACTTCAAACGCTTTTAGTGTAGTTTTTCTGAACGCATCATTCAATAAATTCGATTGGTATATTGACTCTGGTGCTAGTGTACATCTGACTGCAAATAAAGAGTGGCTGGAGAATATAGAAAGCTCAGCGAATATATCACAAATTATGGTGGCTAATAAGACAAATGTTCCTGTTATTTGTTCGGGTGATGTAAATTTAACGACTGTTGTTGGACATGATAGTTACGAAATAACTGTTAAAAATGTGTTGTGTGTTCCCCAATTGGCAACGAATTTATTATCAACGCATGTTTTTTTATTTTTTCTTTTAAGTGTTTTAAACTCTTCAACACCGGTTTTGCACCATAATGAATCCGACGAGTCATTAGAAAACAACAAACCAAATTAAGTTCGTAAGCACTTTTTATATGTTTATTTTTTTGCACTAGTCATTAACAACATTTATATTACAAAAAACAGTATAGAAATCAATTTTCACCGATTAAAAAATCGCGATTTCATATTCCATTTCCTATCACTTTCGGCTGCTGTAACTGTGAAATCTTCGGGTACTTTCGTCAAGCTTTAAGGTAATCAGAGCAATTCGGACTGCCCAGTCTAGCTTAGTATAACGTATTTTATTATGCCTGAGGAAAGCAACGAGACTATTCGAACCGCCGCGCGCAGCTAATAGTGTAGCGTATTTAACTTTTCCCAAGGTTCGCGATTTATTAAAAATATTAGGAGGGGCGGTGAAACGAATAATTTATTTTCCGAAATATTTTTGGGGGGTCATTGACCTAATGACCCCATGGAAGAGCCGCCCTGCATTATATTGCACTAAAGTTGGTAGTTGTAACTTTTAATAATAATAGTTAATTATAGTCAGTTGGCACTTTAATGCTTTTTTTTTCATTTTGTATGAAATTTTCTTACCGAATCTCCCATATACTCGAATTAATCGTCTTTGACACGGGATAATTTTCGAAAAAAAATCGTAACCTTGAAAATTTTTTCGGTAATAATTCAAGCACTAGGGAGCTTACATGTGAAAATTACGTCTACTGAAATTCCCGATTTCATAGTTGAAGGGTACAGAAATAAAACCAAGAATGCCACAAAAACTAATTCTCGAGTAATTTAACTTTTATGTTAAATTCGGTGTTGAAAAGCTTAGAAAATGAAACGAAGTTTTTTTGCCAGTATACAAGGAGAACTAAATATACATTCTTTGAAACAGAAAATAACGTGATCTAAAAACACTTAAAAATCCGGGCTAGTTGTCAAAATTCCACATCAATATACAAAAATACAGTAATAAGACAAGGAAGGTCCGCCGTTTCCACGTCTGTGTGATGAGTAAAATTTCTGAAAAAATAATAATTATGTTACTAAGCTGGATATACTCATATTTACATTTTCTGTATTCTTACCATTTTGTCACTCAGTATATACAAGTTTGCTGTAAAACTCCGCGACTTGAGTTTCTGCAAATTTAGGTACTTCTCCTTTTTTATGCGTAGCAGTTCTGAAAAAAAAATGGAAAACCTAAGAGTCTAAAATGCCACATACCGTTTTACTGTAAACGTTTAATATCTGTTTAGGAAAACTATAAAACAGTTCTTACGACTAATACGATTTTAAAATAACTTAAAATAAGCTGCACAGTTAGAAAAAATTGCAAAATCTATTTCACATTAACAAAATGTTTTTTATTTTTTAACGAAACGTTTTTGCACGTCTTTTGAAATATGTTGTTCGTTATAGAATTAAAAATTAGTAAAAGGCTCGGTAAAACGTAATATTTTTGTTACTTTTATAAAATTTTTGTTTCAGTGTATGCTTACCATTATATTTTGCATCAGGAAGCTCGAAATCGTTTTCTCCTAATCTACCTCCTTGAGTTTTTTTCTTATTGACATTGACAACACAGGTCCTTTTATTGCAATATTTTCGGGATATGTATAGAAA
Source organism: Kuschelorhynchus macadamiae (assembly GCA_030620095.1). Classification (NCBI taxonomy): domain Eukaryota; kingdom Metazoa; phylum Arthropoda; class Insecta; order Coleoptera; family Curculionidae; genus Kuschelorhynchus; species Kuschelorhynchus macadamiae. The sequence continues at coordinate 1,672,587 of JAUTXW010000642.1, forward strand.
AATGATTGTGATCTACCCAAAACATGTATATTAAAAGAATATATAGAAAGTTGCAGAAGATAGTACACATCATTTGTCGATATGTTTGGAAGATACACGTTCTTCTGGTAATCCATTGCAACGGCGATGAAATCATTGCTGGTTCTATCTCGAAGCCTATCTGTTCGTTTCCTCTCATAGAATGACTCAGCCATTCATTCATTTTCCAATCTCCTTATAGCGACTGCGGCTTCTGGGTTACCTTCGGCTCTCAACCTGTTTACCTCCGCAGTAAATTTATCACAGGTACTACAGGTATCGCTTCGCGGGTGTCCGAAACTAATAATAAATTTAGTATTAAAAATATGGCGGTAAGTTTCGTAAGATATTTTGTCTGTCGGATATTTTTCTCTAAACATGTCAAACATCTTTTTGATGTTAAGTTCCTCAGGCAAGTAAAGTTTTTTTGAATCACCTAAACTATAGTGCGAGAGTCTTCCTTTAAAAGAATTAATATGATCAAAATCGTGTTGATATGTAGTGTCAGGTAAGCTCTTTACCTTTGCGATATGTTGGCCTCTCCTGTCCTTAGGTGACGACCCTATGCTTTCTTTTGCTAATCCCATGGATACTCAGAAAAGCTTTGTAGCAAACCGGAATTTCAACTATACGGTCGTCTTTTTTACCCTAATTCTGTAGGAAAACAAGCTATCATGAAATTTGGCTTCCTCTTTCGAATTCGGCACCTCTGAACCGGGGTAATCGAAATCAAACCACATAAATAACTATTCTGTTCATCGTTTGTGCGCAAATTGTTAAAATGTGATAAAATCGAATTTCGTTGTTCGTTTGTTGTAACTTCAAAACATTTCAACCGTTTACAAAAATATGCAACACCTTACTCGTGGGAAGCTAGTCGAATTTTTTTAATCACATCTTGCATCCAGCCAGTTTTAGGCCTCCTTTTTGGGCGTTGTAATGCATTACCACAGTCCATTTTTCTCCCAAAACACATCAAAACGCGTATCTATTATTAAGATTTTTCTAAACTTTGTTATTATCGATAAAAATTCACAATTCACGTTGGTACCGCGCCGCAAACTGCTTTTTAAGACGGCTTGACGCCGCGCCGCAGACAAGTTTCCACAGGTTTAATGATATTCTGTGGACTCTCCTTGTTTTATATGTATAACGCGTGGACACTAGTAGTTTTATACCTGCATAGCAAATCTTTTTGATGAACAGTCTATGCGACTAGTCGTGTTTTATACCGCAAATGATTGTCATAAGAAACAGCTTACAGAGTAGCACCCGATAAATGGAAAAACCGCCAAACCAAAAATTTGGACTCTCCTTGTTTTATTCCTGTACCCTTCAGTTGCTGCTGAGATACCGTCAACACACCCCGGCCGGAATTTGGCTAGGCAATTTTAAGACACCAGACGCAACTTGCTGATTTTTGTACTAAATAACTCTGATAAACTGATGAAAATTCCGGATAAAGCCAATGTACCATTTTCTGTACTAAGTATAGGTTTAGCAGGTCAATATGGCTCCCGTTTTTCTTACCCATGAACAACGTTACTTCGTATCTTCTCGAGAAAACGATAAATTTGACTTATTCTACAAGGAAAATAACGTAATGAATAATGCGGGGTAAATGACGAGTAAAATTCTCCGAACAGTCCGCGTGCAAAAACATATTGTTAAGGGAATTTTCTCGAGTTCATGGAGAATGATCATCGATCTCTGCGCAAAATGATTAATTGAAGGTAAACGGCAATCCAGCGACGTCAACAGCAAACTTGCGTGTCTTAAAGGACGACTAGTCTATTAATCATAACCTTATACGGGGGTTCAAAGTAAAAGCAACTCGACTGTATTTACGTTCCATTAAAGTTTAATGTTTTTCTAGTCAAATTTATTACTCTAAGTCCGTTTAAGAGCTTTCATATAGAGTCCGGTCAAAAAAACAACAGATTTTTACTTTTAGATTACTTATCTAAAAGAAGAAAAATCGGTAAATTTCCTTTACCCGCAACTTCCCTCGTTATTAATATTTCCTTTTATTAGGAATAGCAAAAACGCCTATACTGTTTTTTCAAACATTTTTATTGGGCGCCATTTTTTTCTTATGTCACATTTGATTTTTTTGACAAAATTAAAAAATTGGTAGTAGTTATTACTCCGATTTTTTTAAGACCTTCCTTTTGTTCCTTTTATATTTTAAATACGATATCCGGCTAGCCAAATACAGGATAAAGAAAAAGATATACATACTAAATATAGCAAAAATGTACATTCTTTAGCAAGAAAGAAAAAAAGGAACGAAGACAAAGAGGTTAAATTTAGAACGATATTAATCAAAAAATTAACAATAAAAACGAACAATGGAGGTAAACAAACATCCTTCTAATCTGTTGAATGTTACAATGTAATATGTCAATACTCAATTTCAATTCTGTTATAGTTTTTTTGAAATCTGGTATATTGGAGAAGCTATAAGAATATTTGTTCGTGGAGCTGGGGTTTAAATAAAGATCAAGGCGTCTTACTTCTAAAAGCAGGGGCGTGCGGTGAAATTTTAAGAAAGGGAAGCAATTTTTAGAAACTTACCTATTTGTAACGTAATTCGATTCTTCGATCAGTTTTCTGCAAATTCGTCAATGACGTCATCATAAAAACGTCGATGCTCCGACATATTTTGGAGGTGTATTTTCAATGGACACCGATGTATGCGAAAGCCTCTCCTGCCCCGTTGAATTCCTCACGAAATTTTTTATACGTTTAAGTGTTGAAAAACTGCGTTCTACTGATGAACTTGTGGCAGGTATTGTCAATACTAATTCACACAATTTCGAAATTTCGGTGTAGGCATCTTCCAGCTCCTTATCTTTTAAAAACTGCATTAGTTCCTTAGCGTTATTTTTTGCGCTAATGTCATCAGTTTCGTAAATCACATTTAGTTCAGATCACAGTAACACTAGGTCGAAGAACTGGCCATAATGAAGAAGAAGAAATTTAAACGCATCTTCTGGAAAAATTTTCCTTTAAATGCATCAAAATTGCAGAACTCAAGGAATTTAAAATCATTTAAACCGTTAAATCTATAATTTATTTGTTGCTGAATTTGATCGATTATTTCATAAAAGGGGCGTCTGTATGATGTTTGAACATCTCCCACCTTGCCTGTTCGAAGACGCTTGACTTGTAGCTCTACATTTAACGTCATCGTTTTCTCCCAAAATAGGTCAAAGTCATCTCTTTTTTGGCTTAACATGGACTTAAAATCATCCGCTTTTTTTAAGCAAAAAGCAATATCATTTGTTTTAGTTTGTAATATATTAAAAACATTGTCCGAGAATTGAAATATTTCTGAAAATATGTTCAACAAATAATTAAAATTAAAATCTTGTTTCAAACAGTCCAAAGACCCCCTCGAACTATTTATTGCTTCTGAGTCCCACGTTTCATTATTTTCTATTATATTCTCAAATAGTTCAATCAGTGATTCACGATTTTCAGATACTGTTAACACAAGTCTTCCATTATAGTTCCAACTAGTAGGAGCTACTTTGGGCAATCGTTTGTGGACAATGGAGTCCAAAGCTTGTGCACGTTTTGTTGACTTGGAAAAAAAAGCAGCCATGCCACTTAAACTAACGAAAAATACTTTACACTCTTTAATGTGATTGATGGACTGCGATAAAACCAAATTTAGTTTATGAGCAAAACAATGGACAAACACAGCACTTGGGAAAGTTTCTCGAACTTTAGCTTGCAGACCCCCTAATTGTCCTGCCATCACTGCAGCTCCATCATAGCTTTGAGCAACTAATTTTTTCTCTCCATTAAGTTCTTTAGTAACGTTATAAACTACGGTATATAATGCATCTGCTGTACGATTTTCGGACACATTCTTAAAACCTAAAAATCGCTCTTGAATACTTCCGTCTGTTTTAACGTAGCGTATTATTACAGATAATTGGCTAAAATAAGTGATATCAGTTGTTTCGTCCGGAACAATAGCAATGCAACGCGCCTCGCCAATCTCTTACTTAATTCTTTTTAAAATAATGATTGCAACAGCGGAAATTAAAACATTCTAGATTCGATTCGAGGTTCCGCGAAAAACCATTTAAAGCCATTAAACTAAGTAAATCTTGAAAATTTTCTCTATTTGAAGAAACCCTTGTTTCGTCATGACCTCTAAATCCCAATTCGTGCTGTCCGAGAAAACAAACAACAACGATAAGTCTTCTTAATATTTGTCTTCTTAATACTTTTTCATTTTCAAAAAGCAGACATGGCCAACAAAATAATTTACTTATATTTTCACACCCTTAAATTGTTCGTATTGTTTTTCCGGATAAAAATGTCTAATACAGTTTTTCATTTTTGTGGTTAAATTATTAGTTATTAAATTCATAGGCGGTTTTGCCCTCCCTTTGGAAATTATTTGAAGTGAAGTTTAATGTTGAAAATCCCTTTATTATTAAGACACACACCACACATTCACACACACTCTTCTTACTAAATTCTCTAACATTTTCAACGTTATTACCAACAGCGGCAGTTGACCGTATTTTCATATCCAAGTCCGTATTATTGTCTTCCATATCGCACCATGCACGACTCGACGTATGTATTACACAACACACGGATAGCCGTTGAAACAACGAACCTACTCCAACAATAGCTTCCGACCCCACATAAAGCACGCGACTGAAATGCAAAAATTGCAAACAGCCGGTGGAAAGTTCAATAACCTAAGCGAAGCTAGCGGCCCGCATAGGTTCTATTCGATTTCTATTGTGGCTCGGTCGGAGTCAAGGCCGCATTTATTATGGGCTTGATAATTAAGATAATATTTTAGCATTTTAATATAAACTAAATTAATGGTTTCCTATTTCAAAAATTACATTTTAGAAGATGTTTTTTAACTTTTTTTCGGGGAAGCACTGCTTCCCTTGCTTCCATGGACTGCACGCCCCTATCAGAAGGCATTCAAAATGCAATATAATTGAGCACACGGATACAATTGATCTTATTGTTTAATATTTTATATAAAAATATAATGGAGTTGCAAGATCGCCTGGCGGCCAACTTATTAGGGCCGAACACGAATAAAGCAAACAATTTTAAGAAATCTACGCTGAATTCTTCTCACACTAGAAATATGATGTATCGGACACTATACAATAGACGTTTAGTCAAGACCAGATCTTACAAAAGTCGAGTAAAGCGAACGCAGTGTAAAGGGCTGTGGAAATTCCCTTGAATTACGCAATATAAACCCCATTCCTTTCGATGCGTTTATCACCGTGTCTTCAATATGGTAGCAAACATTTATTAATATTCCACAGTTGTGTAAAATAATATCTTACATACTTAGGTGGAAAGTGTTTCATTCCTGTCGAGAGAAAAGGATGGTTTACCAAGGCGCTTAGACGATATTCTGACAAATATAACTATGTGAGAAATTAACAAAGCAAGATTCCTATATAACCACAAGCTTTTCCAACATCAACAAATAAATAGTGAAATTGATATTTTGATAATGGTTACTATGGTACTAAACCAACCAAGAATACAAACTTAAATTACTTGCATTTTTGATAGATTGTCATCAAAAAAGTATTTTCGAAGGCAATGAGCGATTCAGAAGAAATCATTTGTACTCCTTTGAGTACAGAGAAAAGCGCGGGAAGTTTGGAAAAAATTATGTAATCGAATAACATTGAAACATTTTCGTTATTTAATAAATATCGACAGTTACATCCGGATAAATGCCAGAGTCAGAAATATGTTTCCTTTAAACTTTTCAAATGTCAGAAATGTCAACATTACATACGTGGTTGTAAATAATAGTGATTTACCTAACTAGATACTATCCGCACGCGACTGCGCGAAGTTCGGTAAGCAGTTGAGTGCGAAAAACTTACTTTCCGCACGAGTTATTTTTCCTATGAGTGTGCGTAAATTACGTACCTATGTATTAGCAAATGCCATTTAATGAGGATGGTGAAATGAAGTATGTTAAAATTTTACTTATTAGAATTGATTACATCAGATTAGATTTGATCACAAATTAGAAGTTTAAGATATGTCAAATCTGATTTCCAGAATTCCTAAGCAGCATTTACCTTTAGCGACTTAACTAACAATTATTTATTGTTGGTTATAACGTTTATATTGAATGTACAGGGTGATCATTTATAATGTCCGCCCCCTCTAACTTTTTTATTTGAAGTTTGGTAGAAAAACGTCAAATATAAAAGTTTCACAAAAAACAATAAGCTATTTGCAGCATACATTTTTATATATACAGGGTGTTGCCGAAATCACCCACAGATAAAAGTTATATTTTTTTAAATGGAACACCCTGTATATTATACGCTAAATTAAATCCTATGAAAATTCTGCATATTTTTTGTATAACATGTCCTATACCCAAATACAATAGTTTTCGAAATATCTGCGATTTTATCATTCAGAAATAAAAACATTATTCTAAAGCTTATAATTTAGCTTAGGTGGCTGTGAAGTAGATCGATACCAACAAACAAAATATTTGTTTATAAGTGACAGTGACAGTTACACATTTAGCAACATTATACGTTCTTTTTATTGTAAAATGCCCTATTCGGAAAGAGAAAAACAATTAATTTTGGAAATTGTTATTACAACAAACATCCAGACTAGCGAGAAAAAAGAAAACATTGGAAATTGATGAAGGCAGTGATTTAAACATTTTACTAAAAGTGGAAGAAAAGCCCAATATTTCCATAAGAAAAATATCGGGAAGCCTGAAAGCTTCAAAAACAAAAAAAACTTCTAAAACTTAATTAATAATTTAGATAATAATATAATACATTTATTCTTACAAATGGAATTGTTCAACTGGTCCCCCGTTTTCTTCAATACATTTGATGTATGTTCTTCGTAATCGATCCAAAGCGGCAGTGATAGACTGGGAATATTCTTGATTTAGAATTTGAATTTCCGTTCTAATCAAGACTTTTAGGTGTTCTCTATTTTCGATGTTATTTGCGTTCACACGATCTTTTAGAGTTCCCCATAAAAATGCATCCATCGGCGTCAAGTCAGGACTGTTAGGTGGCTAGTTTATCGTACCATTTTTTCCAATCCATTCCGTGAACTGTTGGTTTAAATAGTCTTTAACCAATACGACACAATGAGGAGGAGCACCATCTTGTTGGAAGACGAGGTTTCTCAGTTGCTCCAATGGGAGCTCATCCATGTAGTTTTCTAATTCGTTCCGGAGAAAATTCATATAACCATTACCGTTTAAAGTATCTTCGAAAAAATGAGGGCCTATTATTTTATTGTTTAAAATAGCACACCACACATTAACAGTTTGACGTCCTTGAAATTGAAATTCCCTGTAGCAATGGGGATTTACTATGGCCCACTGTCTGTTATTTTTTCGATTTATCATTCCACTAGTAGAAAACGATGACTCGTCGGTCCAAAAAACATTTTTTAAATAATCTTCATTTTCATTAACTTTTTCCAACATGGCATGGCAAAATTCAACCCTTTTTTCTCGATGCCTGGGCGTTAATTTTGTGGTAGGCCTAATTTTGAATGCCTTGGATCCTGCATTTTTGAGAGTGGTTTGAATCCTCTCATAAGATGTATTTTTTGGATCAATAAGCTCTTCTCTCAGGCTTCCCGATATTTTTCTTATGGAAATATTGGGATTTTCTTCCACTTTTAGTAAAATGTTTAAATCACTACCTTCATCAATTTCCATGGTTCTCTTCTTTCTCGTTAGGCTGGATGTTTGTTGAAATTTTTCATAAATTCGATGAAAGGTTTTTTTGTCCGGAATGTGCATCCGGGGGTTAATTACACGTAATTCTCTTTGAGCCAATTTAGCACTCTTATTTGCTTTGATAAAAGTTTCCAAAATTAATCGTTTTTCTCTTTCCGAATAGGGCATTTTACAATAAAAAGAACGTATAATGTTGCTAAATGTGTAACTGTCACTGTCAGTTATAAACAAACATTTTGTTTGTTGGTATCGATCTACTTCACAGCCACCTAAGCTATATTATAAGCTTTAGAATAAATCGCAGATATTTCGAAAACTATTGTATTTGGGTATAGGACATGTTATACAAAAAATATGCAGAATTTTCATAGGATTTAATTTAGCGTATAATATACAGGGTGTTCCATTTAAAAAAATATAACTTTAATCTGTGGGTGATTTCGGCAACACCCTGTATATATAAAAATGTATGCTGCAAATAGCTTATTGTTTTTTGTGAAACTTTTATATTTGACGTTTTTCTACCAAACGTCAAATAAAAAAGTTAGAGGGGGGGGACATTATAAATGATCACCGAGTACAGTTTGTGGGAGTGTTTACATTTAGAGGAGATGTCAATTCTAAACACCGTTTATTATAAGTTGTACTACTTATTAATAGAAATGAAACTACTTCATCTTCAACTTTCTTTTCGGTGAAAATGTTATTTGCAATTTGTTTTGGAAATATGAGTTTTTAAATCAGGAATTTTGATGATTAGTAGGGTCTCTTTGTCTTCAATGTTATCAATGGTTAATTTAGTAAGATCTTCGCGACGACATGCATCTGCCAATCCAATAATAGTCAAATTAATCTATTCCGTTACTGTGAAAATACTGTTTTGCTGTATATTAATATTTTTTCTATATTTAAGAACGACTTAAACTTTAGAAATTTCACTTGACCAAATAAATCTTTACTTATACCACGCGGATAAAATTCAGAACTTACTATCGATAAAAGGAACTCCGGTTTGAATAGAAAGAAAAATTTACACTGAAATATATTTCTTAAAGGAACTAAATTTTTGCATTATTTGATTACTGTTTTTGAAAATATTGTTTTGTTCCAGATAAATATTTTATTATTTACAAACGACCTACACCCATGAAATTTTACTTGACCATACCTTTTTTAGTAAACAACCACGTGATGATATCCTGTCCGTACATCAATCTCATTTAAAATCCCGAAGACTCTTATGCCCTGACTGTATCCTTTTAGGCAAAAACCTTTCAGAGACCACTTTTTCTTTGAACGCCTACATAATGTAAATCTTTAAGGAAGGGTATTTCTATTCCCGCACAGAGACTACTGGCAAAGCATTACTTGCGGTTTCTGGGGGGAAATTTTGCTTTCATCTTCTCAACACTTTGAGGGGAAAGTAACAATAGAATTACGTGTTCGGTTCATTTTGATGTAAACTCTGTCATTTGGTGTGTAGAGCTGAACAGGTGGCTGTCGATTAGGGCACTGATTTTTGAAATTTATATATAATATTAAAAAAAAATCGGTAAATTTCTTTTACTCGAAACTTCTCTCGTTATGCATTTTTTTTATTAGGAATAGTGAAGTGTGATCTAATTTAGTTTAGTAGATAGTAATTTAGTAACACCCAATCTATTAGATAATGTATATATATATATATATATATATATATATATATATATATATATATATATATATATATATATATATATATATATATATATATATATATATATATACATATATATATATATATATATATATATATATATATATATATATATATATATATATATATATATGTATTTACTTGTTACACCATATTGGATTCCTCCCAATATTTCACCAGTTTCTACCTACTTGATTTTAGGGCGCAAAATTTAAAATAAATTGAGCAAGTAGTTTTTACATTAACACCTCGATTAACACACCCGCAACTTTGTTCGTCGTGTTGAATTCGTATCTGTTTATCCATTATTGGCGGCCTAATAAAATGTTGGATTCATACTAAGAGGTTCTCTTAATTTCTATGTAACACTTGATTTTTGTGTAAAATTTGAGGTAAGTTGGATAATTAGTTTTTTAGTAATAATTCTTTTAACATTTCATTAGGCTGCCATCTAGTTCCACCATACTAGATTTTTACCAAAATATTACCAGATTATCCTTATATAACCTTTAATGTTTGACCAAACTTTGAAGTCAATTGGGTAACTTGTATTTAAGCTATGCCGCTCACAGACAGATAGATAGACCCTCAGACAGACCGACAGAATTAATAAAATATATTTTTTGGCATCTAGGGACGCTGAAATGTTTTTGGACGCCATCTTGAATTAGTACTCACATTTTACCAGTTCATCTCTATACCATGATTAATTTATTGCGCAAAATTTGAAATCAATCCATTATGTAGTTTTTTCAAGCTGAATGTGTAAATTTTTATTAAGCCGCCATTTTGTTTTGCCATCATGGATTCGTACCAAAATACTACTAGTTGATTTCCACATAATATTTGATTTTTGTGCAAAATTTTTGGATGAGTAGATTTTTTGAAAATGATTTTTTTAAAATATTTCACTAGGTCGCTATTTTGTTTCGCTATAATGGATTTTTACCAAAATGTTACCAGGTCATCGGAAACCATTTTTTAGCTATACCGAGAACCGACCGACAGGCAGATAGGTCGAGCGAATTGACAAAAACATGTTTTCTCAATTCGGCATCTACCTCGGTTTTACTTCCCTTTAACGAAAAACCCGACTGCATAGAACTGAATAAGGAAGATATACATTTTCATTTGCTTCTCACTCAGGTATTATTTAGAATTATATACAGGATGTATCACTTAAAACTTCTGTTTTTCAGGAATTAACGGGCATATCAAAATTTCGTAAAAGGCGTTTACCTCATGAGGTTAAATGTCATTATTTGCGGCTAAAATGATAACGATGTTGTTTCTGAGAATAAACAAATAAATTGTAGGATGTTTAAGCTTCAGACTTCAAAATAAAGACGTATATTTGTAAAATATTTTTGTTATATACAAAAATTTGTTGCAGTACCGGTTACTGAGATATACTAGATGTTTCACTTGTTTTTTAAACCTCGATTTCTCGTACGCGAGAATATCAACCTTTGGAAAAATAAAACTCTTTTATTAAGTAAACTTTAAATATTAAAAGCTAAAACAATATTTGGTGCAAATAAGAAAAGATTCTTAGAAGTAGGCCTAGTTTTAAAATTTAGATTTGATGGCAGCATCGACTTTGTTTTAGCTCTTAATACTTACAATTTACTCAATCAAAAAACTCGCAGGTTTTCTCCAAAAACTTATATGTAAGATACGAGTATCCAGACAGACTTGAATATGTTAACAATTTTAATGCGTTTGAGAATCGTCCAACTATTTTAACCTATTTTTATATATGTACATCAACAATATAATATATAAATGTACCTATTAACAATTATCTAATTGTGCAATTCAATCTTCTGAAAACAAAAATTGTGTTACTATTCCATTTAGAAATGCTGAAATTCGGCCGAAACGTAGGGAAATTTAAATAATAACAGATTTTTTAAGGAAATGAAATAATTTTCATTACCTTGGACCACTCCACTACATATATATATATATATATATATATATATATATATATATATATATATATATATATATATATATATATATATATATATATATATATATATATATATATATATATATATATATATATATATATATATATATATATATATATATATATATATATATATATATATATAAAAGTATGGACTACCCCTAACAATTTAGGAGTCTGTAGGTTTTATCGAAAATGCTCGAACACGTTAATTTAGTATTTTAGTTTGTCACATTCTGATAACATTTATTTGTTTTTTTTATTGACATCTGTGAAAAATATGACGTAATCGACATTTTTTTAAAATGGTAACATATGGCTTGTGATACATCATTTGAAAGCTCTTGTTTCACTCAGTATGTTTCTAGATTTTAATGCGATTCTACTGTGTCATTTCAAAATGGCGACCGTTCAATTGTGCGTGGAACAAAAGTATGGACTACTCCTAATAATTTGGTAGTCTTCAGGTTTTATGTAAAATGCTCGAAAACGGTAATTTAGTTTTTTAGTGTCCCACATTCTGATAAAATTTATTGGTTTTTTTATTGACATCTGTCAAAAATATGACGTATTCGACATTTTTTTTAAATGGTAACATATGACATGTGATACATCATTTGAAAGCTCTTGTTTTACTCAGTATGTTCCTAGATTTTAGTGCGCTTCTACTGTGGAACAAAAGTATGGACTAACCCTATTAATCTGGTAGTCTTTAGGATTTATGGAAAATGCTCGAACACGGTAATTTAGTTTTTTAGTTTTCCACATTCTGATAAAATTTAATTGTTTTTTTTTTATTGACATCTGACTAGATTTTAGTCTCATTCGGTCATGCCGTTTAAAAATGGCGCTTGCCCAATTATTTGACATTTGTCATATTTTTGACAGACGTCAATAGAAAAACAAATACATTTTATTAGAATGTGGGAAACTAAAAAACTAAATTGTCGTATCCGAGCATTTTCCATAAAACCTGAAGTCTATCAAATTATTAGGGGTAGTCCATAGTTTTTTTCCACGCACAATTGAACGGTCGCCATTTTGAAATGGCTCAACAGAATCGCACCAAAATCTAGGAACAGCGAAACAAGAGCTTTCAAATGATATTGAAAAATGTCGATCACGTCATATTTTTGACAGATGTCAATAAAAAAACAAATCAATTTTATCAGTATGTATTTATATATATATATATATATATATATATATATATATATATATATATTTGGAATAGCGCAAGTAAATTCTTTAATTTGATACCTATCACCACGAATTAAAAAAATATTTATTTTCTATGTTGAACAAAAAGACATACTAGTTCCGCCATTTTGATGTCTTTTCATTTTACTAAGAATAGTCGCGGGATACAGAGAAATCACTTACAAAGTCCCAAACATCAGTTCAGGCGGTTAGGAAACACATTTCTGACGCCACAGATTGCCAATAGCCTCTGTTTTCATCAGAGGAGGCATTTATTACGGGTAGCCGCCTTAGAAGCACCTTTAGGATATATTAACTCTAAAAATGTATTAACTTTTTATATTCTTCATATAACTGACATTAAAAATATCTAAAAATATCTCGAACGATGATTTTTTCACGAATACAATACTGCCCTTTTATGAGGGAGGTAAAAATTAAAAAAAAAATCTACTCTTTGGAGTCAATATTCAATGTTGAAAAGTATTTTGTATCTGAAGGATAATGTAGATATATGTCACTTTTGCAATTTACTGTCGTTTCTAAAGCAAAAATTGGATGGTTGCAGACCTAAAAAGTCAAAGATATTTACTCGAACTGATACTGAAGCATTTCTTGTTGAAGCAGATGACCACAAATACTGGTTTCTCTGATTATTGGCGTCTTTTTATGCCTGTAGGAGATGCAAAAGATATCTAAGATAAACAAGGATTTATGAAAACTCGCATTTCAAATACAAAAACTAAAGAGCCTAGAAAATTGTTTGAGATTTTACGAAAATATTTTCGTATGCAGCCTTCATGCACCCCACATACAAGGTTTTTGTTGCCTGTAGAGACGGTAAATGCTCCACTGAACCAGATGATATTAATAATTTCGGACATATTTCTAGGCAGATTGTGGAGTATTTAAAATTACTTTAAAATTGAGAATATACTGACCATTGTTTCTGTAGTTCATCTGAATGATTTTTTCTTATAATTTGCCACCCGTTTAAACCTATTATTTCAAAAGATACAAAAAAGTGGTTAATACGAAAGTTGTACGATTTCATCTGAAGATTTACAAAGTGCTTAAATCAAAAACAAATGATTATCGGAAATTATAGAAATCACCATGAACTTTGTTATTTTAAATGGAACACCCTGTATATTTTTAAATTTTTAGATGCGCCTCATTTTCCCCTTTTCAAAAATATATAGCATGTCTATATTTAAAAAGTAGTTTGAGCTATTCACCTTCAAAGTAACACATTATGAGGTGCTTAACTTACTTTATTGGATCTAGATAGCCGTGAGTGGCCGTGGATGCAATTCCGCCATTATGATTCGTGAATCACTCTAACCATGAAATGTCAAATGAAACCAAAATTACCTATTCTTTTTGAATAATAATAATATATTTTATTTACGTTTTATGTTAAATTTATATATTTATAGCAAATTCAATATTAAAAGTTTTAAAAAAACAAATAGTTTATTCTGATATAATATAATATAGGTAATTAACAAACAACAAATACAAATGCTAGTGAATAAACAAAGATAATAATAACATTTATAAAATCTGTATTATAAGTTATTTACATGACCACCGCCATTGTTTAAGCAATTTTGGAACACGTGTCCCATTCTATTAACAGCATTGCTAACAGAGAAGAAATATTCGGTATTTAAAATTACTATTTCTTGCTCGATTTTTTGCCGAAATTCTTGTAAACTATCGGTCCTATTAAAGTAGATTTTATCATTCAGGTATCCCCACAAAAAATTATCTAGGGGTATGAGGTCGGGGCTATTGGCCGGCCACCAGATTGGGCCTTGCCTTCCGATCCATAAACCATAGCGATTATTTAAAAAATTGGTAATCGGTTGGACATTGTGAGGCGGTGTGCCATCTTGGTGCCAAATTAATCTTGTATACTGACGAATGGGAAGTGTCTCTAAAAGGCCCTCTATTTCGTTATTTAAAAAATCTAAATAGCGTTCGCCTGTCAAAATACCCTCAAAAATAATTGGCCCAATAATTGTCTCTCCTAATCTGCTGCACCACACATGCAACGACTTACGCCCTTATTTCTACCTTTCTTCAATTGCATGTGGATTTCGGGTTGCCCAAAAATGTATGTTTTTTCTGTTAAAAATTCCGGCCGTAGTGAAAGTAGCTTAATCAGACCACAGAATTTTGTTAAAAAATTTCTTGACAGAATTGAAGTCGTTCATTTATATTATTTTCTGTTAAATATTGCACTAGCATAATTTTATAGGAATGATAACCACATTTTTTCAAAATCTTATGAATTGTTTTCCGTAATTTCCCTATGAGTCTTGAAACGTCGCGAATTGACCGGTGCGGATTTTCTAAAAAATAATTCTTTTAAACCTCATGTTTATTAAATATATAGAAAATTACCTTCAAAATATAATAAAATATTAAACTCTTCCTCTAAATTTGCATTTGATCTTTTGAAAAAATTTTCCTTTCCACAAAATTTTTTACTATTTATGATACTGTCTTTCTAGATGGTAGTCGTACCTCTGGATTTTGTTCCCGGTATTGACGCACTACCCTTGATGCGTTATTTTGATTTGCGTTTTTCGTCTTCATTGAAAAGCATTATTATTAGGTATTATTTTTAATTTAACATAAAACGTAAATAAAATATATTAGTGTTATTTAAAAATAATAATTTTGGTTTCATTTGACATTTCATGTCTAGAGTAATTCAGATAATGGCTGAATTGCACCCACGGCCACTCACGGCTAACTAGATCCAATAAAATAAGTTAAGCACGTCATAAGGGATTATTTTGAAGACGAATAGCTCAAACACTACTGTTCTAAATATAGACATGTTATATAACTTTGAAAAGAAGACAATGAGGCGATTCTAAAAAGTTCATGGTGATTTATATATTTTCCGATAGTCATTTGTTTTTGATTTTAGCGCTATGTAAAACTTCAGATGAAATCCTACAACTTTCGTATTAACCACTTTTTTATATCTTTTGAAATAAAAGATTTAAGAGGTGGCAAATTATAAGGGAAAACCCTATACAGGTTGTCCCATTTTGGGTACTTTTGCGGGGTATCTCCGTTATTTTTATAGATAGAAAGTTGCGGTTTCCACGACAGTGTTCTATTTTTTCGTAAAACTAAAGATGCCGTTAACAAAATTTTCATAACCCATTTAGTTTTTAAGATACAGTGCTAAATTGAAAATATTGCATTTTCAGGCACCCCTCGTATTTCAACAGATAACTTATCAAAAATGTAAAAACTGTTTCTTATATAACTTTTTAATTTTTTAATATGATATGCTAGTATGTTTTATACCAGCATATCATATTAAAATTATATATTATTTGAGCACGGATCATTTGTTCACCCGCGTCCTAAAACATACAATAAAGAGAACAGGGAAAGAAAAGAGATAGATGTTTTGGGTTAAGTAGAAAAATTGGAAAGGAATTGGTGTGCCAAAAACGTATGGTCAGAGGATCTTGAAGAAATACAAATAGCAACATTTGCCAGTGGTATTTGCAACAAATTGATGCTAACGATTTATTTGGCATACTTGTTATCTAGTCAGACGAATGCTTTTTTTCAAGTGCGGGAATTTTTAATCGTCACAATACCAGGAACTGGCTTAGTGAAAATCAGCATTTAAAGTCTGGAAGGGCACAACAAGGACGTTTTGGAGTTGAGATGTCATGTTTTATTTTGGGCAGACATATAGTTTATAGGATTTTTGAAGGAGGTCTTACAGCACGAAGATACCTAGAGACCCTTGAGGAAATTATTCCAGAACTTCTCGAAAATATTCCATTAGCCCAATATAATGCTGTTTACCTACAGTAAGATAGTGCCCCAAGTCACAACTCTAGGCTCTAGGGAATTTCTTGATAATAATTTTCCTTAAAGATGGATAGGTACCACCGAACCTGTTAGATGGCCTCCATGTTCTCCAGATCCCTCAATTTTAAATTTTTTTTGTGGGGCTATATACAAAATGAAGTATATAAAACAATATTACGGCATAGCAGAAGTTCGAGAGGCGACTCATTTAGCCTTACGAAATCTGCGAATGAGACTAATGGTACGCTTTAACGCTATTCAAAGAATTATAAAAATGTACCAATTTGGCATTAGAGAAAATGGTCGTCAATTTAAAAATCACCTTCAACAATTTGTTTTTTCTTTTTTTTTAAATATGTTATTTTTTTGTGTTGTAAAATTGCTGTTACAAACTTACTGTTATTAAAAAACTCTATACGTATATGCAAGGTATTCAATTCTTCGTTAGCAATACGTAACTTTCAATTGATTACACTGGCCGACAAGATTTTTCTAACACAGGCCAGCTCATTATTTTCACAATGGAATTACTCTCCCAATAATAAAAAAAATATTCGGAAAGCCCTAATACGTACCATTTTTAATAGCCTAATTAGAACCTTTTATATTGGCAGGTAAACAATTTTATTGTGTAAAATTACCTAGACTGGGTTGTTTACAACATTAGACTTAAAATAAACGTTAAACATCACTCTTCTGTTGAGTTTCGAATCGAGTGGTTCTCTGCGTATCGATAAGCAAGTGTATGTGAAGACGAAGAAGTTGCAAAATTTCTCGTGACAAATTTTATTATATTTGTTGAGAATTCCTGGTCAAATCACGAGCCAGCCCTTTTTCCGAAAATGTAAAAAAGCCTACTTTAAATCTTTTGTTGTGTTAATTGGGGATCAAGATAAGCGGTGGGCTCCCCATGTGTGCTGTGTTAGTTGTAGTGTATCATTGGTGCAGTGGATGAAGGGAAAGAGAAGAAGTATGCCTTTTGCAGTTCCAATGGTATTGCGAGAACCCACCACTCATTCTGACGATTGTTATTTTTGCCTGACAAAGACTGAAGGTTATTTCAAAAAGGAAAAGCACAATATAGAATATCCAAATTTGCAATCTGCCATACGCCCTGTTCCTCACAATGCAAATTTGCCACTGCCGATTGCGCCTTTAAATTGGCAAGCTATTGATTTGGGAGATAATGGAGATAACCACCTATCCCACTTTTACCACAAGTCCCAGTTCCGGCGAGCCACATTTGATTGTTCAAAGTGAATTAAATGATTTAGTACGTGAATTAGGGTTATCCAAGCAACAGTCAGAACTTCTGGGTTCCTGTCTTAAGGAAGGGAACCTATTGGCCAAAAAAACAAAAATTACGAATTTCAGAAAAAGAAATACTATGTTTTCTGAATTTTACAGTATGGAAAATTCGTTGTGCGCGTGTACTGATATAGAGAGTTTAATGCATAATAATGCTTGATATTGAACATTCTCCCCGTGAGTGGCGCGAATTTCAACCGGGATCTCAAAATGTTAAATTTATACCTCTTGTTGATCCCAAAAATGTCCTTTTGCCTCTTCTTCACATTAAACTTGGGCTGATAAAAAACTTTGTGAAGGCTTTTAATAAAGATGGTGATGGATTTAAATACCTAAGACAAGTCTTTCCCCAGTTAAGTGATGCCAAATTAAAAGAAGGCATTTTTATTGGGCCACAAATCAGAAAATTGCTGGACCATGTCAATTTTACGGAGAAGCTTACCAGGCAGAAACTCAGAGCATGGAATTCATTTCTTAATGTAGTAAGAGGATTTTTAGGCAACAATATGGATGAAAATTATGAACAATTAGTTAATGAACTCTTAGATGCCTATAAAGCGCTTGGTGCCAAAATGTCATTAATTCACTTCCTTCATTCCCATTTGTCATTTTTTCCTAAAAGTTTGAGAGCTGTTAGTGACGACCAGGGTGAAAGGTTTCACCAAGATATCAGAATAATGGAAATCCAGCCATGATGGGTTACTACTGTTGGTTTTTGAAGATAGAAGGTAGAACACCCCATAAACGGAAAAATTAAAGTTTAATTTGTGTTTTAAGTTAATATTTTTCTCGTTTGCTTTTCTCTTAGATGTATGGTATGTTTAATAGGCGAAAACTGTAAACATTTTCTGAAATAATTTTTTCTATAGATATTAAGTATTATAACATTCGATATGGTTTTACAACTCTAACAAGAGACTCTACGTGCTACAACTTTCTATTTGTCATTTTCGTATTTGGATAGGTCCATTCTATTAGAGTATGGTATTCTGATTTGTGTTACAACAAAAAAATTTTTTTTTTGTCGGACAGTGTTATTATTCTTATTCATGGCCTACTATTAAATTAAACATTTAATTTCAGAAAATTGTCATTTATTTGCGTGTTTCTAGGAAAAAGTGCATACTATTATATATTTTTGAAAAGGTAAAAAAAGACAAGTTTTATAGTCTATAAACAAACAGGGTGTTCCATCTAAGAAAACATAAAAGGGTCCGATAACTTTTTGACCTGACTCTGTATGCTAATTCCCAAGGCGGAATTGAGTTCTGCAGCAAAAGTTATATAAGAAACCGTTTTCACATTTTAGATAAGTTATCTCATAATTGAGATACGAGGGGTGCCTGAAAATGCAACATTTTCAATTTAGCCCTGTATCTTAAAAATTAAAACCACACTAAGTAAGAGTAGTGGGAGGGTATGTGGGACGTTCAGTGGAAAACAAGAAGAAAATTGCAGCAAAAATAACAGAAAGAAAACGAGAAGAACAGAGCTCAAGTTGTGTTGTTAATAACGACATATTAATGGATAGTTCTATAAAAGTGTATAGTAATAATTCATCTGGTCAAATATTAGTAATTGTGTAATTAATATTTATCATAAATAGGTAATTTTAACAATAATTATTTCTTACAGTAGACTGAGTGCGATAAATATTTTATCGCACTACACTCAAAAAATTGAAGGTATTTTCACAAAAATTATTAAGCCATTTAACAATAATAAATTGTAAAAATGTAGTTGGAATTAAGAAAAATACTTTATTTTTGCGATTTTTATCTTTTGTGTGAATTTAAAAAGTGATTATACCATATATTTACAAAAAAAAAGTTTTTCATAAAAAACTGCCATAATTACAAAAAAGTTTTAGTTTATTACAATACATAATCGCAACTTATTTCCAATAGTGCAATGTCGTTTCACTATATGGCATTTTTTTTGTGATTTTACAAACCGCAATGTCAAAAATTACTGAAGTATAAGCGAAATTATCGCAATAATATTGTAATGAAGATGCTGGGTCCGGGTTAACTTTTCGGCACCCGCCATGCCAATCACGTGTAGTGTCGTTTGTCGTTTAGTTTGATCATTTGCTGTGTTATTTTTAATTGTTTAAGTGCAAGTTTCATTACAATAATCATAGTAAGTACATATAATTGTTTTACTATTGTTTATTGTTAAGTGTCTGTGTGGTCAAGGGGAAGAATAGCCCTTGATTAAGCTTTGCTGCATTCTTGATTTATTTTTATAATATAATGTACAATTATTGCTAATAAGGATGTTATTTATATATTGATTTGAGATGTATAACTGCAATTTTTGTGGATTTACCATACAAACAATAAGACAGTATGATTTACATCAATATAAAACACGTAAATAGATTTTATGAAAATGTAAACACTCTGACTATTTTATGCTTCAAAAATAGTTAGATGTAAAATTAATCCGGATAAAGTATATTCTTGTTGTTCTTCTGAGTGTCAATGGAAAAGCTGCCACTGAAAAGATTTTAACCTCGATTTTAACAGTCATTTGTTTAACCACATTAAAAAGCATGATTATTTGTATTGCCCTTTTCGAAGTATTTGTGATTTTAATAAATTATTTACAACTGTTCTTACATTAAAAAATCATTTTCTAAGATAATATAGTAATAATAAAGATGCTAGCATCACTATTGGCAACCTAGATGATGATATGGATGTTATGACAGACAATTATTCGAATTTTAACTGTAGTAAATAGATCGTGTCGGACGATGGTTTTGATCTTGACAGCCTGTCTTTAAAACTGCCATCAAATTTGTATATTATATTAAAATAGAATCAAAGCATTTTATTAGTAAAAAGGCTATACAAACCTGGATTAAGTCTTTTCTTGATATCTATAAATTGAATACAGAATGTATCTTACAAAAATTAAATGAGATTGGGATAATTATCCCCGAAAATCTAATCATCGAGGTCTTGTTTACTAAAGCTCATAATTCTAAAACTGGCATATTAGCCACATCATTTTTTCGTGAAAAATGTTTTAAGAACTAATTTAATTACATTGCTCCAGTTAAAATTAATTTATCTAAAAGTAATGACGATTCTTTTTGTTATATTCCTATTCTAGATACTATTAAGGCTGGTTTGAAATGTTTAGACGGTTGAACAACAATTTAGTAAAACAAGCCGTCACAAAGATAATATTTACAGGGATATTCTTAATGGAAAATGTAATACGGAAAATGATTGGTTTAGTAAAGAACAATGCATTAAACTAATTTTTGAACTCCATTCGATAAATAGGCTCTTAATGATTTTTTTTAATATAATATACAAATTTGATAGCAGTTTTAAAGACAGGCTGTCAAGATCAAAACCATCGTCCGACACGACCTATTTACTACAGTTAAAATTCGAATAATTGTCTGTCATAACATCCATATCCTCATCTAAGTTGCCAATACTGATGCTAGCATCTTTATTATTACTATATTTTCTTAGAAAATGATTTTTTAATGTAAGAACAGTTGTAAATAATTTATTAAAATCACAAATACTTCGAAAAGGGCAATACAAATAATTTAAATGATTTTAATGAAATGATTTTAAATTTGATTAAATTAAAAATTAATTAATTAAAAATGATTGTTAAAATCGAGGTTAAAATCTTTTTGGTGGCAGCATTTTTATCCGGATTAATTTTACATCTAACTATTTTTGAAGCCGTATGTATTCTGGCTATCCGCCATATTAGATTTTTACCAAAATGTAACATTAACCATATCTTTTTATCGTTTGTGTTGCTTTTTTATCCGGATTAATTTTACATCTAACTATTTTTATTTATTTCTCAGAAAATTTTATTCTTCTTAAAAGTTGGTGCATGAATAAGAAATAGTTTTGATAGTATTAAACTTTGGGCAAGATATACAGGATGTTCAAAAAATACGAAAACAGTGTATTTTAAAAACTAAAAATCACTGCCGTTTTAAAGGCCACAAAAAAAATCGTAATTAAAAGATATAGGTAAAAATATTTCCATATTTATTATAGTTAGGGAGATATTTAAAGTCAGTTTTTTTTTCGATATTTTAATCTAAATATCTCGTTAATAATAACTAATATGAAAAAAACTGTACCTACCGTTTATTTGTGATCTTTAAAACTGCCGTCAAAAAAATGTAATTTCTTGAAATTTTTAGTTTTTGATTACTTTATGGTATTTGTTGAACACCTTGTGTATCTCACCTAAAGAAAATCTACTTATTTTCCATTTTTTTTATGTAGGAAAAATATATATTCCTAATACAAAACTATAAATTTGGCTGCAAACTTAATGTTATTAGTTGGGTATATTTCTTGAGAACAATATATGTACGTTGTATGTCATATGTATGTTTTACTTGTGCAGAGTTCGAGAGATTTTTTATACTTTGTTAACTTGCTTACAAATAAATGATTTTGATTCATCTGTAGTTTGATTTTCTTTGTACGTAAATCCCAATATTTTATAATACATTTTTTTCTATTTCTCATTAATAATTCGGAGATCTGAATTATGTTTTAAAAAAACTATGCTTGCGAATTTTCACATTTTTACAATAATTAAAAAATAAATTTTTTAGCTAAATTGCATAATACACTTGATTATAAATAAGTATTTTTAAAATAAATTTTCTTGAAAGTATTGTAAATTAAAGTTGTGAAAATAATATTTTACAATAGATTTTGTGAATATATACTTATTTGCAAATTTATAGACTTATTTTACAGAATATTATTATTATTACAACATATTTCTAAAAAAAACGTTGTAAATTCACAACAATGTTTAAAACAAATTTACAAAAGTCTGACGAAAATATTGTAAATTCAAGATGTGAAATCACAATATTTTACAATAAATTTTGTAAATATATAGTTAATTTGTAAATTTATAAACCTTTTTTACAAAATATTATTATTATTACAACATATTTCTAGAAGCAATCTTGTAAATTCACGACCATTTTTGAAACAAATTTACAAAAATACCAAGTAAAATAATTTTGCAAATTCACCTGTTTACAATGAAGAAATGTAAAATTACAAACAAAATCTTTGGCAATAAATAACTAACGACTTTGTTAGTAATTTTACAAATCAGTTTTTAGAGTGTGGTGCGAAAAAGATTTTTATACTGAATGTTACATTTGTTACAAAGTTAAAATTTTGCATATCACACTGTATATATTTGTTTTTCTTTTCATTGTTACTGCATAACATACTGTACATATTTATTTTATTTTACATTTACATTTTTTTCTAATTATCTATTGCTATTGAGAAATGTAACAATTTGTAATTATGTTTTCTGTACAAAATTGTGGGAATTTTCACATTTTTACAATAATTAAAAAATAAGGTTTTTTAGCTAAATTGCTTAATTTTTATTTTTACAACACTTCTTTTAAAATAAATTTTTGTTGAAAGTCGATAATAGGAACCATTAAAGTAGTGAACTGTTTATTGCATTTAGGGTTTTGATAGGAAAATATATACTTAGCTTTCTGCAAATTTATTTACTATCTGTAATGAATATTTTTATTATTGACCAACAAAGTTTACTAAAAAAAACTTTTGTAAATTCACAACAATTTTCAAAGCAAATTTTGGCACAGGGGGTGGAACTTTATGTTTCTTGAAATTCGTATTAATATTAGAGTGAAATCACAATATTGCAAGAATAAATTTTGTAAATATATAGTTAAATTGTACATTTTATTTTTTTAACAATATTTTATTATTACTCTCACAGTTCATATAAAAAAGGTAAATGTATTGGATATATAGCTAATGAAGCACACACATTTCCTAAAAGTGACCTGACGTGATTTGTTTTGTGAGAGCAAATAGTGTAATTAGTGCTAAATTTTGTAATAGTATAGTTAATTTGTAAATTTTTATCTTTTTTTGGGTAGGTTGTGTTTTAGTCAATACAACATATCCCTAGAAGCTATCGTGAGTTTATTTTTGAAACAAATTTACAAAAATACCAAGTAAAATAATTTTGCAAATTCACCTGTTTACAATCGCTGTCGTAAAATTACAAACAAAATCTTTGCAATAAATAACTAACGATTTTGTTGTAATTGTAGAGGCTTGCTTTAATAGATCAAAAATCAGTGTAGTGCAAAAAGTATTTGGGACATGTCTCCGACATTTTCCGCTGCGATATATAAAATGCGCGACATATCACACTGATATATTTGTTTTTCTTTTCATTGTTAGCTATAACATACTGTACATATTTATTTTATTTTACAGAAGACTTTTTTAATCTAGAAATTACTATTGCTATGGGTGACGAAAAATTAACAATTTGTAGGTACTTAGTTTTCTGTACATAATTGGGGAATTTCCATGGCATTTAGAGTTTAGTTTTAAGGTTCTTGTATGCTATCCCATATCCAGGATTTTTTACAACATCTCAAGGAAAATCGATTTTTTACCAACGACTTAATCCGTGCGTTCAACCAAATCACAGTAGCTGAGGAGGACATCGCGAAAATAGTGAACTGTTTATTGCATTGTAGGGAATTTCCATTTATGACGTTTAAACTTCGAAACGCAGCACAAACTTTTCAGCGTTTCATGGATGAATTCCCATTTTACTATCTGTTATGTTTTTATTTTGACCATGGGAAAGTTTTGCCTCAAGACGCCCGAAAAAAACACCTCCGCCACATGGAAACACTGTTTAAGCGGCTTCAGCAATTCGTATTAACCCAAGTAGAATGTGTTTTTGGACTTGCAAGAAGTCCCCAGTCAAATTTTGTTGCGTCTCAAACGCTTATTTTATTTCAACCACTGCCAGAAAAGGTCGAAACAGTTCATATAAAAAAGGAATGTATTGGATATATAGCTAATCAAGCTGGTATGGTGAATTTCTACCGGAGATTCATACCCAAAGCAGCCGAGATTCAAGCATCACTGAACACAGTCCTCAAGAAAAAAATCAAAGGAAGATCCCTGTTACACTGGACCACAGAAGGTTTATCCTCGGTCGAAGCCAGCAAGAAAGCTCTAGCACAGGCTACCTTGTTGTCGCATCCAAATATCAACGCACCCCTTGCTATATTCTGTAACGCTTCAGACTCTGCCATTGGCGCTGCCTTGCAGCAGTGGGTAAATGATCAGTGGCAACCACTTAGCTTTTTCTCCAAGAAGCTCAGTCCTACAGAGTGGAAATATAGCGCTTATAACCGTGAGCTACTGGCCGCATACCTATCCGTCAAATATTTCAGACACATGGTGGAGGCAAGAAACTTTAGTATTTTCACGGACCACAAACCACTGATATATGCATTTCGTCATAAGAAAAGCCAAGTATCACCTCGACAGTGCCTTATCCAGGATTGATGAAGTTCATAAGTCAATCGACTACGACGTTCTAGCAACATCTCGGAACAGTGACGGGGAACTGACCAGATTTTGTCAAGATGATTCGGTCTTGAAAATGAGACAAATCCAAATTCCTTTCACTAACAACACAATCTGGTGTGATATGTCAACTTCAATAGCTAGACCATTTATTACGAAGCCATTCAGGAAACCAGTTTTTGACAGCATACACCAACTAAGCCACCCCGGCGTCAGAGCCACAGTGAAACTAGCAACTCAGCGCTATGTTTGGCCATCTATGAAGAGTGACTGCAGGAAGTGGGCCCAATCCTGTCCTGAATGCCAGCGTTCGAAGGTCTCGCGTCATGTCATTAGTCCAGTCGGAACGTTTGCACCGCCCTCTAGCCATTTTGAGCATGTTCACCTTGACATAGTGATAATGCCGTTATCTGAGGGATACAGATATTGTCTGACCATGATAGACAGATTTTCCAGGTGGCCTGAAGTAATACCACTGAAAGATCAGGAAGTAACCACCATTGCACGAGCCTTTTATGACAACTGGGTGTGCAGGTTTGGCGTTCCACTACGAGTCACCACCGATCAGGACCGGCAATTTGAGTCTTGCCTGTTCAAGCAAATTAATTGTCTAATAGGCACCAATCATATTCGTACAACGGCATACCACCCTGCAGCTAATGGCATGATCGAAAGGTTTCATCGCCAAAGGCTTCCCTTCGATGTCATAAGTCCCGCTGGACCGAGAGCCTACCCACAATTTTGTTCGGTATCCGAATGGCTTGGAAAGAGGACCTCGACGCTACAGCTGCGGAGATGATATACGGCCAACCCATTCGCCTGCCTGGAGAGTTCTTAGCATCCCGCTCACTGAATATCTAAGATGATGGCTCCAGCACTGAACTAAGTACACATTTTCTTGAGCTACGCCCCACCAATGGATCTAATCACGATGCAAAGAGAAAAACGTTTATTTTTAAAGATCTTCAAACAGCCACTCATGTTTTTGTTCGCCATGACGCTCAGAAGAAGCCTCTGCAACATCCTTACGATGGCCCGTACCGCGTCGTTAGCCGGGAAGATTAAGGCGTTCGTCGTTGACATAAGGGGACGCCACGTCACCGTCAGTATCGATCGACTCAAGCCAGCGTATATCTTAAACAAGAACCCAGAGAACATGCCACTGTCACAAGATATTGAGACGGAATACGTCATTCACCCAGCAGGAATCCCTAGAAATGATCAAGTCACTCTGCAACCCGCAGAAATTACCAGAACCAGATGTGTCGCGCAACGAGAAGAAGAAGCACACCAGCCACCAGATGGGAACCATGCTCCCGCATCAGAACCCATCAGCAGCAGAGCGACAGACCAGATCGGGCAGACATGTCCGGTTTTCCAACCGCTTCCAGGCTGGATTGTCGTGAATCTCAATCACTGGCAGGGGGGTGTTGTGGCGACTAAATGTCTCCCACATTTGTCTACCAAAGTTAAAATTTGCGCATATCACACTGTATATATTTGTTTTTCTTTTCATTGTTACTGCATAACATACTGTACATATTTATTTTATTTTAAATTTACTTTTTTAATCTAGGCTAATTATCTATTGCTATTGAGAAATGTAACAATTTGTAGGTACTTAGTTTTCTGTACATAATTGTGGGAATTTCCATCGGCATTTAGAGTCTAATTTAGTTTTAAGGTTCTTGTATGCTATCCCTTAATTTTTATTTTTACAACACTTCTTTGTACGATTTTATGTTGTTGCACGTTCGATAATAGGAATCATCACCGATAGTGAACTGTTTATTGCATTTAGGGTTTATGATAGGAAAATACCGAAACGACCCTTCTTAGTAAAGCTTTCTCCAAATTCCTATTTTACAATCTGTAATGAATGATTTTATTTTGACCATGGGAAAGTTTACGAATAGGACCAATCAAAGCGAGGAATTTTGGCACAGGGGGGGGTGGAATGTTTCTTGAAATTTGTATTAATATTAGAGGAGAACTCTGTTTTTGGACTTGCAAGAAGTCGGATGTGAATTTTGTTGATCTAGTTCAATAGACTTATTTTATTTCATTTTAACAGTGTTTCAATAAACTCTCACAGTTCATATAAAAAAGGAATGTATTGGATATATAGCTAATCAAACACACACATACGTTCCTAAAGTATCAAAACGAATGCATTATAACAATATTTTATAAAAATAAATATGACATTTTCCCTTCTCTTCATAATATATTCGTACTGAACACAAATGTGCTAAATAGTATGAACAGAGAAAAAAATCACCACCTCTTGTCCCAGCACATTCAATCATGCACGGTCTACTGGACAAAAAAAATTCCCATCGAAAATAGCTCATAATCGAAAACAAAATTCCGCGAATGGCATGGCGTGCAGATAGTATCGTGAATAATACGCGAAATCAAAATGCTGCTTAAAATGCAAGCAGGATTCTTGTCTGGATATTATAAAACGGAAAAATAATTTCCTGCTCCGAAATGTCGGGGGAATATCAAGCAGGATAGATTTAATCCTGCTACTGCTGTGCTGTAAAGGTTTCATGTTTTGTTTTTGGTTAGTTTTGGAGTTGTTTTACGTTTTTAAAATTTAATTCGCTTCGGAAGCTTTTAGATGTTCTTGACTGGTCTTCCGGATCTTATAAGCAAATTGAGCTTAGATAAAATACAGATAATCTTGTTTCTAGCTCGACCGGTTTTTGAGAGGTAATTACTGCCAATTCTGACGTCTTTTGATGCCAGTTCCAAAAATAACCTTAAACTGATATTTTTAAAGTTAACGTACCTAAAGATGCTTCATATACAGCCACTTCTAGAAAAATCATTTTAAGGCTCTTATGATTGCAAAATTGCAGCAAAATATAATTGCAGAACGCTGGAGCAACTTTCAAACTGCGGTATAAAATTGTTTCCTAAAAAATAAAAACAGAATGAATAAAATTACAGCTTAAAATTGGTAATGAAAGGATGTCGGACCCTGTTCAATAGACAAACCCTTCGCTGTCAAATAACGATATTTCAGATAATATTGATGATTTATATTTCACAAATTCTATTAATTCTTATTTTAATTAACACCTTTAACTCTCTGATATATCTCTCTAAGAAGTGGACATACATTTTATTATGCCCACACAATAGTTTCCACAAGTCCGCTGATTTGACGTAAATTGGTCATAACAATCAGCTGTAATATAAAATTTTGATTATCTTTTTTATGTATTATGATAATATATAAATTTGGAGTTTTTGTTTATAAAAACTATCTCTATTTAAGATGGCGCCATGGCAACTATATATAGTAGGTTAGTATATATATATATATATATATATATATATATATATATATATATATATATATATATATATATATATATATATATATATATATATAAATATATATATATGTAAAAAAATACTTTAAATATATATATATATATATATATATATATATATATATATATATATATATATATATATATATATATATATATGCCTACAAATATATATATACAAATATATATACATACATATATATATATATATATATATATATATATATATATAAATATATAAATATATATAAATATATATGTATTGAAAAAAAAGCCTACTTTAAATATTTTGGTGTGTTAAATGATTTAGACGTGATTTGGGGTTATCCAAGCAAAGTCCATGTGTGATTGTGTTACGAATTTCAGAGAAAGAAATGCTGTTTTCTTAATTTTTTTCTACTGATATAGACATTTTAATGCAGGAACTTGATATTGAACATTCTCCCCGTAAGTGGCGCTTATTCATAGACTCATCAATATAGCTTAAAAGCTGTGTTATTGCTTAATGGAGATTTAAAACCCTGTATACCAGTTGCCCATTCAGTTGCAATGAAAGAAAATTAAAAATATGCTCACGATTTTGGATAAAATGAACTATAATAGGTATAAATGACAGATATGTGGGGACTTAAAAGTTATAGCGATTTCAGTGGGACTTCAGGGGGGATTTACAAAATATTGCTGTTTTCTTTTCAGAAAGAAGCGAATTTCAACCGGGATCTCAAAATGTTAAATTTATACCTCTTGTTGATCCCAAAAATGTCCTTTTGCCGCCTTAAAATTGGCTGATGAAAAACTATTGATTTGAGATAAAGATGGTGATGGATAAATACCGCATCATAAGTGATTAAATTAAAAGAAGGCGTTTTTTTTTGGGCCACAAGTCATAAAATTGCTGGACGATGTCAATTTTACGAAAAAGCTTACCAGGCCGGAACTCAGAGCAAGGAATTCATTTGTTAATTGATTTTTAGGCAACAATATGGATGAAAATTATGAACAATTAAATGATTTAGATACCTATAAAGCGCTTGGTGGAATGTCATTAAAAATTCACTTCCTCCATTCCCATTTGTCATTTTTTCCTAAAAATTTGGGAGCTGTTAGCGACGGGCAGGGTGGGTTTCCAAGATATCAGAACAATGGAAATTCGGTACCAAGGACGATGGGATCCAGCCATGATGGGTGACTACTGTTGGTTTTTGAAGAGAGAAAATAGGACACCTCATAAACGGAAAAATAAAGTTTAATTAGTGTTTTAAGTTAATATTTTTCTCGTTTGCTTTTCTCTTAGATGTATGGTATGTTTAATAAGCGAAAACTGTAAACATAGTCAATAAACAGGGTTAAGAATTTTCTGAAATCATGTTTTCTATAGATATTAAGTATCGTAACATTCGATATGGTTCTACAACTCTAATAAGATAACCGTACGTGCTACAACTTTCTATTTGTCATTTTCGTATTTGGATAGGTCCATTCTATTAGATTATGCTATTCTGATTTATGTTACAACAAAAACATTTTTTTTTGTCGGCCAGTGAACAATATTTGCACTTATTTCTTTCTTCTTTTATTAGCTGTAATGGATCCAACAAACTTTGGGAGAGGTTCTGTTGGTTGAACGGCGCGAACGACTTTGGCTTTTGCATTTGAACCAATTTTTTTATCGGAATATTGGGTAAAAAGATAATATGAATTCAGCACCACAATGTGTATAAAATGTATCAAGATCTTCTTATGCCATCTTATGGTCTTCTTTCCAGTAGCACCGATCCACTGCTCATGTTTTGATTATATTTCAAAATAGGTAGGGATTTTTTAATTTCACCCCTCTTGTTTGCAACTTCAGCCATTGCTGGCAAAAATTCTGTTGAAATAAATACAACATTTCCTTTATCCCTCCACTTGCCTATTTCCAATTTGCATGTTTTCACCTCGGCAGGGGTACCTTTTCTATCGGGTCGTAGTTTTCCGATCACATAGGTTTGCTTATCTAGAAGAGATTTTGCTAAAGAGTAGCTGTTGTAGAATATATCCATATAAAGGAAATGTCTCTTATTTAATTTATCTTTTATCAAGTGCAGAACAACATGTTCGGAGTGGCTGTTTCCACCTGCATTTTCGATACTACCAATGTAAAGAAAAACATCAAGGATAAACTTATTTGGTTCCATGACAACGTATAACTTGATGCAATATTTATGCCTTTTTCCCTGAATGTACTAAATAAATCTCGTTCATTTTATTGTTGCTTACAAACTACAAATCTTATTTTATGTAATCGGTCTGGAATAGCGGGAGAAATAGTTCGCTCTTCATCTAAATTTGGGAACAGTTGAAAAGTGGATCCTTTTTCCCTTTAAAGACTTTCACACATGTGGGAATTGTCCATTTTCCAACGAGCGATTGAAGAGCAACGTCGATGGTACTGAAATTGACCCTGTAGAACTTTTAAAGAAGATTTCATCAGGTCCAGCGCCTTTCTTGGGATCTAATTTTTAAATTTCGTTATACACTTCAAGAGAAGAGAGTTCAATGCTATTAAGTTTGTGAATATTTTTAGAACACAACTTAAATGATTAATATGTGTTTCTGGCTCGAGAAAACTTTCAAAATAATTAGAAAATATATTACAAATTTCCGTTCCACTTTGAGTTAGTCACATAGGGCATCATATCGTTACACCGAGTCACGGTTCGGTAAACACATGTCGACTATAAATAGTCGGCCTGGGTCTCTCCGATCTCTTTCAGTGTTCCGATCCGGATGGATGCCTAAAGATGCTCGTGCAATCGAAAGCGAAACGTCGGAAAGTGATTTCTTAATAGGCCACAGCCGTGTAAGCTTTCGTTCTAAATTTGAGTGGATGTAACAGATATTGGCCTTAATTTGTATTAGCCATGCAACTGAAGCTTAAAAACTCTTACTATAAATACATTAATTTACTTGAACATTGTCCCAGTGATTGGCTGGGTAGGCCAATTCTTAATTTTATCCCTATTTTATTTTTACAGTTTTTGATCACTAATATTACCACCAAAACTTTTAACCTAACCTATAAAACTTCTAAAAATATAAGAAATAGCTTATTTCATTATTAGAAAACATAAATTAAATCAATTTCAACAATATAGTCCTCATCAGTATAGTTAACAAATCCTTTACTACTCACTTCAAACTTGGCATAACTTGAGAGACGCAGCAATACACTTGCCTTCTCTATTGTATTACAAACAAAAGTATGCTTTATTGCCACAAGAAAATTGTTACAATTTTATGGACAAAGCGAAATTTACCTTACCTAGAAAATAAACAAAATAATGAAAAACGAAATATTCATAAACAAAATCATATTTTTCGATAGGTCAATGCAAACACATAAGTTGTAAATTATAACATTCGTTATATTCGTAACATTGCCGTAAAGCGGTTAATGAATCCAGGTTACCTTAACAAAAGAAAATAAATATTACATATGCGAGGTGAATAATTTCGATGACGTTGAACTTAAACTTAGGCGATTGTTATCGTTATACAAACAAAATAAGTAAAGTTAAACAAAAAGTGTACTAAACTAATATATTAAAGTGTATTAAAAAATGTATATCTTTAATCTAACAAAAATAATTAATTTTAACGGACTATCAAAAGTTCATTCTTCTATAAAATGATTTTCAAATTCTAAGCTAGCAGCTGGAACTCAACACTCAAAAAGATTTAAGTAAACAAACAAATAAAAATATTTTAACGAGACTTACTCATTATAAAAATCACTAGCGCAGTAAAAAGGTCTTTCAATGAGGTACGCTTTGGGTTTTTTTTCGAAACAGTGCAAACATAGGGATAGTTTTTAAATGTTCTGGAAGATGATTGTAAAGTTTATGTCGTGAAATTTTAATATTTCAATTTGAATTCGAAGTGGTCAAGTAATAATCAGTGGCCCATGACTATACCCGTTACCCTACATAAACACAAAATAGTAAAAAAATATAATTTGAAAGAATACTCTGTTCTAGAATGTCGCCCGCTTACGTTTTATAAATGCATTATTGATAAGCTTTTAGGAGTTGACCCATAAAATATAAATAGCTATTCATAAAGTGGACGTATAAAGCCTCTTTGGAAAATACTACATATGACAGTCTATACGCGACACCGAACAGCTTTCCGAGTCGGCAATGTGTCCCAGGGGAATTTCGAGCGCGGGCCGTAGTTTAATATAAAATTATGTTCACGGCAAACAAATCGAGAAAGTTTTGAACTTATTGAAATAAATTGTCATAGTTTACAATTGATTCTTTTGTTTTCGACCGGTTTCTCATGAATATATATTGTTTTGATTGTATTCTATTGGCCCATAAGAACTTGCAATAAAGATAATTGTTATTGTCATTTTAATTTTAAAAAATCGATAAATTCGTTTATTTTTTTCTATTTGCTAGAAATAGTTAAGTTTGACTCAATTTAGTTCAGTACCTAGTCACAGTATAAATGTGATACATATACTGTCTTTTCAAACTTTTTTTACTGGGCGCCATGTTGTTCTGTTGGTACTAGTATATATATATATATCTATATATATATATATATATATATATATATATATATATATATATATATATACAGGGTGGCCCAACGAAAAGGTCCCACCCTTATTTATGACTTTCCTGGTATATTTTGGGAAAAACGCTTGGACACGTCAATTTTGATTTTTAGGGGGACGTCTTTTCATGTATGATTGTATAATACAGGGTGTTCCAAAAATAAGATATCGCATTACACTTGACATTTTTAAATGGAAACCCCCAATTTTTTTTCTATTTTTGGATTCTCCAGGAAGTTTTTAGTAACTTTTGTATAATAGAGTTTATACCTATCTTCAACCATTTTGAAGTTATTTGAATAATTGAATAATATCAAGTATTGATAAATTAAATTCAAGAAAGGGTCAAAATAACGAAACTTTATTATCAAAACGGAAACATTGCAAGGGCTACTGCCCGGTTGTTTAATACGTTACATTCAGTCAAAAATATTAACCATAAGTATGTGGCTAAATTAATAAGAAAATTTGAAGCAACTAGATCTGTATCTAATATTCGCCGGAATCAGGAACACTAAACCATTTACAGTTTTACATTCACATTAAAATTTAAACAAAAATTAGTTACTTAGCTACAATGTGTCAAAAAGTCAATGTGGTAATAAATGTTGAAAGTGGTGTCCGTTTACCTCCATGCAATAATAAATATTTTGCTCAAATCTATTCCTAACATTTTCACACATTTCTGGAGTTATTTGTCTGCATTCCGCCGTGATCCGCTCCCGAAGATCTTGGATGGAGTCTGGCTTCGTACTAAAAACCTTACTTTTTATATGTCCCCAAAGAAAGTAATCTAAAGGACTCAAGTCCGGAGACCTTGGTGGCCACTCAATGGGGCCGCGCCGTCCGATCCACTGATTTGGGAAATGGGTGTCCAAAAACTGTCGTACTGGAGCTACATAGTGCGGTGGTGCACCATCTTGTTGGAAATGAAGAAAATTTTCATTATAATTAACCTCATTTTCTATTATTTCGGTTATTCGTGGCTCTATTGTATTTTCCAACATGTCCAAGTACAACTCCCCCGTCAAGTTTCCAGGAATAAAGAAAGGTCCTACAATATGATTTCCGAAAATGCCGGCCCAGACATTAATTTTTTGTGGGTATTGCGAATGTACCTCTCGAAACAAATGTGGATTCGAGTCGCTCCAATATCGACAATTATGTCTATTTACAGCACCATGTAAATAGAAGGTACATTCATCCGAAAAACAAATGTTAAATAACAAATTTGGGTTATTGTTCAAACGTTGTGTCATTAATTCGCAAAACTCCAACCTTCTATCATAATCGTCTTCATTAAGCTCATGGACAAGTTTAGTTTTGTACGGGTGAAATTTATAGGATTTCAAAATTCTTTGCACTGTTGAGCGTGTAAATCCTGAAGAAGTAGCCAGACCACGAGTACTTTGGGTGTTGTCAAGAGCCACGTGTCCCAAAACTGCTATTTCTCTGGCTTCATTTCTACTTGGACGATTTTCCTGATTCCGGCGAATATTAGATACAGATCCAGTTGCTTCAAATTTTCTTATTAATTTAGCCACATACTTATGGTTAATATTTTTGTCTGGATGTAACGCATTAAACAACCGGGCGGTAGCTCTTGCAATGCTTCCGTTTTGATAATACAGTTTCGTTATTTCGACCCTTTCTTGAATTGAATAAATCATTGCAAAATATTATAATAGAACTAGGCAACTTAACGATTTCAAATCAAAGATAAAGTTGTTCTATGATTTACGATGACATTGACGGATGCTAAATTTCTTGCTGGTATCGGTGATTATTATTTTTTTCCGTATTATCAGTACTAAATTAAATGAGGCGAATTTTATAAAAAAAATTAAAAAAACTTCAAAATGGTTGAAGATAGGTATAAACTCTATTATACAAAAGTTACTAAAAACTTCCTGGAGAATCCAAAAATAGAAAAAAAATTGGGGGTTTCCATTTAAAAATGTCAAGTGTAATGCGATATCAAAATATTATAATAGAACTAAGCAACTTAACGATTTCAAATCAAAGATAAAGTTGTTCTATGATTTACGATGACATTGACGGATGCTAAATTTCTTGCTGGTATCGGTGATTATTATTTTTTTCCGTATTATCAGTACTAAATTAAATGAGGCGAATTTTATAAAAAAAATTAAAAAAACTTCAAAATGGTTGAAGATAGGTATAAACTCTATTATACAAAAGTTACTAAAAACTTCCTGGAGAATCCAAAAATAGAAAAAAAATTGGGGGTTTCCATTTAAAAATGTCAAGTGTAATGCGATATCTTATTTTTGGAACACCCTGTATTATACAATCATACATGAAAAGACGTCCCCCTAAAAATCAAAATTGACGTGTCCAAGCGTTTTTCCCAAAATATACCAGGAAAGTCATAAATATATATATATATATATATATATATATATATTTAATTTTACGTTTTTATTTAGTTTTTTATTGAAGTTAGAAATAAAACGAATTTAAATTTAAAACGAGTTGGCAAATATATCAGTATTTTCTTCCATACATTTTTTCAGCATTTTTAACACAGCTTTTGTTGCCTTCAAAACTGTTCTACTATTGATAGATGTTACAATGCGCCAAATAGCAAGTTGAAGTTCGTCAAATGTCTCTTTTTTATATACCTCTTCTTTGACATAACCCCGAAAGTAAAAGTCTAATGGAGTTATGTCAGGAGATCTTGGTGGCCAAGAAATCGGACCATATTTGTTGTTATGCATCTATTTTGAAAAAGTCTGTCAAGCAATATTGTGACTTCACGAACCGTTTGGGGGGGAGCTCAATCTGCCTGTCAAAGTACCGTCATAAAATATTGGCTCAATTATTTTGTTGGCTATTAGAGCACACCAAACATTAATACTGGATTGTATTTGCGGATTTTGGGGGATGGGCTGTGAATATATTTTCTCTTGACCAATAGTGCATATTTTTACGATTACTATTTGAAAAGTTGGATTCATCGCTCCAAAGAATGTGCTTTAAAATACAACAAATTTACAATTTACTATCTTAAATTGGTTTAAATCTTATTTCGGGAATAGGCAACAATTTGTAAGAGCAAATGGTTCTGATTCTGATTGTAAATTGATTACAAGTGGAGTCCCTCAATGTTCGGTCTTGGGACCTATTCTTTTTTAGTTATACATTAATGATATCACTAAACTAAAATTTAATGGAAAAATCTGTCTCTTTGCTGACGACACAAGCATAACATAAACAGATTTTGATACGTCTTTACATTCTAATATTTCCAGCGACCTTGTTATGGATTTGTCTGATTCCAATCTGCTTTGCTTCAATGTGGATAAAACGGTGACCTTATCTTATAAGGGGATTTTACAACCACTTTAGCTACTTAACAGCAATATTAAATACGTTGAGTCGGTTAAATTCCTTTGTTTGAATACAAATAACAACCTAAAAGGGTCTAAGCATAATGACACCTTAACTAAAAAACTTTCTACCGCCTGCTTTGCCATTCGATCAGTTTCAAAAGAACTGGACGTGTCTTTTGCCAGTTATTTCTCTCTGTTCGAATCCCATCTCCTTTATGGCCTTTCCTTTTAGGGCTGTTGTACATCCGAGCAATTTCTTAGTATTTTTAGGCTTCAAAACAGAGCAATTCGCAATTTGTTTGGTCTAAATATAAGAGCGCACTGCCAATACTATTTCAAAAAACATGACATATTAACACTTCCTGCATTATTTATTTTAGAAACCGTCTGTTTGATCCATAAAATTGTAACAATGTTCCTGCGACAATAAAGTATACTTTTGTTTTTTTGTAACCAATACAATTCAGTATTAATGTTTGGTGTGGTCTAATGGGCAGCAAAATATATGGGCCAATATTTTATGAGGATACATTGACAGACAGAAGATATGTTGTCAGAAATACTTGAAGACTTTTAGATGATGTTAACCTAAAACTACGCAATGAAATATATTTTCAATAAGATAGAGCTCCCCCCATATCATTCGTGAAGTAACAATGTTGCTTAATAGACTTTTTCAAAATAGATGTATAACAGCAAACGGTCCGATTCGTTGTCCACCACGATCCCCTGACATAACTCCATTAGACTTTTACTTTTAGGATTATGTCAAAAAACCTCAACATAATATTAGGCGGATCTCTCGATGGTAGAACAGTTGAAGGCAACAAAAGCTATGTTAAAAAATGCTGACAAATGTATTGAGGAAAATGGATAAAAATTAAATTGTTTGTATTTCTAACTTAAATAAAATACTAAGTAAAACAACGTAAAATTTCTTTATCTAAAAGCAAAATACATGAATAACTAGGTTATCTTTAACTTTAGGCATATAAACTTTTTTGTTCAGCAGGAGATTTGCAACTGAAACAGTAAAAAAATATACAGGGTGTCCCATTTAAAAAATACTATTTTGTAAATTGATTTGTGATAATTGTTTTTTGTTTTTACTATTTTAATCACAATTTTTTGCTAGTTTAACCGACTTTGTAGATCCCATCAATAAACCAGAGAGCAATAAAAAATCTGGTACACCCTATATATATATATATATATATATATATATATATATATATATATATATATATATATATATATATATATATATATATATATATATATATATATATATATATATATATATATATATATATATATATATATATATATATAAAAGCTCGTGTGCTGATCGGAGGTGGTAAAGTCAGGCAAGTGTTTTGTTACTTGTAGCCGAATATTAAATTTCTCTAAAAAATCTTAAATATTTTATTTAAAGGCAGTATTTTAACAATTAGAATAAAAATACATTAGGCCTTATTTTCTCAGTGTTAGGTCAACCCTCGGCTCTTTCCATTTAAAATGTATAAAATTTAAATTTAAATAAGGTAGCCTGGAGGTAAGAGGTCGGTCGAAGGGATCTAAGACTGCTTGTATGCCCCCTTCCCCCTTACATAACTTTGCTGACCTATTTTGGCGATGTTTTGTGAGAACCATGCGTTCCGATAAATTGAAGTATTCGAATGAACACTTTGTATATTTAACTGCTATAATTGCACTTTTTTTTTGTAATATTACATCAAAAACATTAAGGAAAAAATCAGACCTATCTTTCAAAATGCCGTATCCTCTAAAACAAACTCCTCTAAAATATCTTACCGCAAATTAATCTTATAATAAGTAAAAGTATCTCAAAAATTACAAGTTTCGTGCCTTTATTTTAACATTGGCACTAAAAAAATTAAAATCAGTTAGCCCAACTGACATAGCCTTTTTCCCGAAATACAAAGCACAATTTATCATCCATACTTTGGCTTGTTATGAAGAAATTTATAAAAATCATGTCGCACCTTTGTCGTATAGAATTAGAGTAACTCATGGTGTACACAATGATGGCATCGATCTATCACGCTTAGAGCCAAGAATGTTTTCATTCAATACGACGTGGAGTAAATGTCGCCTGCACCAAACATTAGACAAAATGCGATTTATAGGTAACAGAAGCCGTAGTAACATTCGTACCTCAGTTCAAATATGAACAAAAATATGTAATAAATTACCACTGTCACGACGATTACGTCCTAAATGGTTCAGATTTTATTGGTCAGAAATTAGTCGTGTGGTTGACGTCGTAGCAAAACGTACTTTTTTACCTTTCGGTACCTAATCTCGGAGATATACTCAGATGATCTTTAAAAATTGGATACATTTTTAGATCAGAGACCCCTCGAACGGTATAAAACAGATTTTCGTATAACTTTTGGATTTCCGCCTATTAATTTTGACCAACCTCTGACAAGAATTCGTTCTTACATTTGATTCAAATAAAAATATTGTTATATTGAATATAATTTATCGAACTCACGAATACTCGTTTCTAAAAAAATTGTTTAACGAATGGCATTCGCGCAAGTGAAAAAATTCTCGTCTTCCATTCAGATTTCTAAAACCACTAACGATTCTGCTATTTGTTAAACAAATTACTTAGAAACTCGTTTTTCTGAATTTTTCTGGAAAAATTAGATGCACTAAGGATTTACTCCCGATAATACATCGATGCATCAAGCTCTTGCCAAGAGACCAATCTTATCGGATTGCAACAAAGAAAAAAAGAAAAACAATTTTGTAAACATTGAACTAGACACCAAACGATACCTTTACTTTGAAGCCGCATATAATCAAAGTAATTTACTTTTTAACACAGAAAAAGAACATATTCAAAAACTTTAATCTGTTTTCTACAACTTTCCAACTTACTCTTTCTTTCTACGACGTACCAAAATACTTAAAAATCTGTTTTGAATTCCCAGTCCTTGTTCAGTTTTAGCAATATGCGTGATTTATCATTTATATATCCATGTATAGAATGGTTATTCTATACACGGATAAGAATAAGAATGGTTATTCTATACATGGAAAGGTACTAATGGTTGGTTGGTTATTAGTACCTTTCGTGGGTTATTTTAATTCATTTCGTTTCCTGCACATTAATTCAGTATTTTTTTGTACGATAAAAGTGTGAAGTTTAAACATACATCACTTCATCATTGAAGGATTCGACACAAGGTTATGCGATGATCTTCAGTGAAAAAAGGCCA
Source organism: Kuschelorhynchus macadamiae (assembly GCA_030620095.1). Taxonomy (NCBI): domain Eukaryota; kingdom Metazoa; phylum Arthropoda; class Insecta; order Coleoptera; family Curculionidae; genus Kuschelorhynchus; species Kuschelorhynchus macadamiae. The sequence goes on from JAUTXW010000642.1 coordinate 1,712,385, forward strand.
GATAGTTATCTACCACAGTCTGCAGAATATTTAAAAAATGGTGCAAACATAACGCTCCGTCACTGAACCACCAGAAAACAAAAATGGTTCTTTTTATTTGAAAACGGGCACTGAAGCTAATTCTCCTAAAAACAAGGTTTATATAAAAATGTCATAAAGCACTGGCTGAAGGACTTTTAGAGTATAGAGATAGGGGAGACAAAGCCTAAAGTCTTTAATGAATCACCCTCCATCTACAACAAAGTACAAAACAGTGACATAATTTTGTTTTATACACTTTTTGTTTAAACTACTAATCAAATATTTTATTGGTGCGGGTGACCTTCTCGTCCGTCGCCAACTAAGATTAGAGTTGTCAAAGAAACATCGTCGTGACCGGGCATGGGTATTCGGTGTTAAATGATCAGCGACGCCGTGTCTGTGACAAATCCCCAATATCGCTTTCACCCTGTCGAACGTGGATTTTACTCCAACTACGAGAGAAACATTGCTTTTTTTAAGTTTTCAGTCCTTTTACAACAAATAAAAACCCTTCCATTCGAAGGAATTATTTGGCGTAAACAATGTAATTCAGAAAATGGTAGTTTTAATTTTTTTTAATCACAATTATTTTATCCCGAGCGGCGACTCTACCCAACTGTGGACCTAATGAATTAAGGAAAATATAATGTATGTAGCAAAGCAATAATTTACTATTAGTTGATGGCAAAAAACTTGGTCCGTGTGTTCTGGTGGGATTTGTGTACGGGTGTGACTTCGTCCTCGTCATCGTTGTGGTAAATGTACTTTATACATCTCCGTTTCTATATCTCGGGGAAGGGTTTCAGATACATTATTGAAATTTGGTACGCCTTTAGACTCTCGAAACGTATCAAACAGATTCTCGTATCATTTTCGGATTTTCGTCTATGGTTAAAGAACAATGTCTTTCATAATGTCCTTTGATACACGATGCAAAAAATGTGAAATAATTATTTGAAATTCTTTAGAAACATTCATCTCTCTGGTTTTCAGGATCGAAGTTTGGAAAGTATTTTTTTTTTAATTTTTGAACCTGTGTTTAGGTCAAAAGCAAGAGCCCTCTGGTGCCGAACCAATTCAAGTTTTCGACAGAAGCATAGATACGAGGAATAATTCTTGTATAGGTTTTTTGCTTAAAAATTCTAAGCAAATTAAGGTCATCGCAGCGAAAAAAAATTATTTTTTAAATTTTACTATTTATTTTTACTAAAAATTAGTTTTATGGAAAAAATCATAAGACAAAAATGAGACTACAAATAAGTATAAAACTGCATTTGAAAATAAAACTAAATGTTTCAGGAACAAAAAACTACTTATGCAAAATTTAATTGTCCCAGTTAGAGATTTTACCCGCCACTGACCAACATTAAATTCTATTATAATATCCTGCCAGAAAACTGACACTATCGGATAAAAACTAAAAGAGTTAAGATCTTTTGAAAATTGAACTAAAAACCAAACAATACCCTTACTCTGATGCCGAAGTTTAACATAAATAATTAACTCTTTTCACACAAAGGCAAATCAGATTAAAAAAAATGTTTTATTTAATTGTAGGGCCATAAAAACAATTCCTTGGGTATTTTCGAAATTGGCAGTATGAAATATGGATGTTTTTAGGATCCATAGTTTAGAAAAATCTCCTTAAGAAAATGTGGTGACATGTCTTATTGTACCGCGTATTTTCGTATATTTTGCGCTCCAAGGTTTGTTTTAGAAAATAGAAAAAAAACTACAATTACCAAAGTCGTAGGGTTTTTCTTGAACTGTCAGAAAAATATCAAACTCATTTTTTTTTAAATAGTACACCCTATATATTTTGTCCGTAGTCCCAGTATTGCTCATTACATCAAAAAAACGAAGAAAATGAAAACTATTTTTCGGTTTTACGCCACAGAATTCATAAAATTAGAAAGACTAATTTACCTTAAAATTTTAATCTGTGGTCTTTAGTTCTGAGTCCACCGAGCACTGAAAAAAAATCTACCCCCGTCTGGCGTCTACAGTAAACCAAAAAATAGAAAACCAAGAACAGTATATCACTTACGTTTTATATCAGAAATTTAACCGGAATTAACAGAATGTACCTAGAGTATGTTCATTTCAATTAACTGTATTTTAAGGTGTCCTTTTATAATTCAGTAAAATTGACTGAACAAGATGCTACACAATTATCTTTATTTAGGAGTGCTGAGGCACTTTCTTTTATTTTACGTTTTTTTGGTTGTTTGCCAAAATTCTAGAAGCATTCCAATTAATTTTATGTTTGCTATCTAATAAGTGTTGGTAAATGTTTGATTTTTGAAATTCCCTATTTTTATGCAAGTTTGGTGTTCCTTAATTCTTTTGGCTAATAGCTGGAAGGTTTTACCTGTGTAAAAATTTATTGCATTGAGATGGAATTCCACAAATAACATTTTTCATATTTTCTTATTCCTTGTTAGGTTTTTTTGTTGTAAATTTGCTTCTAAGGGTATTTTGTGTCCTAAAGGTCATTCTTACGTGAAAACGTTTACCTATTCGTTTTATTTTATTTGATACGTTAGGTATGTATGGTATAAAGAAGTTTATAATTAGTCTATTTCGGTTTTGTTTGACATTTGGATTCTCAAATTCATAAGAACATTTTTCAGTAAAATAATTAGGATAATTATTTTAATTTAAAACATCTTTTGCTCTATCATATAGACTTTTTAGAACTCCCCTTTTAACTATCATTGAATGATTTGAGTAAAAATTTAAGTATCTGTTTGTGTGTGTAGGTTTTCTGTATATTTTTGTTTCAAAACTGTGTATGTCTTTTTTAATTAGTATTTCTAAAAATGGAAGTTATAGGTCTGTTTATGTTTCAATAGTAAATTTAATTCTCGGTTCTTTGGTGTTAATATGATTTAAAAAATTGTAGAAATGTTGATCGTCATGTTCATAGATACAAAAAATATCATCATTGTTTCTCCACCAAACTATGAATATAACTTGATTCAAAATTTTGCATGAAAATATTATTTAGTAAAGGAGATATAGAAGACCCCACAAACATGCCAAAATTTTGTTGGTAATATTCATTTTTATATTGAAAATAGGTACATGTGTGAAAAAAACTAACGATATCAAAACATACCAGTGTATTATTTAGATTTATTTGAATATTAGGTTTGTGAATTTTTAGTACCCCATAGAAATGTGGTGTTTACTGTGGTGTGGTGTTAATTTAGAAAGTCCAATATCTATAAATTGGTCAAAATGTTTTTTAAGCATAGTGTATATTTTTCTTTCTATGTGCTCTGTTGGATCTATATTAAATTCTGACTAAGTGTTTAATAAAGCTCAAATTTAAGCCAGGCTTCGTCAAAACTAAAACTGTTTTTTTTTATTTCTTTTCTTGTAAAAGCTTAAAAGGGAAAGTTGTATCAGATATATTTATTTTTATAATTCAAATAAATAAGGTAATAAGGGACGGTGTGGTTGCTCCTAAGAGAGATTATACTGGGCAACAAATTTCAACTCTTTTTGGATTCAAATACATACAAGTAACTAAAAAATATCTATTAAAGAATTTAGTTGGATCGCAAAAAAAATCTGAAATATTTCGTCGCGTTAGAATAACAAAGTTCTAACTGCATTTTTTGCCAAAATTCAGATTTTAATGTATTATAGTTGTATCTGCTTTATTTTTACTATTTTGGTAATAGTGGCATCATCTGTGTACTAATAACCGAAATAACATGATTACAGAGTTCTAACTGCATGCATTTAAACTGCATTTTCAATATTACAGAGTTCCATCTACGGTCAAAATATAACAAAGTTCTATCTGTCAAAATCTAGATGCAGATAGAACTTTGTTCTCGAAGCTGCTAGTGAAAATCAATAAAAATGTCAATATTCAATTGTCAATATCAATTCGCGCCATTTTTCGCGGTGGTGAAATTTTTACTCGAATTTTTGTGAAAATATCGACAAAATACCTGATACCTAATGCATTCACGAAGTTCCAAAATACTGGAAATGGGTAAGTTACATGCCATGCATTTTTTTATATTAATATAACAATTAAACACTGTTTAGCATGGAATTTAGCATGTACTGCAGATAAAGATGCAGGCATCAACTATAAAAACGTTAATATGGTTATTACCACTCCTAATAAACATCAACTTACTATCCAAACACAAGAAGAAAACACTAGCTTCAGTAATGTGTCTCAAAATATAACTGAAAAGTAAGTTACTTATGATTTTTGGTGTAAGTACTTACACTCATTAATGTGCGTTTTTAGTGTAACCGTTACAAATAATATGATAATTCCATGTCAAGGTAATATCACTCTTCATGAAAATTCAGTGCTGAACGACATCTTGGATTTGGAAAATTCAATAAGAAGTAGTGCCGTAAATGCCTCGGATGAGTCGCATAATAATCAGAAGTAAGTTCAGATTTAAAGCTCAGATTTTGCGGTAGATGCTTTATTTAAACTACCTAATTGATTTTTTTTTAGTGTCATACAAGTGGAAAATTTTCCAAGCCCTTCTCAAATTAACATGAGTAGTGATAAAAATCCTGGCCAAATAATCGAAATGTTTCATGAAATGGGAGAATTTGATGATCTGCCTGTTGTAACTGATATCAGTAAGCCGCAAAGTAATCCAAGGTAAGTAAATTTGTTAGTCGCAATTTTCTTTCAGTACATAAAACCATAATTATGTATACTAATCCATTAATGTGTTTTGTAGAGTCATTGAAACAGAAAGTCCAACAGTTGCATGTGAAGTCATTACTATCGACATTTTTGACGCACAAGGAAACGTCGTAAATAATATTAATCAGCTCCCTGTCACAACACAAAACGAATTAACAGAACAATGTATTGTTGTTAATCAAGCAGAAATCCTTCCCGAAAATGCTGTAGAAGATGTCCAACAAGAAAAGAAAGAACGATCGCGAAAGCGCAAAACACAACCCAATGAATGGAAAGTTAATGTTCGAAGAAAGAAGTGTCAGTCAGGAGAAGAATATGTAAACGTCAGGGGAAAAGTGGTTAAGGCAAGAAAGATTCAAAACAAAAAAAATTGTTTACAGAAATGCAAGTTCAATTGTGCTAAACAAATATCAGAAGAAGAAAGACAACGAGCTTTTGATTCTTATTGGTCTCTGACCCAAAATGAAAAGTATCTGTTTCTTAAAAATTTTACTAAAAAAGAAATTAAAGGCCGAAAGACTACCGGGGACAAGGAGTCACGAAGATGTTTTTCATTTAAGTATTTCATTCAAATAAAAGGAGAAGACATACGAGTATGCAAGAAATACTTTTTGGGGACCTATAACATATCTCAAAAACCTGTGTATACTGCTCATGTAGGACCAGGCATTAAAAAAGACAACAGAGGAAAACACGGCAAAAATAGTACAGCGAAACAAGAAATAATAAATCACATTAAAAGTTTTCCTGTTATAGACTCACATTACTGCAGACAGAACACGAAAAGAAAATATTTAGAATCTAATTTAAGTATCGTTAGAATGTATGACTTATACAAGGTGTGGTGTGAAGATAAGGAGATTACTGCTGCCAAGCTGTCCTACTATCGCCACGTTTTTACCACGGAGTTCAATTATGGTTTTCACATCCCAAAAAAAGACAGGTGTATAAAATGTGAATCGTTTAAAATTAAAAATCAAGAGGACCCACTTACATCTGAAGAAAAAGAATCGTACGAAACACATGTTAATATTAAAAATCAGATGAGAACAGAAAGAAACAAAGATAGAGAAAATAAGGTACCAACTTTGTGTTTTGATTTGGAAAATGTCATCACTTGTCCTCGTTCTGAAGTCGGCGACTTTTTTTATTCTCAAAAATTAAATATTTACAACCTTACCGGACATTTTTCCACCACTGGGCAAGTCTATTGCGCTATTTGGACAGAAGCAAAACAAGGCAGAAGTGGAAATATTTTGGCTAGTGCATTCAGAAAAATTTTAGACCAAGTTTTGCAAGACAACAACATAACGGATTTAACTACTTGGAGTGATTCATGTGTTTCGCAGAACCGAAATTCCTTTATTTCATTTGCAATAATCGATGCAATGAGAGATCATCCAGAATTAAACAGTATTACAATGAAATATTCAGTACCTGGCCATGGTGCTATTCAAGAGGTCGACAGTGCACACAGCAGCATTGAAAGGTACATGAATAAAACGGAATTTTATTCGCCATTAAGTTTTATGAAAAACTTAAAATCAATCAACACTAAAAAACCCTACTGTATTTTACAAATGAAAGACGATGACTTTAAAGACTACGAAAGTTGCTCCAAGAAACTATTGTTCAATAAAATTCCTTTTTCTAAAGTTGCCGCCTTAAGATTTACCCAGAGCCTATCAGAAATTGAATACAAATTAAATCATGTTGATGAATTTGTAAAGGAAACTTTAAAACCCGACCGAACAACAGCACGGCGAAATAAGGCTTCACAAAACCCCAAAAACACAAATGAAATGTTCAAATCTCTAATGATGACGCTAAAACCACAAAATTTACCTATAAAAAACAGCCTTTCGGAAGATAAAATAAAAGCTATAAAAAAAATGATGGCAGGTTGTATGCCCGATTTGGACAAAAAATATTTCGCCTCGTTTTTAAACAGCCTTAAATAAAAACTGCCGAAGTTGAATGTAACCTAAGTACCTACATTATATTAGTTCCTACCATAGATATAAATTAATGTTGAATAATTAGAAGTAGTGATTTGTAACATTTTTTTCTAGTGCATTGTTTATTACTTTTCCTACACAGTTCACATGTTTAATAAACGTTTTGTTTAAATATAATTCCGGATGTTTTATTTCACAATACAAAAAAACAAAGTAAGTGGCACTGACAACTTTGTTATTTTAACTTGATTCCTAGTATACAATATAATCATGACACTATAAGGTTTATCTGCCACATAGAACCTTGTTAAATAAGCTCAAGTTCCCTCATTTATAAAACAAAGTTGTATCTGCTAATGTCCACTTGAAAATTAAAATAAATGGTATATTTTAGACTGCTTTTAATTCCTTTTTTTGATATAGGGTATTTACCACTAATTTTCTGTAAAGACAGTTTTTGATTTAAAGTTAAACTAATGAAATGGCACAACATCCAATATTTCGACAGCGATTTCTCAGAATGGCCTTAAGACCAGATAGACTTTTGTTATTCTAACGCGACGATTTGTTACAAAATTTTAATTTATAGGCATATACCGGGTTTGAATACGATGGAAAAAAGTAAATTTACGTCGAACAGGTCCAATTTGGAAACAAACTGTTTATGCTATGGGATACATATGTAAATCGCGCTCATTCTAAAAATATTTTGAATTATACGGGGTGTGTCAAAAACGTAGGGCTACTAAAAGTTGTATTTTTTTAAATGGGTCACCCTATATGTGACTTGATTTTTAAATTCTACATAAAATTCTAACACTTTTTTGTATAACATGTTATATGGCTAAAATTGATACTTTCTTAAAATTTTAATGACCAGTGATTTTGATGTTGTACCTCTCGTACCCAGTGGGGATTTGTTATTGCATAATAATGCATATTATGCCTGTTTACAGCTCCATTGCTTCTAAATGTAGCTTCATCGGAAAACATGATATTCGCTAAAAAGTCCGGATATGCTTCTATTCGCCTTATCATTAAGTTGCAAAAGTTAACACGCCTTTCAAAATCTTCATCGTGCAACTCTTGGTGTAATTCCATATGATATGGATGATATTTATATCTTCTTGTGGTCCTGCTAACTGTAGATTGCGATGTCTCAGTTAAACTAGCAAGTTGTCGACTACTTACACTGGGATTTTCTTCTATATGAAGTAGAATTTCCAACTTTTTATCTTGATTTGTAGCAATTTGATTGACAACTGTTCTCTTCGAATATGCCACATTGCCACTAGCATCAAATCTCTCCATGACATTTTGAAGGGCCACTTTAGAAGGCGCACGTCGCACGTAGGTCCTTTTCATTAATCTAGGCGTGCAAAAGTCGTAAAATTTAGCCGCGTTAAATGGATTTAAACTTATTTTATTAGGTACTCAGATAGCCATGGAAAACAAAAGAACCGTTGCCTAGGAGACGCCGCTAGTCGATATAAATAAATACCTGCACGAAATGACAATTTGTCAGCGGATGTTGTGCATATGCATGTACTTGATAACTATTTACGGAGTTTCGAATCCAAAAAAACTTGTGTCAGAGAAAAATTGTTTAAAACGAACTTTTGTAATTTGTACCTTGAGGTATGTCCAAAAAATTGTGTAAAGTTTGTTTTGATATTTGCTAATTTACCAAAGTAATTATATTAAAACTATTATAGAGAAAAAAGTACTACAAAAAAAGTTAAATTTTATTAGATTAGAGTAGAACTTATGTGATTGAAGAGGATTGGTCTAAAGGTATTTTTTTTTTAATTAACTTTTATATTATAATTGTAACGGTAACAATTTTGTTTGCCGTAATTTGCCGCATCTATTTTTATTTGATGTTTTCTATCCATTACTCTAACTATTTTGCCTGATAATCGATCTGCCTTTCAAGGCGTTCATCATTACGGGTACTAGGCGTTAAGCCATAGGGGGGTGTGCGGTATCGTTTCTGTAGATTAAGTGAAACCTACAAATTTAGGTTTGTCTTAATTATAGGATAAATATTTAATATAATAGACCATCAAATTCGGTAGCTTAGTAACGCTATGATGTCAAAAGATAGGTGAAAATCTTAGGTTACTAATTCTTATTACCATATAGTATTCTAAAGTCTTGTAAAGACTAATAAGGAATGAGAGTATTATTTATACACATTTTTTAATTTAATATAAAGCAAGCTTCTGAGTGTTTTTAAGAAAAATTCGTTAAGGGGAAGGGGGTGAAATAGGGGGTTGATTGGTAAAAATTGCATTTTTATATAAATAATCAAATAATACTTTTTTATGGGATTCTAATGGTAAAGCTAGGGTATTATTTTTAGGAAAAAAAGGGGTAGGGGATGAAAATTTTTAATTTTTTAAAATTAATTACAAAAAGTCGAGTGTCATTTTATGGGTGTCTAAGGTTATAGATTTTAATTTTTTGGATTTATTTTGTATGTTGACAAAAAAATGAAGATATAATTTTTTTAAATTCTGTCACCACTAGCCAAAAACAGTTTTTTGTATCCGAGTAGCTTAGGATTTCCAAAGAATTTTCTAGCTATATTTTTAGTTTTAGTGGTATTACAGCCTTGCTTAAATCTTTAACTTTTATCTCAAATTTTCTTGGACTTATTTTTTCTCGGTTACCTCCTGTTGCTCTTTTCCAATCTTCCATTGCTTTATATCAAAGCGATATGATAGATGATGCACTCTATGCATTTAATCCACGCTTAGACGCTTGTCCAAATTGTTCGTTACGCACTTCCTCAAGGTTATTCATTGTCTTAGGCGAAGCTCCGCAAATATGACAGTTTTGAGCACCTTTGTGACGGAAAGGGTGTTGCCTGTTTGCTTCTCAAAAAATCTGCAGTTTCCACAATATACTCAACCTAAATATCACGTTTTTTCTCAAAAGGTAAAATAATTATAGTCTGTATTTTTTTCGCATTATTAAAATAACTTAATTTAATTTTTGCTCCAAATATGACAATTGGGGACTTTTTTTATAAATAAATCTTAGTATTACATCTTTTCTAAGGGTGTTCTTGCATTTAACTGCAAAACTTCCAAGACCGAAAAGTAAACAGACTTTTGCACGCCTAGATTAGCAAAAAAGACCTACGTGCGTCGATCCGGATATTTTGCTTCATATCATATAGCCTTTTGGCCAGAAGGCAATTTTTTTTAGCTTCACCCGATATATACACCATATCTATCATTTCATTTTGTGAAAAATTCATTTTAAATTAGACGAAAATACGAAAGACGAAATACAATGCACTAACAACAACACGTTATTGATATTTCATACATTTAGTCGCCAGTTGCTATAGACGGTTTTTTCCATGGCTACTTTGATTAATGGAGTTGTTGATTTTCTAAATTACGCAAAAAAAGGAAATTTGAAAACATTTCGAAAACTATTGAAGATAGGTATATAATATTTTTAAAATAAAAGTTGAAGATTTTTTTAATCTTAACAAGTCTAAATAAAAATATACAGGGGGTTCCATTTAAAAAAACTGAAATAAATTGGTTTGAAAATGTTAAAGTTGGGCATTTAAATTTGGACACCCTGTATGTGATATCTTCAATATTACGAAAGCAGTCTTTTATTCCATACTTGTTTTGTGCAGAAGCAGAATATTTTATTTTTAGTGGCACAACTAGGCGTTATATTGCTAATCATAGATGTGCATCAAAAATTTAATTTTTTTTTGTTTAAAGCTAAATTTTTAAGAAATTATCAATTTTAGCCATATAACATGTTATACAAAAAAGTCTTAGAATTTTAAAATCAAGTCAAATATAGAGTGTCCCATTTAAAAAAAAAATCAACTTTTAGTTGCCTACTTTTTTGACGCACCCCGTATAATTTAAAATATTGTTAAAATGAGCACGACTTACATCTTTATCCCACAGCATAAACAGTTTGTTTCCAGATCTTACCTTTTCGACGTAAATTTACTTTTTCCAATCGTTGACTCACCCTGTACGTTCACCTATACATTGAATATACAAAATACAGATAACAATATATTGTTGGTTCAACAATAGCTATTAAATAGCACATTCTTATCATTGACTTTAAACACACTTTAGACACTCATTTTGCGCTTCTTCGCCTGCTTTTTGAAAGCAGCCTCTGTGAAATCTCTTGTAATAGTCCAGCAGTAGTCGGGTAATATCTCACAGTTCCATTTTCTCTGATACCTTCTTTCCATGTTTGATCCTGGTGGAATCTCTCACCGTGCTCGTCACTTACAGCACCACAATTTTTCGGAATGTAATCCAGATGAGATTCTAGGAAATTAATTTTCATTCAGATATTACACCCTAGGTTTTGGTTACACAAAAGCTGGGCATTCAGGTCATAGTTTTCTGCTTTTATGTTGCCAAAAATTTGTTGCAACCATTTTAAAGGCATTCCAAGCGTATTTTTCCTTGCCTTCAAATATGAAACCGAATTGTGCATCTCAGAAGAGTTATTAGGGAACTTTTCCTTTAAATAACTAAAATCACGGCCATGCCCATGGCCTTCATAAAGTTTTTCATAAGTCACAATTTTTATGAAGTGGTGGTAGTAAAATCTTTTCAGATGGATCTAATGGCACACTGGTTACATTTTCCTTTTCCTGGCTCAAAGACCCTTTCGGTGGCTAAAATTTCTTTATGTAGTGAACTAATCGTGCCCGACCCAACCTAGCTGCGTTCTAAGCAAAATCGCTACAACTTTTAAATCCCCACAAATTTGCCATCTATACTTTCATATTGTATGGTTTCCAGTAACAATTTCAAATTGCTATACGTTTCTTTCACGTGGACTGCATGACCAATTGACACTGAAGGAAACTTGTTCCCAATATGGAGTAAAACATTTTTAACACTTAATTTCGAGGAAACAATGAAAAGTCTCCAGTCTTTTGGATCATAGTCCAGATTTAAACCTGCCATTAATCTCTCAATGTCCCTACAGGCTGCCAAATTGTTTTCCATGTTAAAAAAATAGTATTTTTCTGACGGTTTCGACACATAGAAACTTTTACTTCATCTTGAAGTAGATTCCATTGTTGCAATCGATAAGGTCACTTAATTAACTTTGAGTTATTTTGTTTGAGGTTGATAGGCCCGCGATGTTTTCCGGTACACTACAGCTTGAATCCATTTGATCATCATCAGAATCAAGGGTATATTCCTGAGGTAATTCGTCACTATCACGAACCGGGCGTATGGCAGATTGTAAATTTAGATCTGTATCGCAGGCCTTCTTTTTCTCCGAAAAGCCTTTTTTGATGGGAGGTGTCAAGCAAAAGTTACAGTCAGAAACATGGCCATCGGTTCTCGCCAGATCATAGGAACAGCGAAGGGTATTTTACGCTTTTTTTCACTAAGCCAGCCGCGAATGTTGGTTGCACATTTGTTGCAGCCATTACGGTGAGTCCAATTTTTATCCTGGTCTTCAACTTTGCAGCCAAAATACAAGTGGTAAGCCTTTTTTATTAAAGGGCTAAAAATACATTTTTGTTTCACAAAAGTCACTTTATATATAACAAAAAAGATCCGGCTTTTTTACACAAACTCGCAAATGTTGGTCAAAACTCTCTAATATTTCAAATACGAACAGCTCTCGATCAACTAGTGGCTAAAATAGAGCTAATGATTTAGGATTTAAGATAGTTGTATTTAAACCCCTTATAAAGTAGGCCTGATATAACAAATCAAGGTATTTCTCATTTAATGGTCGAATTTTACCATAAATTAAGGGCAGGTAGGTAAATTATCATAACATGGATCAAGACAGATTGTTAGTTAATATAATAAAATAAGTAAGAGTTTGCTATTTTGGTCTCGGAAACATTTTTGCTGTTCCCCACTGTTATTTATTGATGCGCTTGATTTGCTAAAATCTGAAGCATACATGATGAATCACATTATACTTTTATAATTTCAACATATTCAGTCACTGCCGACAAATGCACATTCGTTTCTGACAGCCAATATATATTCAGTTCAAACTGATAAGGTAATAAGTAACGGCGCGGTTGCCTTGAGACAGATTATTTATTGCTGCGCTTGATTTGCTAAAATCTGAAGTAAACATGATGAATCACCGAACATTATACCTAATTAGGAAAACCAATTAATTAAAAAGGCACATCGTGGCACTTGTGAGCGCACGCAGCCCCAGATGCGAATGGCAGACTGTATCTAATAGCACACTCGTGGCGAGACATTCTGAACCCATTGAAAAGGTCTGTCTTGTCAGTTGCACTACTGTTTTCGCAGGGCCATTCTCGCAAAAGGGCACGCATTCATGTACACTGGGAAAGCTGTGGGAAAAACTGAAGTATTATTATATGGTAAACGGTATAGTTGTTGTCCTTTAAATTAACTAAAATATGTTGACAACTCCATGATCGTTATTCATTCCCCCCCCCCCTGTTAGTTGAAATTTGGCATATATGCTTTATTAGTAGCTTTTTTTACACCTGGTTTAATTTCTGCATGTTCAGGTGATCCTGCAGCATCATGTTTGTCTCGGTTTTTGCCTGGAAGACCGTGAGGACATGATGGTAATTTTTACTTATTTTAAGCTTAACTTTTCATTTATTTATTGTTCCTAAAGCATCGTGTAATTTAATACTCATTTCTCCTAAACTCACAGTTTACTCTATTTTTTACGGATTTTTAATAATTATAAGGCCTAATTATTAATGCGGGTTTTTTATCAGAAAAATGCACGAAACAATAATTTCTTAAACCTACTTTACTGTAAAATAGTTTCCAATAACTGAAAGTTTCGTATGCTTATTATTGTCTTTTTGCTGTAGAAATGACATTCAAATAATAAAAATATGGGATTTTTTATAATATATTTATAAGAAACTCAAGAAAGTAAAGAAAATGAAAAAAAGGGAAAAGAAAAACATATGCGAAAGAAAGAGGAACCAGCGAAAAAAATATTAAGCCAAAACTGTCTTTAACATAAAAAGATAAAAACAAATAATTGCAAATCGTTAATACAGATAAGCAAAGAAACTATGATTACAATAGAAACAGATTCCTCGTAAGTATATAACTCATATTTCATTGGTCACAGTATTTCGCGTAATAAAGAACCTTTATACAGAATAGCGCATTCACCATAACCTAAATTTTATAAAAGCTAATAACAAAACAGAAGATTAAATCAGCAGGTAAACAACCGAAAAACGACGAGGACATTATTAAAGAATGTGAAGTAATGGTTACAAATCATGGGCGCACACAGAACCATTTGCAGGGGGGCAACAATGTTATTTAGGCGCCCATGCTACAATTCTATTTGCAGAATCTGAAACACGACCTCATAAGTTTTTCAATTCTTAATATATCCCTTTCGAATACTGGTCTTAAATGCTGTGATTGTACACAAACGTGCACATAAAAATACATAAATAAAAAAAACATAATTTACAGAAATCAAAATGCCAACAAAAGGATTGGAATGGCTAACCTGTAAAAAACAGTCAAACTTTTTAATCTGATCTAATATTTTATTTTTTTATTTAAAAGTAGTTTTTACAGTTACCCATAAGCGTTTATTGTATATATCAAGTAATATTCATTTCCTATTCAACAACAAAACCAAATATATATATATATATATATATATATATATATATATATATATTATATATATATATATATATATATATATATATATATATATATATATATATATATATATATATATATATATATATATATATATATATATATATATATATATATATATATATATATATATATATATATATATATATATATATACAGGGTGATTCAAGGTCGATGGTAGGTTAGACATTAACGGTAAAGGGTGGTAGAATTATTCTGAAAATTTGGATTCTTGACTAAACAAATCTGCTCTATCGATCTAAAATATTTTCAGCAATACAGTGTTGCCGCTTCTACCTAAAAATCGTAGCAACTTTGATATTTTAAATGGATTACCCTGTATGTTGTTACTTTTTTGGAATAGCTGATAGATTCTAAATATTTTTCCTTTATACTTTCCTGTACCTGTCTCTTTCCGTTAACTGATTTTTAACTTTCACGATGGGAAACATGACCTTAATTAAACTTTAATTTTTCCGTGCTTTTACTTCATATAAAATTAAGATTTGGGTGGTGGCTTAAGTAAGTCTAGTGTATTTAACTTTAATATTCAAATCGAATCGATATCATACAGGGTGATTCAAAATTATTGTTAACTCCATTACTTATAAAAGAGGACAAAAATGCGTTTTTTCTAATAGATCACCCTGTATATTATTTCAGAAAATGAAAGATAATTAAATTTGCTTCCAAATGTTATGGCATGTTCCTATACCTAAAATGTCAGGTTTTTCTAAAAAACACGATTTTTGGTGAATTTATGAGATTTTAAGTTTTTGTCAGAGGTGTAGCCATGATAGTTCGTTGCTAGGAGTCTGAAAACAATTAAATGTATGTGAATCATTATTGACGTTTAGTAAATGATCTGCTCAAAATAGTGTAAAATGAATCCGAATAATACGCATTCAAATGAAGTTCTTATGAACTTGTTTATTCTGCATGGGAGATGTGATCAAATAATAGCGAGAACTTGCAGAAAATTTAACGCAATATATACTGATTTACCACAACTGAACGAAAGGCAGTTTGTGAGAATACAGTACAATTTCAGAAATTATTGCTCCAGATTAAAGACTTCTCATAGTTTAACCTGTGACTGCCTATAAAGGTAATGTAATAAATGTCTTGGGATACTTCCATGAAAATCCACCGACTTCAGTTCAGTGTGTAGTGTCAGATTTGGACGTATCTTACTGATGAATCCAGCGAATTTTTTCCATGTATAATATCCATTCATTCAAATTGTCTAAAGTTCAAGCACTTAAACCGGAAGATTATGTACGAAGACTTCAGTTCTGTGAAATCCTTTTCATTCGCATTCAAGAGAATCCCAATTTTAAAAAAATATTATTTGGACTGACGAAGCTAATTTTTCAAGGGAAGGAAGGGATTTTGGGCCGATCAAAAATCTTATGCGACCAAAGAAGAGAGGTTTAAAAATAAATTCAGTTTTAACGTTTTCTGTTTGTTGAAAGATATATCTCAAGAACTATGTTAAATGTTAGAAGATCGCTAGTTTAGACGATTAGGACCTTGGGATTGGCCAGCGAGGTCGCCCGACCTCACGCTACTGAACTTTTATTTATGGGAAACTTTGAAAGAAAAAGTGTATATGGCAGCGGTACAGAACAAGGAAGAATTACGGCAACGAGTAGTTCAGTGTATTGAAGAACTTGATGCCAGTGAAATTAGAAGTACCACTATATACCCTGTGGAAAAGCACATTTTGAAATGTTTGGAGTGCAATATTTACTGAAACACAAATCCTATTTTCTTGACTTTATCTGACATAATAATGTTATTGTCACTTTTTCAAATTGTATAATTTATGAAATGGTTCTCTATTCACACAAACTTCCTTTCATATTTCAAGTTATGTTTAAGTTAAATTTTCTGCTGTAATGTTAAAGTATTTAAATTTTTCTTTGAATATATATTTCTCAAGGCTGAATTTACTATATATTGCATAATTCTGAAACTAATATTTGATGTGTTTGTAATTCGTTACGAATTAGAAAATAACAGTAATACCTAATCAATTTACTTTTTATTACTATCTTTAGAATTTGAAATAATTATTTTTTTACTATATATTTTTTAAGGTTGAGTAAAATAACGTTCTTATCGAACGACACTCTGCCTATTCAGATGGAGAAAAAATATATTTATTTTTTTATACTTATGTAAATTTAATAAGTACATCTGAATTAAGACGATTTATTATTATTATTTTCCTCCAAAAAAGTTTTAATCCAGGAAAAGGAACTTTACTGATTTTAAAAACATTTTTCTATTAGGCAGCCATGATTTGCCATATTGATTTGCAATAAAATTTAACCAGTTCGTCCCACCATGACTGGATTTGCATCAAAATTTTAACAGTTTATATTCCTATATTAGACCAAGAGTCTATACATATGTGTATATATATATATATATATATATATATATATAAATAAATATATATATATATATTTATATATATATATATATATATATATATTTATATATATAATGTGTTTTTATTCCGGGTGTACATCCGTTCACTACTGTCGTTCTGAAAAGAACAGTTTTGTTGACGTTTCGCCAAAATCACATCTGGCATTTTCGAAGCTTTCTTTCTCGAGTCCGAATAGAGACTGAAGTGTTGGTGACTGCGACTCGTTGCTTTCCCGGTTCATATTTTTTTGTTGTTCGTTGTTCGGGAAACCTGTGCATTAATAGCTTTCTCTATGGTGCGATTTGTGTAGCCATTTTTCTTTAAAGCACTAGATGTTACCTTAAGTTCGTTTTGTCTCGTCTGTGTTTCAGTAAGTCGCACGGATCTAGATAATAGAGTATTTGCCACAGCTTGAATTTGTGCTGGGTGATGATGTGATTTTGCATTTAAATATCTGTCTGTATGTGTTGGTTTTCTATACACGGTGTATTCGAAATGTCCGTTATGTAGTTTTGTGACCAAAACATCTAAAAATGGTAGTTTGTTGTTTTCCTCTAGCTCTAGAGTAAATTGTATTCCGGGGTGGATTGAATTTACGTTAATCAGAAATTTTTCGAGCTCTTCATGACCATGTTGCCATATAATAAATATGTCATCCACATAACGAATCCATAATTTGGGTTTTAAACTTGCTTTCGCAAGAGCTTCTTTCTCGAAATATATCGTAAATAAATTCGCGACTACTGGTGATAGCGAGGACCCCATTAGAGCACCATCCATTTGTTTATACATTTGCCCGTTGAAAGAAAAATAAGTATTTTTGAGGCAATGCTCCGAGAGTTCTATTATATGTGCCTGGAAATCCTCGTTCATAGCAATCTTGTCCAATGCTTCGTCGATGGGAATACTGGGATATAACGATTTGACATCTAGGCTTGCTATGATATCGTCTTTTTAAGGACGATATCTCGTATAATTCGAGTGAAATGCTCCGAGTATTTTACAAATGAATCAGCTTTTTCTACAGTTGGTTGCATAATTTCAGAAAGGTATTTCTCCAGTTTTTGTAGCGGCGAATTAACAGCACTAACAATAGGTCTGATAGGCGTTATGTGGATGACATATTTATTATATGGCAACATGGTCATGCAGAGCTCGAAAAATTTCTGACTCACGTAAATTCAATCCACCCCAGAATACAATTTACTCTAGAGCTAGAGGAAAACAACAAACTACCAATTTTAGATGTTTTGGTCACAAAACTACATAACGGACATTTCGAATACACCGTGTATAGAAAACCAACACATACAGACAGATATTTAAATGCAAAATCACATCATCACCCAGCACAAATTCAAGCTGTGGCAAATACTCTAATATGTAGATCCGTGCGACTAACTGAAACACAGACGAGACAAAACGAACTTAAGGTAATATCTAGTGCTTTAAAGAAAAATGGCTACACAAATCGCACCATAGAGAAAGCTATTAATGCACAGGTTTCCCTAACAACGAACAACAAAAAATATGAGCCGGGAAAGCAACGAGTGGTCTTACCATATGTAAAAGACACAACAGACAGAATCGGAAGAATTCTAAGGAAACACAACATACAAACAATACACAAGCCACAAACAACTATAGGTAAACTACTCGGAAACCCAAAAGATAAAATCAAACTGGAAAACCACGGAGTGTACAGTATTCCGTGCCAGGATTTTGAAAAGTTGTACGTAGGGCAAACTAACAGGCGAATATCAGCAAGAGTAGAAGAGCATAAACTCAGCATCAGAAATAAACAAACAACCTCAGCTTTATTCCTACATTATCAGGAAACCGGCCATAAAATAAATTTCAATGGGTGTAGGGAGATTGCCAATATAGAACATTATAAGACCAGAATAATCCGAGAAGCCATAGAAATTGAAAAACAAGGTGATTTGAATAAAAGGGACGAATCATTAAAACTACCAACAGTATGAAAGACAATAATCGACAAATCTAATAAAATCGCAAAAACTCAAGCGCAATTAGCGCAACAACAACAGCACCATCCGGAAAACATAAATAACGACCAACGCCTGCGCAGATATAACTTTCGGCCCCGAGTGGGGGTATAAAAGGAAGCGTCGCAGTCACCAACACTTCAGTCTTTATTCGGACGCGAGAAAGCTTCGAAAATGCCAAATGTGATTTTGGCGAAACTTCAGCAAAACTGTTCTTTTCAGAACGACAGTAGTGAACGGATGTACACCCGGAATGAAAACACAGTGGATAAAAATGTATGTTTTCAGTTTAATATATATATATATATATATATATATATATATATATATATATATATATATATTTTGTTCTCTGTGGATAAAAATGTATATGTTTTCAGTTTAATGGTCAAATTGTCATCGACAAATCCTTTACCACCCCCTAAAAGTGGTCGACGGGCCGTCACTAACAGCCCGAGATATCGGACGCACAGCCACATCCAAACAGTTACCTGATGACGTACTCCCGGAAATTAAACTGTGACGTACCCATAATTAAAGGCCAGCCACTGCTGGTCATATCGCCCGGCATAATGAAGCCCTGTGAATGGCTTTAATAGGGGCACTGCGACGTTGTCGGACTGCTATTAAGGAGTTTTTCGTGCACTATAAGAGTCCTCATATCAATATTTTTTAGAATCTTTTTAACCATTTTCTCAAAAAAATTAAAAGCCCCCACTATAATTCTAGACTTTGTATTTTCTTAATAAGAAGGAATATAATAA
Source organism: Kuschelorhynchus macadamiae (assembly GCA_030620095.1). Lineage (NCBI taxonomy): Eukaryota > Metazoa > Arthropoda > Insecta > Coleoptera > Curculionidae > Kuschelorhynchus > Kuschelorhynchus macadamiae. The sequence continues at coordinate 1,731,961 of JAUTXW010000642.1, forward strand.
AAATTAATTCGGTTTTTAAAACTGGCTTTTGTTGGCATTGATAAAATCCTATAACTTTATCAATATCGTAGAAAAACTAGAAAACTTCCAGGTGGTACATAAGCATCACCTTAAAAAGGCTATAAGTTGATATATACGAAATTTTTTATACCAAGATACTCAGATTGTATCATGTATTTAGGACAGTATAAGATAATTTATAAATATTCCCATAAATGTACAAGGTCTGGATATTAACTATCTATATATTTAAAACACTAAGCCAGATTTTTGAGCAAGTTCGTGAGGGAGTTGTACTGTTTTTTCTATTAAACCAATATGTTCTTCTTCAATAACATTTTTGGACGATATGATGAATGCGCCTCATATTCTTATAATTCCACTAAAAACTCAACGCGCCATCTAACGGAGAAGGCAGAACTAGGTCTGCCGGGCCAGCTAGTTGAGGTACGAATGGGTTGTAACAGTCTATTCATTGTAATAGGTTTTACGTTTTGTTATACCGAGTAACTTAGGATTTGTCATGTATTTATTAGAGAATATATAAAAGTTCCATAAATGTATCGAGTTTTTAGGATACTGAGGTATAAATGCGTTTTAAACAGAGTTTATACATTTATTATTATTTCTATAGGTGTTAAATTGTCGCCTTTTTGGGAAATAAACACCTTGTAAACACATTTTATCAATATTTTTTTTAATAAAATGTTTGTGATATCTAGATAAACATTCAAAATCTCATTTACAAAACTTATTAGTCGGTTATTTAATTATTTTAAACCCATGGTATTTTAAAATATTTATTTCTGTAAAATTAGTTTTTTAATATGTTTAAATGTGCAAAAAACGGGATTTTGAAAAGAAATACATATACAAACATTTTAAATAATATGCGGATACATCGTATCGTAACATCAAAGAGAAAGTAAAATGTTAAATGATCCAATGGCAAAATTATACGTTTTAAAGGAGAGTAGTAGGTTTTAAGTTGAATCTATTACGGGATAAATAAACAACATTTGTACTCACTGCAAAATTATAGTCTTCTGATTGAGGAATTTAAGACCAAAAAATCAATATCGCCCTTTTATTTCTATTAACAAAATTCGTTCATTTTAAACTAAATTGTAAGTAAAAATGGGAAAGTACATTCCAATATCATTACCAAAGTTTCAAAAATTAGTTCTTAACTTATCTTTTCTAATCATTGAATCTGTTAAAAAATATGCGTGAAGCTAAAACTTTCAATTTTTTAAGGTATTTTAAGGGTCTTTAAGTATTTATTACTAATAATCTTATTATATACCAATAACCACTTTGGGTTATGCGTATTTAAGTATTATATATGTATTTGTTACTTCGAATAATACTTTATAGTAATTTCCTATGTAAAGTAATTATGTAATTACTACTGCCAGGCAACTACTTACGAAATTGACAGAAAGGTCGTTATTTCTTTTCAATGACATAATAGTAATTTTGCAAAGTTACTGCTTCTAATATGTTTACTAAATTACAACTTTTAAGTATCAGAACCTTCCTGAACCTTGCAGCGACTACTCCATTACGTGCAAATATACTCATATAAGGTATTACTATAAAGTAAAACGAGTCGTTGCAGAGAACATCGTCTGATGTTACCTTAAACTGGCTATTACTAGCCTTTATTCTTCGGTTGCAACAAGACAGGCAACAATAGAAGTCCACCCGTCATATTGATGCAAAATGTATAAAGGTTTAAATGTGCGCACACATATTATCGGTAGTTTTTTGCAAAATATGATCATAGGATCAGCTAAAAGGTTAATTAATGAAATTATTATTAATTTCAGTCTACAAAGAGAATATGCTGCAGAAAAAACTCGAAATTTACTTAACACTGACAATCTCTGTCAGCGTCGATTGTAAATGTAGTTAATGCTTTACTCTAATAATCTATGCGAGCTATCTAGTGCAAACTTACTTTTTCATTTGGATTTTTAACAAATAACAATGTTTGTGAAAGTGATTGATGACAGTTGTCTCCCAAGTGAATTTAGTAATGTAGTATGTACTAAAGAAGGCCTACAAAATAGTTTCTTTTATGCTAATCTTTGAGAGCTTGTACCTCAAATTCGGGTGCTGAATAAAGTAAAACATACACTAAGACATGAAAAAATATATTCTCTTTTACAGCAAAATAAAACCAAAATATAATAATGTGCAATATTTAATAACTTTTCTTGCAGTAGACTTAAACTCAAAATATCTACGATCTATAGTCATTTACAAATTCATCACAAACACTTTATAATTACAAGCAAAAAACCAGGTGAACCAGACTTACATTTTTGTCCATATAGCCAATGGCTTAGAACTTTTTGTTTGAGTCAATATTCATTTTAATAAATCACAAAAACTAAGAAAATAATACACTAAAACAAGAAACCCACGTAGGCAAAAAGTAAAAACGTTTTTAGCAGCTTTATGGCCGAACCAATCAAAAATTGTCGCCACCGTCCTTATAAAGTCAGTGCAATTCAGTATACAGCCATTCAACTTCATTATATTCGGTCCGAATTTGTCAATCTCAATTAGTTGTGTATGTGTTGTAGACCATAACCTACGAGTAACAAGTTAAAATGGCAATGACATCACATCCCATAAGAAAAAAAGGTAACTTTCGTCATTCATCCAGATTTTATAGAAAATTAAAAATATCATAACTTGGTTATATCATACATGAACAAAACAATATTAAGCGGTACTTTAAGGAAACACCGTAACGCGCCACATTAGCGTTCAAGACTTCAAAGTAAGTGGGTATAAGTGACAGCTGAGTATTGAAATAATCCAAAACTATAAAAGCCTATGGGGGAAGTCGTAGATCCTTGATGTTAAGCAATTTTCTCAGTAAATAAATGCAGCTAACCTCAAAGTAAAAGTCCAATAGAACAACATTATTTATTTTTATCTCCCCTATACATATTTAGCTATGATGTTTATTTTTGTGAGTATAGAGATTAAAAATGCATACACATTAAACATCACGTTAAAAAAAGAATCACCCTTTGTAATACGATATTTAATGATAATTACTATTTAAACCAAATTTCAAAATAAAATTTTTGAGATTTAAATTGACCAAAATGTATTGAAAATTAAGGAATTTTAAAGGCGTGTCATTTTTCTACGACTATCATCAGCATATTCATCAGAGAAATTACCTGCGTTTTAATTTTAGGTCCTTAGTATAGCTAGAAAACTAAGTGAAACGCATGCATCCTACCTCAACCAGTAATAACATTCTATATACGCACTACACCATTTTCCCAACATAAGTGTTTGTAGTGCCATAACTGATTTATTTGCATTAAAAAGAACTATACATATTTTTCAAACGGATTAAATAAAGACAGAAATAAGGAAGTAACAAATAGGGTGAATTATTACTATTCGGCTACTTAAATGGAACCACACAATTCCGTACTATCTATGTAATAGTCACAGTAACAATTACATGTTATTGAGGAAATCGTTAACCTAAAATTGTTCCCCATCTTGGTAATGACTGCGTAGTCGCAGCTTAAAAAGAACGTGGCGACACCAAGTTCCGGTTACTGCATCGAAAATACTTGTGGTAACAATGACGTATTCGTGCCTGAAAGTGCTACTTGGGTTTGTACTAAATTGTAACAGATGTGTTTACCTTTTCTTAAAGTTTATTTAGGGAAAAGGAGTTGCTTGTGGCAACGCCGCTTCTTACCCCGGTCTCGTGAGTGATTAATGTTTGGGCCAACATGCTTTACATCGACCTGTCCATATATCATGACCCGGGCGATACACCATTAAACTGCGTTTTCAATTTTGGAGTTTGTAGCCGAATAGATATAGATCGCTGTAAACCGGCGGATTGCCGAATGTGCGAACATTTTAGGGTAATTATCAAAGTTTTGAGGGGAGAGAGGGTCTGGACAGCGGATGAGATATTTCGCTGCGTTGCGATGCTATGATAAACCATCCCGGTGTTATAAAGACTATTTCACGGTCATTAATCAGCAAGAATTTAGAATCGCGATTGTTAAATTTCGAAATATTCGTTATGGAATTTTTAGCTGTACCAAAGTAAAGTACAGTAACTCCATAACATCATTTGGTTAATTTAGTTAATCCATATACTCATTTTTCTTTTTTATATTTATGACATTTATTACAATTCCAAAATATAAAAACACAGTAAGTGCACTTATATAAAATTACAGCAAATACATTTACTGTGTTTTTTCTGTGACTAAATCCCTAAGATATAAAACCTAAAATACAAAGATATGTAAACCAAAAATAAAAAGTTATTTTATCATATTTAGATAACATGGTTTTTAGTCACATACATATTAGTATTTGGCATTAAATTTAATAGGTTGGTTCAGACATTTTTTCTTTTTTTTATTGTTTTTTTAATTCCTTGGTTACTTAGCAAAAATTTGCACTATTTCTGAAGAGCAACACTGTAAATGCAGTTACTGTGTTTGTGCACATAATTAATTCTAGCAACTACCCAATTTAGAGCAACGTAACGTAAGTTAGTTTGTTACTTATGTTAATCAAACCCTAATAGATTTCACAGGAAAAAACAGCAATTGAAAGCAAAGTTGGTTACTGTGTTTTTGTACAAATAAAATAATTTTATTACGACTGATCCAAATTAAGCAAAGAGTTAACCAGAAAAAACCCAGCATGTCAAATGCGCTTACAGGGAGTTTCATTTACCAATTATATTTGCTGGGTTTTTATTGCGGTATCCACTCCTTTGCAGGTAGTTAATTCGATACTAACAACATATTCTGAAAGGATGTTATTATAAGTTTATTTAGATAGATGGCTGAGACATTTTGCTGCGTTACGATGGTAAACAATCCCGTTGTTATAGAAACTATTTCGCGGTCATTAATCAGCAAGAATTGTAAATCGATTTGGTTAAAGCTTGAAAATCGGTTGTCCCAAAGTAAAACACAGTAACTGCCTAGAATACAATGTGGAGAAAATCGGCAAAACTAGTCAGCCTAAGAAATCTAATTCATATTTAACAGCCATTTAAAACACAACCTAAAATTTCTTGTTTAATAAAAAGTTATTTAGCATAACAGTTAGGCGACATAAAGATTGCTTTTTGTAGTTTTCATGACTTTTACAATCGTAAAATAGAAAGACATAGAAAGCATCTACTAGCAAGGCTAGGTAAACATATAAGTATTTAAACTTAGAGCAAACACATTGGCTGTGTTTTTCAGTGAGAAAAAGAAAAATACATTAGTCTAGTCTCTAAGATACAAAATCTAAAATACAAAAATATGTACACATAAAAAATAGAAAAAAAAAGATTTAGCATATTTAAATAAGATCATTTTAGGAACTATTGCTATCGATATTTTAATCTAAATATAATTAATCTGAAAAAACTTTTTCTAATTACTCCTAAAATGTTCTTTTGTTCACGTGTATTAAAAGAGCCAGTTAGTCCAGAACTCTCTTCTTTTTTAAGGCTTTAGATCCCTCGTTACTTGGCAGACATATGCCCTATTTGTCAAGTAAAACACTGTATATGTGTTTTTTTGTGTATGTGCACATAATCAATCCAAGTAACTATCGAATTTAAAACAAAGTAACGTAGATTATTTTGCGATATTATTTATTATGTCAGCTGTCATAAATACATTTATAATACATTTATACATATATATTAAAATGTTTGAATTATGGAAAAGGGTACTTATTGTGAACTTTTAAATTACCAGCAATTTATGGGTTTTATGCATTACAAGAAGTTCGCGGAGAAAATGTTTAAAACATTTTTGAACTCGCATCCAAACTCTCGGCGTAGTTTTAGCTATACAAAACTATTCGTGGTGACGTCTATATCAAGTGTGCTTTTTCCAAGCCGAACTCTCAATGGAAAAAGCTACTCTAATTAAAAACTTCTGAAAATATGAATATACAGAGGTCGGCCCGTCAAGGCAACTTCAAAAAGTTAATTAAAAAACTTCCCTATTTACTTACGCGCCTTCGCTAGACCACTTCGTACATATTTATGTTTGGGAGACTAAAATATGAGGAAATAATTGTTGGGGTATACGCTTTGTCTTTGTTTTCATGAGTTGTACTTTTGATGGGTTCTAAAGTGGAATAATTATTGTTACAAGTCATGCTGAAAACTAATTTAATTAACTTAAATATAATGAAAAAATAAATTAGCGTATCCTGAAATACATCCACGACTTAGATGATATATTTGAGGGTGGGGGATATATATACATATATATATATATATATATATATATATATATATATATATATATATATATATATATATATATATATATATATATATATATATATATATATATATATATATATATATATATATATATATATATATATATATATATATATATATATATATATATATATATATATATATATATATATATATATATATATATATATATATATATATATATATATATATATATATATATATATATATATATATATATATATATATATATATATATATATATATATATATATATATATATATATATATATATATATATATATATATATATATATATATATATATATATATATATATATATATATATATATATATATATATATATATATATATATATATATATATATATATATATATATATATATATATATATATATATATATATATATATATATATATATATATATATATATATATAATAATAATAATATAAATCGTTTATTTACATAAAAGGCCAATAAATGTATACATTTCGAAAATATATCTAAAAGTAAATAAACCAAAAAATCTGCAGGAGCAATAGCTGTGCGCAGACATTTAGCAATTTAACAATTTAACAACAGAAGAGAATGTACTATAACAATATTTACATTTACACTTAAAATATAGATTTCCGCAATTAGTGATTAAAACCTTTTTGTAATTTCAATTTTTAATATTTACTATTTTGTGTATTTCCGTTCTTTGGATTGATGTTAAAAACAATTTTCTGCAATATTGCCAAATTTTTAAGATGGTTGTCAAATACTCCCCCCCATCCAATGATGCCGTACTGAATTCTGGATTCTACCAAAGCATAATAAAGCACTCTTAAATGTTGTATATCCAAAAACGACGAAAAGATCTTGAATCTATAGATGAGAGATCTTAGAGTACCAACGACATTACCAACATGGCGATCCCATCTCAAATGTTGATCTATTTCAACACCCAAATATCTCATCGATTCTACTGAAGATATAGAAATTAATTTTCCCTTATAGGTTATATTGAGAGATCTTAAATCAGGTATTTTGCATTTGTAGGAAGTAAAAGCTATAAATTTAGTTTTTTCAGAATTGATGCTAAGTTTTTTGTTAACAAACCAGTTGAAAATGGCCTTTAATGCTGTCTCAGATTTTTGTTTAAGTTGTTCCCAAGATTCTGCTCTTTGAAATAAGACAGTGTCATCGGCAAAACTTATGATGTCTCCATCAGTATTTAAAGCGGGTAATCGATTTATATATACAGAAAAAAGAGCAGGTCCCAGAACAGTCCCTTGAGGTATGCCACAGTTTGTTTCCATTTCTCCACTGCATTGGCCATTGACATTTACTATTTGTGGTCTTTTTTCCAGATAACTTTTAAAAAGTTGACCTGGAATCCCTCTTACTCCGATACTTTCCAATTCATCTAACAACAGCGAATGGTCTACCGTGTCGAAGGCCTTAGCCAGATCCAGAAATATACACAAACAGGGCTCATTTAAATCAATGGACTTATAAACTTTACTTACTAAATGATAGATTGAATCCGTTGTACTCTTCCCCTCCTTAAATCCATATTGATTACTTGATAATAATTTAAATTTATCAAGATAATTATTCAACCTATTTTTTATTACAGTCTCAAGTACTTTTGTTAAAGATGTAATCAAGGAAATTGGACGATAATTAACTAGTTGATTCCGATCGCCTTTTTTAAATAGGGGCTTAACTACTGACATTTTAAACTCATATATATATATATATATATATATATATATATATATATATATATATATATATATATATATATATATATATATATATATATATATATATATATATATATATATATATATATATATATATATATATATATATATATATATATATATATATATATATATATATATATATATATATATATATATATATATATATATATATATATATATATATATATATATATATATATATATATATATATATATATATATATATATATATATATATATATATATATATATATATATATATATATATATATATATATATATATATATATATATATATATGCGAACGGCAGCCAGTCATCTTTTCGGAGAGCTGTAGGTTGCAGGTTCTCGGGTACACCTTTCGAAATTAAAATGGGCGCCACCTAATTGACTGTGACTCAATTAGGAAGAAATCTATATTGATATTTAAATGCAGACAAAATAAAGATTTGGAGGGCTTTTCAATAAAACACTATATAAAGTGCAGACTGTCAAATTTTAATGATCACCTTGATCTTTTGTTTTTTTTTAAAAAGTTGTTTTATAAAATAATTTTTGACATGTGAAGCTTACATTCAAAAATTCAATTAACATGAAGATGAAGATAAAAAAATAAATCAAGAAAATGTAAAATATATAAAATATATCAAATATATGAAATGAGATAGAACGTTATTACAATTATATCATCAACCTATGAACATCTGGCGAAATGTCATGTCGCAAATATGTAAATATGAAAATTAAATTAAATAGCGCACAGGGAATCAAAAATTCATGAATTTTCTCTTACACTGCCGCAAGGAAAAAAGTTATAAAAATATAAAGTGTTTCGCCAAGGCTGTTTTACAAAAAATAGGTTACTTACTTCCTTTCTGCTACCTTATATAAAATTTATAAATATAAAAATTAAGAATTAATTCCTTGTACTCTTACAGGAAGGAACTCCAAAACCATTGTAGAACTCTTGGTTTATGTACCCCAAAAATTACACCATAAACTTGAATTCTTAACCTGAAACCCTACAGACAATTGTTTGTCTTAAAATAAAATCGACACGGAATGTGCAAAAATAAGTTATTTACAACACAACTATTCCAAGACATTGCCTTACCTCTAGTCATCTAGAGGGCTCCTTTGACGTCAACGGTCACCAATAAAGGGAATTTCCAGACATCTAGAAAGGCTTCTCGAGGACCGACAGCCAAAAACAAAATTCAGGACGCCATTCTGTTTATAAAAGATAATTGCGAATTATCTCACAGTAGGAAACTAATTTGAAAATCGACTTACCACGTGGTTGATCAAATGTGGAACCAAACAAAACGGGACCAAAATTTATGGCCAGATGATGTCCATAAATAGGCCTTAGGCTTTCAACAGCACTGCACTTTAAAATAATTATTTATGGCATACTCTCAGTACTTTAAAAAATTGGTCCATTAAGGCACTTTTATAAAGCCTGACACTCTAAGGAGAGCCAATAGAAAGGGAGAGAGAGAGAGAAAATCAGTTTCAGAAAATTCAAAGAAGTTTGACATTCCTCTCCATCATTCTTCCTCACTTCAGACTTATGCCAACCTAATGCCATAAAATAAAATAATAATTACAGTGGAGTTCACTGCTGGCGCCACTAGTAGAAGGGAGTAAGAACCCGATAACATTCGGTGTCCCCGAATACAGCTGGCGAATTGCTCCTGAGCAGAAACAAAATTATGACTTAAATGAAAAATCAGACACTGTCAAAGCTGGCTAAGAAACCAATGAAACCATAGTGACAAAATAGAAAGGCAGGCAAATTCCGAATATTTATAAACAAAGCAAAAACAAATTTCTTTTGTCTTAATTTAGAGAAGTTGAAAATACTTTACAAAATGTAATCCAATGAATTATGAATAAAACATATTGAGTTATGTAAAATGTAATTTACATAAAAGTCTTGATATATAGTAATATAATGTTCAATTTTGTTTCAGATTACTAATGGGCTTAAAATAATGAAAAACCATCAGCAAAATGTCTGTTTAACATTCCATACCAAGCAAACATAAAGAAAGGCAGCTTGGAGAGATGAAAACAAAAAGTTATGTCAACTGAAACTTTCCAATAGTTCAAGTGTTCTCAAAGTTTTAAATTGATATTTACAAGAAAGAAGACAGTAAATATGTTTATCATAATTCATATGAGTGAAATGGACTGAACGAAGAAACCAAAAAAACAGAATATTTTATTGTAAATGAAAAAATTGTTATTTTCATTAATAAAGAAGGCCAGTATCTTATGAACTAAAACTGATTATAGATTCAAAATATGTCACTTTCAATAGTAACACCCTATTAATAAAGATTTTATTAACTTTCTTTTATAAAGTGTATGATATGTAAATTTGGAAAAATCCAACTCGTAGAGTTATACAACAGGATGGTGTTAGAACACTGTGTAAAAATCAGTAACTATATAACTAGCCAAATTTAGTAATTGCCTCACTGTTACTATAAACTAAATAATTATACATAAATTTGAAAATGTTATAATATTTTATATATATATATATATATATATATATATATATATATATATATGATTGTATATCCCTCTTCCACGTACACCAACGTCATAACAAGGATATGATCCTTGTTATGACGAACATGTCATGAACATGAACATGTTCTGCATCACAGACAGATTCACCGATAGGAGCAATACCGACATTTGTGGTTACCAAGAGAACATCCGAAATCTTTGCCGTACTTGATCCTCTATATTACCATCCTTTTTTACTGTATAATAGTTCTTGCCACGTTAATCTTTCCTACTTCCGATTTAATTACTCCTAGGTTATGAACTTAAACACAGGTGGCTATATGCTGCTCCGTCGTAACAGAGTATCAAGTCCGGCGAAGATTTCAGATGTTCTCTTGGTAACTGCAAATGTCGGTTCTGCGTATTAATTTTGGCGCTAGTTGCTGTCATCTCGCAACTGTACTGATGAAGATTTTAGGTAAGAAAGACGTGTCTATAGTTATATACATATACAGGGTGCCCTAAACTCAGGGTGGCCAATTAGAATTATCTGGAAAACCAATCAATAAATTACTTTGAAAATTTGGCTCTGGCCATAGAACTCTCTCTTTAAAATAATTTAAGTTGTGCAGTGTTGCCGTTTCTACCTTAAATAAGTGGCAACATCCGTTTTCTAACTGGAATGGCATATATATTATTGCATTTTAGTAACGTCCCGAACTAAAAATGGAACATTTATTTTATTTATAAACATATTATGTATAATAAAAAGAGTTGCCAAAAAATTAAAACGACATTGCTTATCAAGTTAGAAATAACAGGTAAATTTATGGTATGTTCCAAAGTTAAATTTTATACATAGAAAAAATTAAGTAAGCACAAAACAGTTAAATATATATAACTCCATATTTTACATATAAATAAAGAACATGAAATTAAAATACATAATTTAAATTTAAATTAGATTAAGATGGTTGAAACTCATTGAAATGAAACTGAAACATTAGTGTAATGGTGGGTATATATATATATATATATATATATATATATATATATATATATTAATATATATATATATATATATATATATATATATATATATATATATATATATATATATATATATATATATATATATATATATATATATATATATATATATATATATATATATATATATATATATATATATATATATATATATATATATATATATATATATATATATATATATATATATATATATATATATATTAGGGATTTTTATTTGACCATATACTTATATGTGGAAACTTTATTTCCTTGAAGCCTGGGTTAATAATAAAATACAATTTTTCATATCAAGTCAACGTTTCACTCTTTGTGCTGAGCTTTTTCAAGTCATTTTTCAAAATAACACAAGAAAAATATATACAAAGTCGCAAACATTATCATACATACTGGAACATTATAAGGTTAAAAAACTGTAAAATTGTCATATTCGTAATATTAAATAAAAAACATATTTTTTTATCCAAGGTCCGTACCGTAAAAATTGAGAATAATTATATATATGGATATATATGTTTTAAAATCGTGTCTTTAAATATGTGTGTTTTGTGGATACCACACATTTTGTTTGCCAAAAGTAACATACGTAATATTATTATATTATGACAGTATATTATAAAGGTATGCCTTCTATATATAAAAAAACAAAGAATAAAAAAATGTTTTAGATTTAATATTATGAATATAACAATTTAATAATTTTTAAACCTTTTAATGTTCCAGTATGAATGATAATGTTTGCTTCTTTGTATATGTTTTTCTTGTGTTTTTTTTTAATGAAAAAAAAATACTTTTAAAGATCAAGCAAGCCTAAATAAAGTCTTGAAAAAGCTCAACACAATAAGAAACTGTGTTTTACTATAGTATTAACCTAGGCCCAAGAAAATAAGGTTCCAAGGTTTTTATTTTATCCCGGAAATTTGTTTTTAGTTTAGGAGGTCGGCGTCAAACTAATTAACTAAGTAAATAGACATACTTGAAGTACTAGACACATTACTCTTATTTCATGTATGTTTTTCTGATGTGGTTGGTATCTAGGTCTTAGTTGCAACGTTGGACGCCGACTTCATAAAGTCAAATTTCTAGGTTATAGATAGGTTTTCAGTGTTTTTTTCGAAGTCTTTTAGTTTTACCTAAAATTTTATCTGATCATTTTATTCGGATAGGAGTAAAATTTTATTGAAGGTCTTATTTTATATATTAAATTTATAAAAATATTTTAAGAAAATAATGTATTATTAGCACGGAAAACTTTGAGATTTTTACAATAAAATAAACCCTTCTTGGGATACTTGCTAACATATTGTGAAGCATTTAGAAACTGGAAGTACTTGCCTTGTACTTTGTATTTTTTTTATAATATACGTTATAACTTTCTCTATAAATTACAGTAAATAATAAACTAAAAGCATTTTAACCAATATTGATAATTAATAATGAAATCTTTAAAAGTACAAATTTTTATAAGAATTAAAATTATATTTTTTTTTTGGTGCATTTAGGTAAGCTCTTTTATTAGTCCATTTTTCTCAAACATGAACGCATTTAAGTTTCTTTTTTATTTTTGCTGTATTTTTATTTGTGTTTTTAAAGGTCAAAAAATCAAGTTGTTATCCAAACTTGTCTAAAAGTTGTGAAAAGGTTATTTACAAAAAAGTTATTGAACTATTACAATAAGACTCAATATTTTTAAATATTTAACACTGTATATGATTCAAGTATGTAAAATCCTCTGTCAGTTGAGCATTCAAAGCTTGTTTCTATTGGTTAACTGCATTTTTTCAGTTTCACTGTTGTACTAAAAGTGTTACACTAAACTGAATATGAATTTATGACGGTTTTTATGCCCCAGCTTACCTGCTTCATTTTTAATAGTTTATTTTGAATGCACTGGATGTAAAATAAGATATTTTTGTATTATGAAGAATATATTTTATTTTTAGTTTTTTTTATATTGTCATCTCTGCTTCGACTTCAGTTATGGCCTGGTCTGTCAGTTTTCCGTTCAGTTTAATGCCTTGGTTGGTTAAAATAAGTTCTAATGTCACAACTGAACATACGTGAACCATTCCATGACAACCGGCAAGTTATGAACTAGTTTCGGCCTAACTGCACCCGGCCAGATCTTTACAACTGCTCGAGATAAAACAGAGAAAAGCTTAAAATTGTTCTCTGCTCTCGACATGGAGTAATCGTGGTTTAATGGCGCGGCATTACGACAATTTCGTCCGTTTGGCTTAACACGGAAAACCGGAAACTTCATACACACAAAACAGAGAAATTTGTGGCCGTAGAAAGCCGGTTTTCTCTGTACTGTACGCTCAACTATCACTAATTTTTCTTGTTTTCGCGTGAGTCGAACCTGTTTTGTCGATTGCTATTCGTTTCAAGAAGTTTCGAGAGAAAACGGAAATGCCGCTATTTTAGGTGAAATAATTGACATTGAGAAACAAACTAAAATTACACTTTCAATTATTACTAAATCGAATACGCTTCTAAAAAATTTAAAACGTAAAAGCAGACCCACATTTAGCCCTAGGAAAATGTAGTACAGGCACCTAGCCAAGGGGGGTCCTGGACCCCCCCACCGAAGCTTTGAAAATACGTTGGTATAGGCATGCTTCTTACTACTTTCCGTGAGATTTGACCGTTTGCCCCTCGAAATGAATTTCTGATTTGGACCCCCCCGGACTGAATTTCTAGCTACTTGCCTCATGTAGTAGATTCAAACTTCCCATATTGTTAATTTTCTAGAAGGCATCTAAAAAGTGCACTTTTCTATACTGGTATGTAATAGCAAATTTCATTAGAAAACTAGAAGTTAGGCTTTTTCCTGCGCGCGCGAAATTTTCTCCTGTGAGGCGAAGAGATTACACTGACCGACAAGATTTTTCTAACACAGGCCAGCTCATTATTTTCACAATGGAAATACCTCCCAATAATAAAAAAATATTGGAAAGCCCTAATACGTACCATTTTTTAATAGCCTAATCAGAAACTTTTATATTGGCAGGTAAACAATATTATTGTGTGGCGGCTAAAATGGGTCCATTTTACAACGAAAAAATTACCTAGACTGGGTTGTTTACAACATTGGACATAAAATAAACATTAAACTTCACTCTTCTGTTGAGTTTCGAATTGAGTGGTTCTCTGTGAATCGATAAGCAAGTGTATGTGAAGACGAGAATGTCGAGTATATTAATTGCAAAATTTCCTGTCAAATTTTCTATATTTGTGGAGAATTTCTGGTGAAATCACAAGCCAGGCCATTTTCTGAAAATGTAAAAAAGCCTACTTTAAATATTTTTGTGGGTTAATTGTGGATCAAGATAAGCGGTGGGTTCCCCATGTGTGCTGTGTTAGTTGTTGTATCATTGATGCAGTGGATAGGGAAAGAGAAAAAATGCCTTTTGCAGTTCCAATGGTATGGCGAGAACCCACCAATCATTCTGACGATTGTTATTTATGGGATTATTGAATATCCAAATTTGCAATCTGCCATACGACTTGTCCTCATAATGCAAATTTGTCAGTGCCGATTGCGCCTTTAAATTAGCTAGCTATTGATTTGGGAGATAATGGAGATAACGCATCATCAGGCAGCTTAGAAGGACAGTGCACCGATCCCACTTTTACCACAGGTCCCAGTTCCGGCGAACCACATTTGATTGTTTAAAGTAAATTAAATGATTTAGTACGTGATTTGGGATTATCCAAGCAACAGACAGAACTTCTGGGTCCCCGTCTTAAGGAATGGATCCTATTGGATTGGAAAAATTACGAATTTCAGAAAAGAGAAACTACAGTATGAAAATTCGTTGCGCGCGTGTACTAATATAGACAGATTAATACAGGAACTTGATATTGAACATTCTCCCAGTGAGTGGCGCTTATTCACAGACTCATCTAAATATAGCTTAAAAGCTGTGTTATTGCATATAGGAAATTTAAAACCCTCTATATCAGTTGCCCAGTCAGTTGCAGTGAAAGAAAATTATGAAAATATGCACGATTTTGGATAAATATATACAATACGTATAAATGGCAGATATGTGGGGACTTCAAAGTTATAGCAATTTTAGTAGGACTTAGGGGGGATTTACAGAATATTGCTGTTTTCTTTGTTTATAGGACAGTCGTGCAATAAAGCATTATATAACAAAAATTTGACCAGAAAGAAGTGAATTTCAACCGGGATTTCAAAATGTTAAATTTATATCTCTTGTTGATCCCAAAAATGAACTTTTGCCTTCTCTTCACATTAAACTTAGGTTTGATGAAAAACTTTCTAGGCTCTGAATAAAGATGGTGCTGAATTTAAATACCTAAGACAAGTTTTTCCCAGTTAAGTGATGCCAAATTAAAAGAAGTCATTTTTATTAGGCCACAAATCAGAAAATTGCTGGACGATGTCAATTTTACGGAAAAGCTTACCAGGCAGGAACTCAGAGCATGGAATTCATTTGTTAATGTAGTAGGAGGATTTTTAGGCAACAATATGGATGAAAATTATGAACAATTAGTAAGTGAACTCTTAGATGCCTATAAAGCGCTTGATGCCAGAATGTCATTAAAAATTCACTTCCTCCATTCCCATCTGTCATTTTTTCCTAAAAATTTGGGAGTTGTTAGTGACGAGCAGGGTGAAAGGTTTCACCAAGATATCAGAACAATGGAAAGTTCGGTACCAAGGACCATGGGATCCAGCCATGATGGGTGACTTTTGTTGGTTTTTGAAGAGAGAAGATATCATAAACGGAAAAAATAAAGTTAAATGTGTTTTAAGTTAATATTTTTCTCGTTTGCTTTTCTCTTAGATGTATGGTATGTTTAATAGGCGAAAACTGTAAACATAGTAAATAAACAGGGTTAAGAATTTTCGGAAATTATTTTTTCTATAGATATTAAGTATCGTAACATTCGATATGGTTCTACAACTCTAACAAGAAAGCCCTACATGCTACAACTTTCTATTTGTAATTTTCGTATTTGGATAGGTTCATTCTATTAGATCATGCTATTCTGATTTGTGTTACAACAAAAATTTTTTTTTTGTCGGCTAGTGTTATTACTAGTTTTTACAACTATAATGTAACAATATATTACCAAAAAAATTGTGGTTCTTGGGGTAAGACTATGTCAAATTGGAATGACTTCCCGACGTTTTGCATGCAATTGCACTAGCATCTTCAGAGGTTTTCATTGTAGGAAATCAAAACAGTGAATGAACCCTGGTGATCAGAGTTCAGGTATTTATAAGTTTGTTAATATTTTTTAGGGTGCTTGATTATTTTAATAGACTCTATAATCTTCCTTTTATAATATCCCGAGAATGATCCAAGAAACTTAGTATTCTTTATATTAATTATGAGTGCTGTCTTTCATGTTCTTTAAATCTAGTAGACGCAGAGCGTCCAGTTTCCCTCATTGTAGTAGAAATAGGGAATTTTATAAACTCCTGAGTTTATATCATCTGCTGATGATGCTAACTTGGTTAGCGAAACGCGCGTCCAGAACGTAACTAGTTGTAGTGTAGTGTAGTTAGAACTCTTGTATTTTGACCCTGTATAAAAGGTAAAACTGCATTACTTGGTGGTTAGTTGTCTAATACTGCTTAAGGTATGGGATTATTGTCATATCTAATCAAACGCCCAATGTCTTAAGTGCAATATATATTTGGTTTTTAACTTCAGTCAGTTTCTTTCTGAGAGGGATGATGGTGAGAGCTAATTACCTATGTGTCGGTTTCCTGTAAACTGAATAACCTAATGTACCGTTCTCTTTATTTTATAATATGACATCAAGGAATTGAATGGCAGCATCTGACTCGGTTTCCAGAGAGAATTTTATAAAAGAATGCTCTTGGTTTTGTTTACTTAAAAACATAGTTATAGTCTAGTATAAGTATCTAAACTCTGCTAACTGGACTCACTAAGTATTTTGATATCGAGCAGTGAAAATTCCAGAGGATCTGAGTAAAATCTCAGGCAAAACTTTGGAAAGTATCACATCATATTGAATTCGTACCAGTTTATGCCATTTTCACATCTAATTTTTATGCAAAATCAATTGAACATGATTTTTTAAAAAATTATATTATATTATGGCCTCCATCTTGTTTTTCCACCCTAAATTGAAACCCATATTATCAGTTTTTACCTACTCCGCTGGCAGATACTTCCCAGATATAAAAATCCTAACTGGTTTTCGTTATCGATCCTCTTGTTGTCATTTTAAAGTGTATTATTCGGGTTAGGATCCAGTAAAAAAACAAAAGCCTTTTTTTGAAATGTCGTTTCGAAACTTTATAGTTGCATCTTGAGGACACAGATTTAATATCCTAAGTGAAACTCATATTATCAGCCTTTACCTATTCCGTTGGTCTGCAGATATTTCCTAACCCCAAAAAATACACTACCCTAACAACAAGAAGATCGTTAGCAAAAACCATTTAGAAACTTAATATGTGGGAAATATCTGCAACGGAGTAGGTAAAGACTGATAATATGGGTTTCATGCAGGATATAAAATCTATATGTGTCCTGAGAATGCAACAATAAAGATGCGAAACGTCGACTACTTAAAAATAAACATTTGTTTTTTTACTAATCCCTATAATACACTACTGTAACCCTAATCCCAATAATACACCACTGTAACATAAAAACAAGAGGTTTGTTAACGAGAACCATTTAGAAACTTAATATCTTGGAAATACCTGCGAACCTACGGAGTAGGTAAAGACTGATAATATAGGTTTCCTGTCGCATATAGAATCTATACATGTGTCCTGAGAACGCACAAATTAAGCTTAGAAACGTAGATAATTTAAAAAAAGACTTGTTTTTTTTCTGGCTCTTAACCCCAAATAATACACCACTCTAACAAATGTTTTTTTAACATTGTTCAGCCATATTGGGTTTTTACCAAAATATTACCAGATTATCCTCATATGACCCTTAATCTTGGGTCAAAATTTGGAGTCAATAGGGTAAGTAGTGTTTAAGCTATGCCGCGAACTGACAGACAGACAGAAAGACCGACAGACGGATCGATGGATTTGATAGAACAATATTTTTTGGCATTTAGCGTTAAAACCTAAAGATGTGTAAAAGTGAGAGGGTGACTTTTTTAACTCTTAAAATATATTATTTGGCCTCCATTTTGTTCGGCCATCTTGAATTAGTACCACGATTTTACTAGTCGATCCCTGTACCAGAATTAGTTATGGCACACAATTTGAAATCAAACCGTTAAGCAGTTTTTTCAGGCTGAATTTTTATAGATTTTATTAAGCCGCCATTTTGTTCCGCCATCTTGGATTCGTACCAAAATGATATCAGTTGATTCCAATATAATACTTGATGTTTTTGCAAAATTTGAGATAAATTGGATGAGGAGTTTTTTAATAATAATTTTTTTAACATTTCACTAAGCTGCCATTTTGTTTTGCCTTATTGGATTTTTACCAAAATGTTACCAGGTCATCCCCATATGACCCTTAATTTTTGACCAAAATTTCAAGTCAATCGGGTAAGTAGTTTTTTAGCTACGCCGCGAACAGCCAGACAGACAGACAGACAGACAGCCAGACAGCCAAACGGACAGACCGACGAAATTGAGAAAACATGATTTTCGTAACCTAAGGATCCTTAAACGTGAAGATACTACTTCCCTTTTACGAGGGAAGTAAAAAGTATGTATTTATTTTACGATTTTTTTAAAACGTAATCTATTTTCACTACCCCGAAAAGGAAAGTATTGTAAAGTGAAATAATCACCCTCTACGATTTTTAAGATCCTCACGTTTCAGAGTCCCTATATTCCGAAAAACATGTTTACTCAATTTCGACTGTCTGTCTGTCGGCCCATCTGCTTTTTCACGGCATTGCTAAAAAACTACTAATTCGATATAATTCAAATTTTAGTCAGAAATTAAGTATCATATGGGCTAGTATTTATTTTTGTAAAAATCTAGAATGGACGAAATAAAATGGCTGCTTAGTGAAATGTTAAAAAATAATACTAAAAAACTACTTACCCAATTTATCTCAAATTTTGCTCAAAAATCAAGTATCATAAGAAAATTAACTGGTTTGAATTTTGGTACAATTTCAATATGACGAAAAAAATTTCACCTCCAAAAAAACGTAACTAACTTAAGAGAGAACTGCAAGCAAAAAGTGAAAAATTAGCGACAAGGTCTAGTTAAGTTCAAAGTAAGATGAAAAGGTACCTACTTATTAGAGAAAAGCTCCTGCACGTCCGACCTCAAAAAAATGTGTTATGGATAGGCAATTTAAATTACATTTCGTTTAAAAATGGATTCAAAAGGGTTCACGCGCTGCAGAAATACAAAGATATGAGTACGATTTACCATTTCAAATTTTGCAGTTACGTTGACAAAGGATCAACGCAAGGCGGTAAAGAGCCATTTTGTGGAAAAAAAATTATATGCGACGACATTTGCGTCAAAAAGTGGTCGAAAAATGGTCGAAAAACGACACATCTACTTCTATTTTATAATTCTAGATTAGATTTTTTCATAAAAAATCGTATTTAGCGCCCAACTATACATATTTCCCTATTGAAATCACATTGAAACTAATACATATCTCTTATAGTGTTAACATAATATTGCAGCAGCGGAAGGCTTGCAAATGATCCATAATACTGAGTGCAGTTCCCCCTTAATGGATTGATTTCAAATTTCGTGCTATAGTTAATCATGGTATAGACAAGAACCGGTAAAATTGTGGTACACATTCAAGATGGCGAAACAAAATGGAGGCTAAATAAAATGTCTTTTATCTTGAAGAAATCACCAGGTTTTAAATATCTTCACGTTTTAGCGTTCCTAGAAGTCAAAAAATATATATTTTATTTATTCCGTCGGCCTGTCTGTCGGTCTAGTTCTGCATAGTTTAAAAGCTATTTATCCGATTGGCTACAAATTTCGGTATAATATTAAAGGCCATATGGGGATGATCTGGTAATATTCTAGTAAAAATCTAGTATGGCGGAACCAGATGGCTGCATAGTGAAAAAATCTGTCTGAAAAGCTTAATTAATTTCAAATTTTGTGAAAGCATTATGGGTAATATAGAGATAAACTCGTAAAATCACGGTACGAATTCAAGATGGCGAAACAAAATGGAGGAAAAATAAAATGCTTAAAAAATCAACGTAAAAAATCTTCTTATTCAATTGACTTGATTTTGCAGAAACATGAAATGTGATATGGTACGAATTCAAATGATGCTACTAAAATGTATATGTTCGAACTAAACTGGGTCACACTTTCTAATAAGAGGACAGATTCATTTTGAAGGAAGTTCCGGGTAAAGGAAATTTACCGATTTTTTTAAGCGACCTTTGTACATTTGCATAACATGTCAATGACAGTAGCATAGCAAACATAACAACTATACAAAAATTAATTACGAGAGTAAAAGAAAATTCGTTCCAAGTTTTCAGCCGTCACCGTTTTATAATGTCTGTAATTTGTTGCTCAATACTTCAAGTATGTTAGAAAGTAACTGAAAGAGCTCTAATAATGTTTGAAGAAAAAGAGGGAAGCAATTAAATATTCCTGCGTCGTATACCTTTATCGCACATCTGCACATTCACTTCTATATTCCCAAGCACTTAAACACAAATTTTTATGAATAAATACCAGGCAAAGAGATAAAAACGTGGTGTTTCTCCATTGAAACAAAATGATTTAGGCATAAATGGATTTCATTTTCCATTGAACGCTAAAAATGTAATTGCGAGCTTCTAAGCGCTTTATTGTTGAGGCTCTATCAGATGGAATATGTATGAAAAGATTCGAGGCTTTTTCGAATTGCATAAACGTTTGTTAGGCCGCGGTCAAATGTAATACGCAGATTTCTAAAGTAACGCTGGCTATTGAAGCAGAAAATATAATACAAACTACTCAAATCTCAAATAAAAATACTCTAATAGCAAAAATTATAACATTTCTAAATTCCAATAGTCCTAATTCATTAAAGGAGATAATTAGTTCGAATGACCTTATTGGGTTCATGTTTAGTGATAATGAGGATTTTAAGAGCATCAATAGAGACCCTACTAACTCTTTCTTTACAAAATTAAAGGGGGTCCTAGATCAAACTTTGTGCACTTTAAAATACTTTAAAACTAAAAAAGAAAAATTGTACCCTATGAATCATAAACTACCATTACTCTATGCGTTACCTGAGCAATAACACCTCAATATTCCGAGCAGAAGTCTATGCGATAGAATTGTGTGCTAGAATTTTGCAGGATCAACAAATAACACATCAAACTATAAAAATATTCTCGGATAGTCAAGCGTCCCTTAAAGCACTTGAAGCGAGTACAGAGTGGTCCACTTAAGATGCTCCTATACTTTATCTCAATAAATAAGACACTGAGAAAAAAAGTTAAATACAAAAAGTATTTGACCCTAAGAATATTTTTTATTTATAATATTTTTATGTATACAACGTGTTCCATTGTGCCAGGACAGTAACCAATTTTTTTCTTTTTAATGAAATGGTATGAATATTTTTAGAAATTCTAATTGTAATTCATTTTCGTAGGTTTTACGCTTGATTTTGACTTTTCGATGAAACTAAAGAGGCCGCAAACAGATTTGTATTTTTTTTGTCATCATAGCATATGTAAAATATATTTAAAATGTTTCAAGTATTTTAGAAAAAATAACTCAGATTTTTGCTAATTTTTTTCTACTATTTTTTAAAAACTATATATTATTTTTTCAGGTTTGTGAGCTTTTCAAAAAATATGAGTTTATTTATTTTCATAAATAACATGAAAAAATGCATTTTTCTTTAAAATTGTGAATTTTGTGGTAGCCATGGCAACGCCAACAAAAATATGATCAGGCAGCCATTACTGCTGTCATTTTTGGCATTATTGCGTTTAAATTTTTCTTGACGTCTATTATAATTATTGTTTTTAATCAGAATCAAAAATTTGAATATTTTGAGAAATATGATATGAACGCGTGTTTTATATTGTCTAATGAAGATGCAGATCAGGCGGCAGAGCTTTATCTGAACAGGTTAGTTCTTTTTTATCTTTCTGCATTTTGACTTTATTGGTTCGCTTTATTTTATCTTAGATATCCCGAGAGAAGACAACCAGAAAAAAGAATTTTTCAAAAAATTAAAAATAATCTTTGCCAATATGGATCTTTTAACAAGCCTCGACCGCGAACTTACAATAAAGACAACGAAGAATCTGAGGTCAACGTTTTAGCCCTCGTTCAGACAGCTCCTGAAACATCTTGCAGGAAAATAGACGAAGAGGCGGGTGTACCGAAAACCAAAGTGCAGAAAATTTTGAAAAAGCACAAATTCAAACCCTATAAATTTTTTGCATCATCTAAAAAAACTGCAATTTTTTATGAAGGCAGAAGATATCGATTTTGGAACACCCTAGTTATTTTAAATAGACACAACACGATTTTGGAGTTGTTATTTTTTAGGGAGCGTAGGGGATTTAATGTCTCCTGTTTTATTTTCAACCGAAAAATAGTTTACCAAATATATATAGATTGGTTATATTCCAAAACGCATTAGGAATTTTGGATGATGTTCCCTTGGCTCAACTAAATAAGATTTATTTCCAGCAAGAGAGCTCCAGCCCACAATGCCAGAATGTCAAAACCTTAACGACCATTTTCTGGAAGATGGATAATAACCTGTTCGATGGCCACCACGATCCCCTGACCTCTCAGTTTTAGATTTCTTTTTGTGGGGTTATTTAGAAAACAAATCGATACGAAAACTGAACAACCTCACCGAAAACGCTTTTGCAGAGTTACAAAGACAGCCATTTACAATAAAAAATGCATTTTTTAAAACATGTAGGACACATAATTAAATTTAACAATATTTGTAGTTTTAATGAAATTATAATTATTACCTTTTAACAATTTTTTCTGATGCTGTTACTTTGTTATTTCGTTAATAAATATTTGTTAACTTTTTCCATGGCTCCACAGCCACCTTCTCTTATTTCGATTGATCTGCTATGCCATAAATCCGTTTAAAGAAAAATGCATTTTTTCATGTTATTTATGAAAATAAATATGACTTATGGTATGTTTTTGAAAAGCTCTCGACACGAAGAATAAGATGAAAAAATAATATATAGGGTGTCCCATTTAAAAAATAGTAGGTTATGCCAATATGTCAAAAACTATGACTCTCAGCAAAAATCTGAGTACGCCACTGAATTCTACGAAAAAATCTATAAATACCAGTTGAAACATTTTAAATATATTTTACGATAGCTGAGTTACAGGGGTGTCCGAAAATGACAAATTTTCAAAATCACCCTGTAGCACGGAAACTAAAATGGTTAGGGCAAATCTGTTTGCGGCCTCTTTGTTTCATCGAAAAGTAATTCGCGAAAACCGCATCTCTCTTTCTAAATACCCCGTAAAACCTACGAAAATGGGACACCCTGTACGCTTGATTTTGAATATTTTTCGTCATCATAGTACACGAAATTCTGAGTAGTTTTTGAGAAAAAATAACTTTTCTAATTTTTTTCCGAAAAACAGGTTTTTGCAAAAATATGATTTTTTCACACCTGAAGACTAAAATTGTGAATTTTGATTATGGATCCATTATACAGGTGGTCACAAATGACTCTCATCATCTCGTTTTTTAGGTTGCCTCATAAAAAAAAATCCAAGGGTGTTAAGTCGGGGCTCCTCGCTGGCCAATCTATGGTCCCGTACCGACCAATCCAAAATGGAAACCGTTGATTCAAACAATTTCTATCAGGCACTACAGTGTGATATGGAGCACTATCTTGTTGATAAACAAGCCCTTCTTTAATATCGTTTGGCAGATTGTCAATTAACGGAAATATTTCGTTCTCCAACAAATTTAAATACCTCTCACCATTCAGAACAAAGTCATAAAGTACTGGACCTATTATTCGATCACGGATAATACCACATCACACAAACACTTCTCCGACCCTGTTTTTTCATTTCTTTTACACGATGTTCATTTGAGTTACACCAGTAATGAGTATTTTTTCGGTTGAACATGCCGGCCGTATTGAAAATTGCCTCATCGGTAAAACAATATTTTTAAAAATGTCAGTTTCAAAATGGTGGTCCATCATGAGAGAACAATAAAAAAGCCTTGTATGAAAGTCCTGTTAGGATAATTCCTGAACTGGTAAAAAATTGAACGGATGGTAGTTATTATCAGTTAAAGTCCTTTGAACACTAGTCTTAAGTCCTAACTAATTCATTTCAGTCAAGATCCTTAAACAATCACCCGTTACTGGGAAGGTTGAATCTTTTGCCAAACAAAAGTGGCTAGATTTAGAAATTAAAAATCTGTATAGCAAACGAAGTATGCTTGAAATTGAAGCATACGGATTATTTAAAAAACTCACTTATAAGCTTAGTAATTTAGAATTTGAACAGTGGTTAGATTTCCAAAGAAAAATGTTCGTAGTTATCGATGCCAAACTTTTGAAGAAAATGTGTTCACTTAAAAACAGACTGAGAAAGTTGAAACCACAAAAACAAATTTTTTCGGAAGTCGAGAACATTGTAGAAAATATTTCTTCTCAGTCTTTTGATAATAGAGAAATTGCCCTTTTGAATAAAGGTTTGAATTTTGCACAGCCTCCAGTAAAAAATAGTTTACCAACTATTATAGGGAATATCGAAAGTTCCATTCAATATGTGCCAGAGTCAACTATGGGATTCATTAGAGAGGCTTGCAGAAATCAAATCTCAAAGTCAAAATATGTTTCTCGTAAAAACACTGAAGTTATCCAGGGACTGAAGAAAAAAGAATGTTTTTATTTAAAAGCTGACAAAGGAAATAAGGTTGTTATACTAGACAAAACCGATTATTTTGAAAGAGTAGACAATTTGATTCAAACTGGTCCTTACGATTTAATTGAGAAAAACCCGTTATCAAAAATTATAACAGAAGTAAAAAGTACTTTAAAACAGTGTAAAAACCTTATGTCCGATAAACTAAAATTCAAACTAACACATAGTAACCCACAGTTATCTAAACTGTATTGCCTTTCCAAAATTCATAAACCTGGGAAGTCCATGAGACCTATTGTTTCAGCTGTTGGATCACCAACGTACAATATTTCAAAATGGTTAGTAGAAGAATTCGGCAAATTAAATATCTCGTATGATAACTTTGAGGTTACTAACTCGTTAGAATTCTTAGATAAAATTAAGAATGTTCACTTAAAAGAAGGTGAAATTTTAAAATCTTTTGATGTAAGCTCATTGTTTCCTAGTGTACCCATACCACTAGCTTTAGAGTACCTAAAGGAACTACTTGAAATCAATAATTTGAAGAAAGAAATTATTGATGAATATTTACTTCTCACAAAATTATGTATGAATCAAAATTTTTTTCAGTACAACAATAAATATTATAAACAACTAGAGGGAACTGCGATGGGCAATTGCTTATCTCCGTTCCTTGCAAATTTGTTTATGGGCAGATTAGAAACCCAATTCAAAAAAGAACTCAAATATTTCCCAAGTGTGTGGTATAGATACGTAGACGATATATTTGCTATTTTTGATACTAAAACAGAAAATTTGGACACTTTCTTAGAAACATTAAACAATAAATATCCTTCCATTAATTTTACGTACGAAAAGGAGAACAATGGGCAATTACCTTTTCTCGACACGTTAGTTATTAGAAATAACGATAAATTAGAATTTGATATTTATAGGAAATTTACTAATACTGATAGATATATAACATCCGACTCATTTCATTGCCGTCAACACAAAATGGCAGCATTCCATTTCTTAACTCACAGGTTAGTCAATTTTCTACTAAGTAAAGAACGTTTTAACAATGAAATGAATCGGATTAAAAATATAGCTAAAGGTAATGAATATAATGATAATTTTGTACATAAACTAGTAAATAGACATAAGCATAAGAAAATGTTAAAAGATGCCACTACTCTTCAAATACCTGAGGCTTCCAATAAATTCATAGTAATTCCATATGATCCCAGATATACGAGAGGTCTAGAAAAAGTATTTAAAAACGTAGGTTTTAGAGTAGCCTACAAAACGGAGAATAGTTTAAAAAATCTCCTTGGAAACCCCAAAGGCAAAGTCGACTTGAGGGAGAGGAGTGGCATCTATGAAATTAGCTGTAATGACTGCGATCTAAAATATGTTGGGCAAACTAAACGCTTCATAAACATTCGTTTTAAAGAACACATGGCACATTTAAGATACGGAAGAACAGAAAAGTCAAGCGTTGCCCAACATGCTTTGGAAAAAAAATCACCGAATAGGAATAAATAATCTTAAGTTGATTAAAAATGTATCTAATAATAGATTATTGGATGCATTTGAGAGTATAGAAATAGTTAAATGTAGTAAGAAAGCACTAAATAAAGACAGAGGGCCTATTCCCTATAGTCCCCTCTATTGTTTACTTGACAACGGTGCAGTCGGGTGCAACCAAGTGTGACCACATTTAACTATAAATAGTCTCGGTTAGGATAAGTTACTTTAGTTTATATCATCTGCTGATGATGCTAACTTGGTTAGCGAAACGCGCGTCCAGAACGTAACAAGTTGTGGTGTAGTGTGGTTAGAACTCTTGTATTTTGAACACTAGTCTTATTAATTCCCGGTAAATCTCGGGATGCATCTCTTTGCGAATTTTCGTTGTTTTCTTCAAAATACAGGAGAATTTCTAATTGATTTTCATCTGGACAATTTTTGGGCGCTGTTTTTGTTTATTGATTACCACTCCACGTTCAAGATCACGAACAATTCGTGAAAAAATATGTTTCGTGGGTACCCGTCTTGCAGGATACAACAACCGATACTCCCGCAGGGCTAATGCTGGACTCTTATTATTTCTTATGTAACATTCATGAAGATTTAAACGCTCTTGGACCCTGTATGAAGTATTTTCGTTTAAAAAGAGGTAGAGGCAACTAAATATCAAATAAAAACCGTATTTATTGGTGTCCAGACAACAATTTTACTAGTTTTGTTTTTCCATGGATATCTTGTAAAATTAAGACGCGTTTAGAAATGCTATTATTGCGAAAATTAAAATCGTTTCCGTAATATTATACCACTTGTATTGCCAATGACGGGGGTTATGTCGAAAATGTTTTGTAATAAGTAATTAGTTACTTTCTTTCTTGCATTACTTGTTGATTTCATGTTAAATTTAATTATAATGTTAAAAAAAAACTTAGAATAGGATATTATTTATGTTTAGTTAGATTTTTAACAAAAAATTCCTGAATTATTATAGAAAATTAGTCATAACTAATTTTTGGAATACAAACTATATGTATGGAATGATGCAGAATTAAATCCTAAACATAATAAAAGTGCTAAATATAGGGTGTTCCATTTAAAAAAATTAAGTTTTTTTAGTTACAAAAACATTTGTTTTGATGGTCATTTGTGACCACCCTGTATAATGGATTTTCGCTCTTGATAGATCAGAGTATTAAATATTAACCACTCCCATGGATCCACAACCAAAATTCACAATTTTAGTCTACAGGTGTGAAAAAATCATATTTTTCCAAAAAAATTAGAAAAGTTAATTTTTCTCAAAAACTACTCAAAATTTCGTATGCTATGATGACAAAAAATACTCAAAATCAAGCATAGAATTAGAATTTCTAAAAATATTCATACCATTTCATTAAAAAGAAAAAAGTTGGTCACTGTCCTGGCACAATGGAACACCGTGTTTACATAAAAATATTATAAATAAAAAATATACTTAGGGTCAAATAATTTTTGTATTTAACTTTTTTTTCTCAGCGTCTTATGTATTGAGATAAAGTATAGGAGTATCTTAAGTGGACCACCCTGTACATCTAAAACAGTTTGGAACTGCCAAAAGACACTTGTTGGCCTGGGGAGCGACAATAAAATCGCACTTATCTGGATACCAGGACATGCAGGTTTGGTGGGAAATGAGTCTGCGAACCTTCTAGCAAAGAAAGGAGCAAGATTCGTGGGACCCGAACCAGCTTTAAGAGTAGCCCACGAAACGGCCAAGCGCGCAATTTTGGACTTGGTTGAGGAAAAAGCTAATCTCTATTGCCTGGACTAATGGATTAAGGAATGTATAATAAAAACTCCTTTTAAGGAAAACTAGTTAAAAATTATGTTCAAAATTCGAAACGGGTAATTAAGGCACGTATTCTATGATAAAATAGGACAAAATTAATTTTGAAACAGTTTAAATTATTAGACCAATAGCTCGACAGTTTTCTTATATATAAAGATTAGTAGCTTTTTTTTTGCTTTTATAATAATTTGTTAGAAACTTTTCTACATATGCCTTCGTTCCAGATGTGCCAAATTTGTAATAAGAGGAAATAACACTTAGTATTTATTTTTTAGAATGTATAAACTGAGTTATACCCTGAGAAACATAGTTACAAAAGTCAAATATTTTATGTAAAACTAAAAACAATAATATATATATATATATATATATATATATATATATATATATATATATATATATATATATATATATATATATATATATATATATATATATATATATATATATATATATATATATATATATATATATATATATATACCATTTTGTCGAGAATCGACCAAAACATAACGCTATGTTTTTTTTCAGGGCCAAGGTGCCAATCTGCTACCGTGGTATCTGCCCCGGCAAGGCTCATCAGTAAGTTTCCTTGGGGGGTATCGGTATTAAAACCGAAATACCCAAACTCTGAAACAAACAAGGTGTCATGTCATTCCCGACTTTGGTTTTGAAAGTCGACGAGAAAAATGAAGGATTGCAAAATGTTTGGCGCCATCAAATTATGGTGCAACTAAATCGCTTTAATGCGACCTAATTTGGAGCACACATTTTATTTTTGCACAGATGTGTCGTCTTGTGCTCCAAAGTAGGTCGCATCTAAAGCGATTTGTAACTTGTGCGGTTAAACCATATCATTAAATTTTTTATCAATAATTATGGTGTACTCACTTATGGAAATAATCCCTTTCGACTTTAAAAATAATGAATGACACCTTGTTTGTTTCAGGGTTTGGGATATTAATGAACGACATCCGAAAAACACCTTTCAAGGAAATTGCCGAGATGAGCAAAATTGCCGGGAAACTGGATCCCTTATGAATAGCAGATGGAAAATGGCCCTGGAAACAAACATAGCGTCATGTTTTGGTCGATTCTGGACAAAATGGTGAAGAAAATTAGCCAATCCTTACCGTTACTGGTTTCGTTTTGAAAAATAACTTTTTACGACCGTATAAAATTCCGCACAGAAATTGAAATTTCTGATTTCTTTTGTGAAATTTTTGAACAGATGTGTCGTCTTGTGCTCCAATGTGTGTCGCATCTAAAGCGATTTCTTTTTGCACCATAGTACCTACAGATGGCGCCACTGGTTGCCTATTTCCCTCGTTGACTTTCAAAGTCGAATGACATGACACCTTGTTTGTTTCAGGGTTTGGGTATTTCCGGAACTCTATACCGATACCCCCAAGGAAACTGCCTGATGAGCCTTGCCGGGGCAGATACCACGGTAGCAGATTGGCAACAAGACTTGGCCCTGGAAACAAACATAGCGTAATGTTTTGGTAACTTTCTCGACAAAATGGTGAAGGAGTAATCCTTACCGTTACTGGTTTCGTTTTGTATAACTTTTTATGGGGACACATAAAACAGAAATTGAAATTTCTGTTTCTCTCATTATTTTTGCACAGATGTGTCGTCTTGTGCTCCAAAGTAGGTCGCATCTAAAGCGATTTAGTTGCACCATAGTACCTACAGATGGCGCCACTGGTTCAGCATTTCCCTCGTCGACTTTCAATTTATGCGTTTTTTGAAAAATGTATTTTTCAAATTGACACCTTGTTTGTTTCAGGGTTTGACCGATTTTCAAAACCAAAGCGGGAATGTTAGAGAATACCGAAACCCCCTTTTCAAGGAAACTGCCTGATGAGCCTTGCCGGGGCAGATACCACGGTAGAAAAGATTGGCACCTTGGCCCTGGAAACAAAATTGACGTGTTTTTGGATTTTTTGAAAAAAAAATTACCCTGGCCGTTATGCCTTCGACAAAATGGTGAAGTATATATATATATATATATATATATATATATATATATATATATATATATATATATATAAAACTCATCTAAACCAGTCTCGCAAGTTACCAGTAACATTAAATTAACAATATTTTTTTTCTAGATTATATTTTTTTGAAAATTCACAATATTCCTCTATATAACCCATATAGTATATTAACGATATACAAAAATATATAATGTCTGTAATACGGAAACGAATTACAATTCATAGATTCCATATTAACTGAAAAAATAACAAAATGAGATAAACAATTTTTTTGTCCAAAAAAATATCTAGATATCGTTTTTACATTCCAAATCTTCCTTTCAAATGATACGTTTAATAAACGTCTTATAACGGATTCTTAAAATACGTAGATTTATATAGGGCAAACACATTTGCCCACGGACTAAATAAGAGAACATCGCGATGGGAAAAAAATTCGCGTATCGACTCTTTTGAATTCAATTGCATGAAAGATTGTGATGTGGAGAGCGAACGTTATTTACCATTTATGTGAAAAATATGAAAGAAACCACCCCACAAAGCCTTTTTTAATGATGCAGCGTATTCGCTCAAAGCGAGCTTTCCATTTGAGCACATCTATATCGAGAACATCATGACGTTATGTTGTATGTGACGTATTGACATGTCAGTTGTAGAAGATTACTGTAAAAATGTATTGGCAAATTGACAGGGCTTTGTAAATGAATCGATTAGGAAAAAAATGATGTTAATTTGCATTGAAAGCTGAAAAGAGAAGCAAAATAAAGCTTAGGTAGATGTTTTGTCAGTTTTGTATGTACAGCTGCGTATTGGAATTTTCACGTGGGGACTATATTGAATTCAATTGAAGTGACTGAAAGAAAATATCGGGGACATGTAATAAAAAGAGCAAAATATTCCCTTCTTCAAACTATCATGTAGGATAAAATAGCGAGACGATGAGGAGTTGGAAGAAAACTGATGGCATGTTGAGAAATAAACTGACATTCGTTCTGCAGGAGAGTTGTTTAGGATAGCAGAACACAGATATGTTTTCCCAAGTTGTTGCCAACGTCAAATGTCACTGGCACATAAAGCAGAATAATGTTTATTTTAAATATATGTGGAGTTAAGGATAATTTAAACTCTATGTTTGGAATTGTCTTGAACAAAAATGTAAGTAAAACAAGAAAATCTGGTAGACCTATTAACATTTCTATTTGAATAAGCGACAAGGGCATATAAATTTTATTGATCTGTCATGGCACATAGATCTTGACATTCTTACCTAGATTCTGTTAGACTATTTTTAGGTAGCCTTACTAGGCCCTCGGATTTTGCAATGCAAGTATCGAAAAAGTAATTAAGGTCAAAAATAATTGTATTTTATATAAACTGGGTTACTGTTTTATTTCGAGTGGCGGGTTTTTAAATTTGGGTGGTTTTTTTATTAGATGTGTGCCAATAAAAGCCAGTAGATGCCTTTTTATCTTCTGTTTATTTTTATAATGTACGTTTAGTTGGAATTTCAGATTAGAAAATGCAGATCCGTCTGCCAATTTCTATTTCCATCACATATTCCTTTTTTTTCACACATTTCCTGTTTTCTCGTTTATTTAAGGCAAATGTACCAAACCTAGAATATATCCAAACCGAAAAAAGAAACTACGTAATAAAAATGGCAAGTTATATTTATTTATACACGGTCCGGCAACAGAATTGAACGATTTTTAATAGATCACCGTGAGGATACAAAGAATATATTTGGCCCAATTGTTACTTACATTAAAAACATAATGCTGGAAATTCGTTAAAACACTTTTAGTTTGCAAATATCACTTTTTTAACACATCCCCTCCTCATCTATGTATTCCTGCAAATTGGAGTAGATATAGAGCATTCAAAACGCGTCTAAGTAGTTCCACGTTCATGTTTATCGAATCAGTCTCTTCACGAATCCTTTAATATTGTGGAAGTTAGAAATATATCGCTCCCTAAAGAATGGTAAATCTACAGCGACCCGAAAATATACCATTAGAACTTAAAACCACCTTACAAAATTACTCCAAAAATGCGTAAATAAATTAAGAATACCAGAAGTGTGGAAAACATCTTACATCTCCACAGCCCAATATTAAGAATATATAGAAAACTTGCTAAAAAGGTAGAGGGTGAATTTAACAACTTAGAAGCTGAAGAATAAGCTGGCTCAGAGCTGGAAGGCCCACGGTTGTTGTCTGTTCTGGCTGTTGGCCTTAATATCTTCTTCTCTTCTGTTGGTAGGTTGGATGCATTTATAAGGTTGGTTATCCGTCTTTCAGTTTTGTTGGTCGGGTCTGCTTGGATCACTCTGTAGATGTTGTCGTCCAAAAGTAGTTGTAGTTTCTTCACGTAATCTGTTTTGCCCATGTATTGTTGTTTAATGTTTTTATTGCCGTTCTTTCCGCAACTGATAGATTCGACTTAGGCGGGCTAGAATTTTTGATAATCTTCGCTGTTTCATACCTTATTGCATCAGCTTCTTCTGCTAGAAGTCTTCTAATTGTCGCTTCAACGGATGACACTATATCTTCTACGGGTATGCCTTTTGGTATCATGGCGAAGTTTTGACCTTTAGATAGGACGGATTGTTCTGCTTCAGTAAGGATTTTGGAAGATAAATTTATAACGGTGTCCTGTGGCGGTTTTAGTGGTCTTCGGCTGTCTAACAGTCCTTCGAACTTTTTCTGTTGCTTAATTGTAACTGCTTGATGTATCCTTTCTGCTTGCGCATTGTTATCGAGAGTTCTAAATTCAAAAGTTCATTCAAGTATAAAAGCTAATTTTAAATGAATATTTAATAACTTACGAGCGTTTATATCCAAATCACGTCGAGTAGGTTGTATCCTTTTTCTTACCAATGCCATACTGGCTCGTTTGTAGATGTTCCTTGCACTTTTTGATGTTATGTGGTGTTTCATCTGTAGAGATTTTGGTACTACGTCTTCATCTCGGCATCTAAGGAGAAAAGCTAGTTGGCAAAGTAGCTTCTTCTTGTTGTTCCTGAGATCGCCAAAAGTTTTGGCATCCTTCTTGATTTCCTCCCCATAGAGGTTAGCTAACATAGAACGGGCCTGGGTCTCTCCGAGCTCATTCAGTGTTCCGATCTCGTGAAGTAAAGATCCCTCATGCAATCGAAGGCGAAACGTCGGAAAGTGATTCCATTTTGACATGGTCTAATCCCAAGAACCATGATTTTTTAAATGACCACAGCCGTGAAAGCTTTCGTTCTATGTAAGTTTTTATATTCTTTTCTTCACACCATTTCTGATACCGGAAGTAGGCCAACTCATCTTTTGCCCGTGATTTTTCGGGCAGAAGACTGGAGCTTACGCTGGTAGCCACTTTTTCGATGTCGAATGGAAGATCTGAATTGCTCATGTTAAAAATGTGTGAAACTCGTTCCGAACTTTGTGACAGAATTACAAATGATTTGACAGCATTATGTTTTAATGTTTTCTATTAAAAACTTAGTTACTTGGTTGCCATGGTATAGAAAATACAGGTAACAAAGGTAATTTCGTTTTGAATATTTGATAGGTAATCTTTTCAAATGTAAATTATGTTATAACTGGGATAAGATTTTAAACGATTGTAGATAAAATGTTGTACGATACACGTGTTATACATCGTTATCCCACTTGTATCGTAAATGTCTATTATTTGGCCCCCATCTTGTTCCGCCATCTTGAATTCATACCACAATTTTACCAGTTCATCTCTATACCATATTTAATTATCACACAAGATTTGAAATCAATCAAGTTTTTTCAGGATGAATTTTTAAATATTGTATTAGGTCGCAATTTGCTTCGCTATCTTGGATTCCAACCAAAATTTTACCAGTTAATTTCCTCATAATGCTCAATTTTTGTGCAAAAAAATTGGAAAAGTAGTTTTTTTGTAATATATTTTTTTTTACTTTTCACTATGCTGCCATTTTATTTCGCCATATTGGTTTTTGTATCAAAAGGTTACCAGGTCAGTTAGTAGTTTTTGAGCTATGCAGCGAAAAGACAGACAGACCGACGGAATTGAAAAAACAGGTTTTTAGGCATCTAGGGGCCCTAAAAAAATCTCGGAGGGTATTACCTTGGAGGACAATAATTTCCGGGAAATCGTTGTGATTGTCATGGCAACCTAACAAAATAGACGCTCTCCAATGGTCGTATAGGTGTAAACTTTTCGCAGAAATTATCCAGACAGGCATTTAGTGTGCACTTGCAATTGTTTAGCCATGGCCTTCTTGATTCTCGCAGACAATGCGACCTATAAGTCGAACGTGCAACAGTGTCTCAAGACACTGTGATTTTCTTGCGATCGCGATTCTGAAATCGCAAAATATTTTTGCGCTGGGTCGCAGTCGAGTCATAATTTTATGGCATTATGTATGTTGAATAAACTTCTTTAATTTGAACTGGTCACGAAACAAATAAAAAAAATACTTATAACTGCATAATAATGACCAGGCCGTCATATCTCATGCAACTTTTTGTGATAATTCCTTTTTAACCGGGTATTAATTTTCTTGTTTCTGAAGTATCGCCATTAATAATTGTGTTGTACTGCATTAGTGTCAGTCTTGATCGTACATTATTACTTGTATTTTTACGTCTTGACAGAGTCGAATGAATACGTCATTAAACACTCGACTTTTGCCTTATCATGCTTCGTAGTGCCGGATACCACGCCACTTGTCATTTGACAATTACAACTCAATTATGACAAAGTGTTTACCATACAATCGCAAACGGAGAAATACTTGTCATGGTATCTTTATGTGCAAAATGAAGGCGCACAAAAAAATTGAAATAATGCAACCTCTCCGTCTGGCAGAACAATATTTCTCAAGGAAGACGTTTCTTGTCTAACTTAAAACAAAGAACCCCATTAAAAATGCGTTCGAGTCCGTCTATACAATGGGCGTTGAAACTGTTTAATTTATTGTTAAAACAGTTTTTTTTCTAAATAGTAATTGTTAATTGATTTTACGTTGGTAGTTACCATTTATCAAATTGGTATTGTAATTTAAATATTCCAAATTGGAACTCGCCCATATATATTACTAATGAAGGCGAGAGGATGCGTTTTTAAATACAACATAATGAGGAGAAAATGGATGCATGTTTATACAAGATATTACGTAAGCAACAGTTCTATTGTTAAAATACAGGGGTTGACATATTTATTATCAATTACTTGATTATAAGAGCTAGAAATAACCTTAAATATAGAAGTTGTAGTGTTTGTCTTGAATCGCCAGGATTCGTTACCAGAAAAAGCAAACCAACATCGGATACTAACGAAATGAGCATCAATTTTGTTATTTTAAATGAAACACTCTGTATAATGTCCTTCTTGCAGATTAGAAATATACTAGAAATGATACTTTTATCTCTAAAGATATTCGAGAAATTTGAGAAGAATCCTGCCATACGAGGCAGTGTGTTAGAGAGAGAGAGTGTGTTTTTATATTCGATGGTGGATCCACCACATGCACCACGTTTCCACCGAAGTAATTATGATTATGCTCGTTGATCTCTGATGCCACTAGTCAGTTGTTTTATATTCATAGAATATAAAATATATAAGTTCAAAATTTCTACCGGCTTTGGGATATGGCTGATTTCTTGGATGGATAAGGAAATAGGGAGAAATGTGAAAACAAAGGCAATTTATCTAAAGATTATTAATTTTTTCTAAATTTGCTGCGAGTATAGAATGTCTCTTGTAACAATGGAATTTATAACTTTAAATATGTTAATAAATACCGTTTGCAAAAAATTAAACTATGAAAAAAATTGCCAAGAAGATGAGTGATAAATGGGTAGAAACTGAGTTCTGTTGACTTATATGGCAAATATAGAAATTTATTACACACATACAGAATTATTAAAGAAAAACAACCAAAATGTCACGCAGTATTCCACCAAAGTGTTTTTAAATCGCATGTTCGGTGGACCCAACAATGATTTTGAATGACGTCATTCCATCACTGCTCCAATCGATCACACCAAAGTGGTGAATATAAAAACGCACCTAGAGATAGATGGAAAACGATCTGTTAGTGGAGACAATGGAAATACATTCAGCCCTATGCTGTACCTACACTTGATTTGTTTGAAGTTGAAGTTATTTGGTAAAATTAAAATGCCTTTAAGAATTTAAATGAAGTCTTGAGAACTTCAATTAGTAATATTCATATTCCCCCCCCCTGGAAAATTTGAAAAAAAATAGGAATTCAAGATTGATAAAAGTCAGGTTTTAAAAGCAAATCCACAACCCTAGTCCTGGATAGCTTGAAATAGATT
The DNA here is from genome assembly GCA_030620095.1 of Kuschelorhynchus macadamiae. Lineage (NCBI taxonomy): Eukaryota > Metazoa > Arthropoda > Insecta > Coleoptera > Curculionidae > Kuschelorhynchus > Kuschelorhynchus macadamiae. The sequence goes on from JAUTXW010000642.1 coordinate 1,769,109, forward strand.
TGTAAATACGTTTATTGGAAAATGGAACTGAACGGTATGAAAATAATACAGAAGTAAATATATTAATATATGTAGTATTGTTTTTTATTAAGAAACTTGAACTATTTTAGGCGTATAGAAGGCTCTTGAGGAACAGTCACTCTTTATCTGCCACGATTCTTAAGCCTTCTTCTGGGCTACAAATGAGCGATGGTCATTGATCGACAAGATCCGAAGTGCATGCGGACCATGATACACACATCTTATGGAAGAGTTGTTTCGATGAAATTCGGCATGTAATGATTGTGACCCCCTGAACAAAAGTTACCGCTGGCATCACTAGTTTAAGATATAGATTCAGAGTGTTAAACTTTGTCCTTATCTCATATCAAAATATTTTGGGAAAGGAGTATGACACGAAATAAGCTTTTTCCTCCTCTGTAACCTTAGCACATAATTCTTTCCTTACTTTCAGTTTTCTTAAAAACGAAGCAAATAGAAGCAAGCGAGCTACAACACTTTGAATCAGAGACGGTTCTCGCTAATCACAACACAGATTGTTCCATGTGCATTTTATCGGTTCGTCGTTAATTTCCGCGGAGTATGTTTGGTGAATGTTCAATGTGGGCTTCCTGGCTCAGTAGTATCATTCTTGGGTTTGCAGATATCAACGCATGCCAAATTCCGAGTCTACATTAAAACAAGGATTTTTATCAAGAAAACCTCTACTCCTAGGTAAATATATCCCGTTAGCCTTAGGTTAGCTCAGGTTGGACAAAAAAACATCACTAAAGTCATAAAATTATACATCAAACCATGGAAGATCAGATTTAAAATACTGGCAGAAGCCGTATGCGTTTCAAGGTCCTGTTTTCTTTTTAATTTAGGATAAAAAATAGTCAATAATGCGATGTTGCCAAGTGTTAACTTAAAATGAATTTCAATCAGTTTGAAAGTAAATCAAGAGTTGTTGGGGCATACCAAAATTTTCCGAGATTGATTGAAATGATTTCAAGAATTGCAAAGCAAATCAATGTTGTTCCATCATTAAGGCAGGGTGTTTCTGAAATTTCTCAGGTATCTTTAGAGATAACTGTAACAAATAGTTGCCATAGATGCAAATTAAGTAGGCTAAATAATGAAACTGGAAAAAAGGTAGTAGGCTGAGGCAGGTCATTTGTTAATTCTGTTCTTCAATCTGACATTTTGTAAGAAATATTTTTTTGTTTGACGTTTTCGTAGTTATTTCGAGTTGTTTAATAATGGTTGAATTCACAATTCAAGAATATGCAGAAATTCATTTCATTTATGGACTTTCCAACGGCAATTGTTATGAAGCCAGACGACTCTATGAACAGAAATTTCCAAATTGCATGGGGCCCAATAGAGAAGCATTTGCATACGTACATAATCGGCTATGTGAAAATGGATCATTCAAGAAATCCACTCATTTAGCAGGAGCAAATAGAACGGTTAGGACTCCTGAAGTCGAGGAAGCAGTCCTGAATGCAGTAGAAAATGATCCTGCTACCAGTAGGAGAAAAATTGCAGCAATACTTAAAATTTCATTTGTGCTTGCGTGGAAAATTTTAGTAGACAGCTTAATGTATCCTTAACCACATCCAAAGGGTTCAAGCTTTTCTCCCAAGTGACTTTCCACTCCGTTGAAATTTTTGCGAGTGGTTCTTATAAATGCTAGCCCAAAATCCATTATTTGGAAACACGATTTCATTTAGCGATGAGGCAAATTTTTCTAGGAATGAGAGACGAATACGACTAGCGCTAAAACTTAATACAACAAAACCACATCAGAGTCACAAACAGGAGCAAAACCGACATTTGTGGTTACCTAGAGAACATCCGAAATCTTCGCCGGACTTGATATTCGTATTACCACGGAGCAACATATATAGCCACCTGTGGCGAAACTCATAACCCAAGAGTAATTAAATCGAAAGTGGAAAAAGATTAACGTGGGAAGAAATATTATTGAAAAGTGAACTTTTCTCCTAAACTGCAAAATAACAATGCTTACAGGTATGGTTTATCGAACAACAAAAGACTGTTACGAGAAAATAACACATATAAAATTGCAAAGAATTGGAATACCTTAAATATTTAAAGTAGCTAATGAACGAAGATGCTTAAAATTGGCAAAACAGAGATCAGTAGATATGCACAAATTTTAATGTTGTGTGTTGTATCAGTGGCTGGTATTTTCCAAGCATACATCGGACATGCCCGTGGCCAAGCCGTTAATACAGATATTTACAGTAAGCAGTATTTTAACAAAATGTGAACGTTTTATAACACTGGCCGACAAGATTTTTTTAATACAGGCCAGCTCATTATTTTCACAACGGAAATACCCTCCCAATAATAAAAACAATATTCGGAAAGCCCTAATTCGTACCATTTTTTTAATAGCCTAATTAGAACCTTTTATATTGGCAGGTAAAACGGTACAACGGAAAAATTACCTAGACTGGGTTGTTTACAACATTAGATATAAAATAAACGTTAAACATCACTCTTCTGTCGAGTTTCGAATTGAGTGGTTCTCTGTGTATCGATAAGCAAGTGTATGTGGAGACGAGAATGTCTGGTCAAACGCGCCGAAGTTGCAAAATTTCTCCTGACAAATTTTGTTATATTTCTGGTGAAATCACAAGCCAGGCTATTTTCCGAAAATGTAAAAAAGCCCACTTTAAATATTTTGGTGTGTTGATTGGTGATCAAGATAAGCGGTGGGCTCCCCATGTGTGCTGTGTTAGTTGTAATGTATCATTGGTGCAGTGGATGAAGGAAAAGAGAAAAAGTATGCCTTTTCCAGTTCCAATGGTATGGCGAGAACCCACCAATCATTCTGAGGATTGTTATTTTTGCCTGACAAAGACTGAACGTTATCTCAAAAAGGGAAAGCACAATATAGAACATCCAAATTTGCAATCTGCCATACGACCTGTTCATCATAATGCAAATTTGCCAGTGCCGATTGCGCCTTTAAATTGGCAAGCTATTGATTTAGGAGATAACGGAGATAACGCATCATCAGGCAGCTCAGAAGAACAGTGCATTGATCCCACTTTTACCACAGGTCCCAGTTCCGGAGAGCCACACTTGATTGTTTAAAGTGAATTAAATGATTTAGTACGTGATTTCGGGTTATCCAAGCAACAGTCAGAACTTCTGGGTTCCCGTCATAAGAAATGGAACCTATTGGCCAAAGAAACAAAAATTACGAATTTCAGAAAAAGAAATGCTATTATTTCTGAATTCTACAGTATGCAAAATTCGTTATGCGCGTGTACTGATATAGACAGTTTAATGCAGGAACTTGATATTGAAAATCCTCCCCGTGAGTGGCGCTTATTCATAGACTCATCTAAATATAGCTTAAAAGCGGTGTTATTGCATAAAGGAAATTTAAAACCCTCTATACCAGTTTTCCATTCAGTTGCATTGAATGAAAGTTATGAAAATATGCGCACGATTTTGGATAAAATAAACTACAATAGGTATAAATGGCGGATATGTGGGGACTTAAAAGTTATAACGATTTTAGTGGGACTTCAGGGAGGATTTACAAAATATTGCTGTTTTCTTTGTTTATGGGACAGTCATTTCTCCACTGGCAATTAGACACCATGAGCAAAAGAATGATGTCTACATATTGATTAAATATAAACAGTAACCCAGTCAGTGGCGCAATCATTAAGAGTGTTATTTTGCGATTCCTAACTGAAACATACCAATTACTGTATATAAAAAGTGTCGAGCTCTTTAAGAATAAGAACTTTTGTTTCTCTGGGAATTTCTTGTTAGTCCGATGTAAAAGAGCGCTTTCTTTAGTAACACAGTGTTATATAAAAAGGGAATTATTTCCTACAGAAATCTCCATCTGGGTAATTATGATTATTACAACAACCCCTCGGCCGTTTTTCTTTCTATATTACAATCGACAGAATGAACTTCCGGTTTTAACACAAACTCTGGAGTAGTCATGAGTATAACATTTCAGTTCAAGTTAAGAGCCACCCTTCGAACTTCCACAATGCCTCAAGTTATCGTGTATTGTATTTTTGAGAGCATGTGTCAAAGTTATTTTCGACCCCAATTATATGTTTTACATGAAGACTATATAATAAGAAACGTATGAGTTTTTATAAGGAGAAATATACAGGAGCTTTTTAAAGTTTGCTATTTGTATGTGAAGTGCTCAGAATGATCTCGTTTAAAGTCATCCGTTTAAATTGCATGAAAATTTGAAAATTAATAAATATATTTCATATGTAGGTCCAGTGGCGTATATAGAAATTGCTTCCTGGGGGTGGTTTTGGGGCGATGAAAAAAATTAAAAGTTCTAAGAGGTGAAGTTTTGGTCTTAACCGAAAGTAATATAAACAACAACAAAATAGTCAATACTTTGTTGTGTTAGCTATAGTCGAAAACAGTCTTAGCGTGCAGGTCCAAAGGTCACCAACATTATGAATCAAATCAGAAAACACAGTGAATACCAAAATGATATGTGATTCTTTTATCGAGCTATTAAATCTCGATGGGCTGTTTACAAATATACAGGGAGAAAGAAAATAGTTGTTTTTTATTATATTACGCAATATTATTAAGATAACCACTTAATATTATTTTATATATTAAATGCCGAGGGACTAAATAAGAAAATTAGCTAAATATGTATTTGGTTAAAATTTTTTGGTTAGCAAAAACAAAAATACACAAAATGACAAGCGTCTTAACAAAGTCGGAAGGCGGTTCGAATCAGTGGAACAATCAGGATATGTTCTGCTTGTACAGCCACCTAATGAAAGTGAGATTTTTTATCAATCACCACTTATCCAGTGTCATTTATTTAAATGCAGGCCACCCCGGTGCAAAGACAACTTGTTTTTTTTCGTATTATGATAAGAAAAAAAATTATTTTGCATAAATATTATACACTTTTGTTAAAAACACAAGATAATTAGTTATTACTTCTCACGTCAGATTTTTTCAGATCTTTACGTGAAAAGTTTAAACTACTTATCCGATTTCTTCAAATTTCAGTCTAAAATTAAGGGCCATATATGCGAAAAATACAGGCTATATATATATATATATATATATATATATATATATATATATTTTACCGATTTTTATATATCAAATTTTTCTTATAATTAATAAAAAAATTTACTTATTTTAAACACGCTTTAAAATCGGAACAAGTATTCTATAATTATTTATTTATTGCCTACAAAATTACAAATGTACTAAAAAAGTAAGCAAAAAAATAGTGTCAAATCTAGTAAAAAAAAATTTAAATTAAAATTCACTGGCTAATATCCAGGAGCCAGTGGCGAAAGCTCTGAGAATCGGTATAGGGACTGTACAGAAACTTGTGCATAAAAAAATATATAATTTACTTCCGAAGAAGATTAAGAAATGTACACGAAAAAATTTAAAGACAAAAGACTTCAGTTACAATGCAAAAATGGATATTCATAATGCAATTTATGATTTATACACGTCAAATACTAATATAATCCTTCAGAAACTTTTTAATATTATAGACTAAAAAATATCATCATCACTTAAAAAGTCCTCATCTTGTGAATCGTTCTCAAATGGCGCAATTATCATTGGTGCTATTTCGACATCTGGAACTCGTTCTCGATTAATTTCTCCGTATGTTCTACAGATTTCTTCCAGTACTCCGGCGTAATATAATTTAATGAATCTTGCCAAACAATTTGCACTTCATCTGATGTAAGACCACCGTTCACGTGTTTTTTGTAATATGATTTTGCCCCAGCCCATATTAATTCTATTGCGTTAAACTGGCAATGGTATGGCGGTAGTCGTAAAACCTTATGTCCATTTTCCCGTTATATTTCATCTACAGCATATATTGTCGGTTTTTTAATAGATTTTGCCATTAAAAGCATATAGGGTAAAGAATTTTGTTTTTGTTTTATTAGCCATTTATAAATATCACTTTTCTTCCAGGATGAAGTAGGTTGTTTATTTAAGATTCTTGAATGATAAGATGCATTGTCCAGATTGATTAAAGATGGAACATCTAAATTTGGAATCAGTTGTTCTTTTAACTACTTTTCAAACAGTTCACAGTTCACATTATCATGGTAGTCTATAATTTTGGATGTTAAAGAAAACAGTAAACTTGCACCTGGGAGAAATCCTGTTGAAGAACCTGCATGCAAAATTATGAACCGTTTTGACGTCCCTCATCCCTTTTTTCTCTTGACACTTTTTACAGACTCGTCCTGCCGAGATTTCGAACCACTTCCATTAGAAAATATCCAAGTCTCGTCTAAAAATAACATTTCTCTAAATTTTGAATTAACATTTTCCTTGTATTTCTTTAAAAACTGCATACGCTGATTTGCTATATGTGGCAACTCGCATAAAAATCTTCGATTACAGTCCTTTTTATATCGAAAACCCAACATTTTTATTAATTTTGACAACGATTTTAGTCCAATTTCCAATATGTCTCGATTTTTTAAAGCTTCTTTTAAAACTTGAAGGGTTATGTTAGTTTTTGATGTGTATAAATCGTAAATTGCATTACGAACATCCATTTTTACATTGTCACCTAAGTCTTCCGTCTTTGGCTTTTTTCGTGTACATTTCTCAATCTTCTTCGGTAGTAAATTATGCTTTTTTTCATGCAAAATTTTCTGCACAGTCCTTATACCGATTCCCAGAGCTTTTGCTACTGTCTCTTGGATATTGGCCGGTGAATTTTCATTTTCGTAATATTTTATTAGATTTAATACCATTTTCTTCGCTCGTGGAGGCAAAAAATCCGAAAATTGTTTTCTATTACTTATTTTATGTATGTATTTATATGTTTATCCTCTTTTTTCATATGAAAATATCATGGGTCTATCTAATTCATCTTCCGGATTTTATGCGGAGGATATGATTACACGTAATAAAAGAAAAACAAACTTAAAAAGTTTGTCCTTGATAAATCGTATGACCCGCACGATAACACTGTTTTTGACTATATACGTAAAACTGGCTCTGGTGGGGGTTTTATCCGCCAATCTCGAAAAAAATGTCCTTACTTTATTTTATTCCTATAGTTTTAGCTTAAATAAAATTGGCTTTGAGGGGGTGATGTAACCCTCAAACCCGCCCTTAAATACACCTGTGCATAGGGGTGTTTTATTCTTTTGTTACCTAAGTGATTTTGCAGCACGTATTAATTGAATCTTGAATCCCAACACAAAGCACAATGAAATATATAGTAAACAAATTTAAAGACACGAAAAGTTTAAATAGAAGAAGAACTGCTAATCCAAACGAAAACTTTGACCTAATTGTGTTGCCATTCTTTACAGGTAAATTATTGTTGTTAGTTTTCTATACTTATCAACGATCAATTACTGATACAGCGATTTATTTTCAAAAATCATTTGGCAAAATTCAACAAACTCCTCATAGTTATAATTATCACCCATCTAAATTTTCACCCGTTTTTGGTCTAACTGAGGAACATAAAATCACATGTGAAATATAATTTTTATTTAACATATCTTATTTTGCAGGTTAAAAAAGGCGCCAGAATCTCAATTTTTTTCTATAACGACTTTTATTAACAAGCATTAAGAACATTGTAATGAATCATAATGTATAACGATTTCAACTAATTAATTTAATATAAGAACTGCTTCTGCAAGTATTTAAAGTTCTAAAGCAGAAATGACTTCAATCTTTCGGGCTACCACGCTGAAAAGTCACTTCCAACATTTTGTTTCCCTTAGTACAGTACCACGCATCCAAATGTTTTCTAAAATATAATCCCTTTACTACTAAAAATAAACTTAATTTTACTTCTTACTACTCTCCAATTTCAAAAAGAAAAAGCTCTACATTACTATAGTTTAATAAATGTTTAAAACCGATTACTGAAAACCAACGTCTACAATGACGCTTCTGGCACTTTTTTTAAGAGTTCAATAACACGAATAGCGCTTTTAAGCTCTATAGTTTTGACCTCTAATGCTCAATCACAATATTAAGTTTTTATGGTATCAAAGACCCCCTATGTATTATCCACTTTTTGTAAAAAAAATGCATTCAAACTGATAATACAATTGTTTAAAGGATATTACTTATTTTTTCGTGAACTGTAAATAGCGATAACAAAATATTGTATATTTTTGTGCTTTATAGCTTACATCGTTAAAAAAAAACACCCTTTTAGCCACTAGATATATATAATCCTATTATATATTCAATTCTAGAATAAATCTTTTGCAGAAATTTCAGATTTTCGTCAAATTGCATTTTATTGACACTTTTTTTTCAGTTTAACTTTTTCGAACTTCATTCTGAAAAATTATTTTAAATCAATATTTTTCATAGTCAACCTCCTCGTATCGTCAGAAAAGCTTTGTAATACATTATGCAAGAAAAAAATCCGTACTTCTCACTAGTGTGTGTCCCATTGCGAAAAAGTTTGAGTAGCACTGCGTTACAGTGACCTTAAATCCGGCCCCAGTCCGACCCTGCTTGCTCTGGATTATACACTCTAATTCTGGTTAGACCAGTCTTGCTCCCGGCAACCCGCGACACCTGAGGCCTCCATATTTCATACGTAAGTGAAATTATTAGGTCTACTCCTGGACGCTTATAAATTACTGGATATAAACTGGATTATATCCAACTATTTTCATTTCCAAATCCGCAAACTGAAAACGGTTAGTGTCGCTAAAGCACCTGGGCCTTTTTGTATATTCAAGAACAACTTGCCGGGAAATATTTGTTGTGAGATTACGTACAGTTTTGTCTAAACGAACCCAAGTGTGTCTTGAAAACTGTAGTAAAACTTGGAAGTACATTTTCGGCTCGGATTTAAACTCGACCTTTTAAATACAGTTTTTTGTGAGGCATTTTTTAGTTGTGGACTATTTTACATTTGTGTTCATTTAATAAGCCGCAGTCACACAAATCGATCATCTACAACCGACTAAAAATACAGCAAATTCTGACAACATTGTTTTAAATTGCTAATATCAACGATCACATAACATTAATCACGCAAAAATGTCTGTTTTTAATGATCTTGACAACCCTAGGCTCTCGATCATATTTGACTATGTCATTTACATATTTCCTACTTGTACATATAAAATATCTTTATATGTTTTGATATCGTTAGCCTTTTTACAAATGTACCTGTAGATAAAACTTTGAACATAGTAAGAAATAAACTGGAGAATAATAACAATCTTAGTGAACGTACATCATTAAACATTAATACTATTCTAGAATTACTAACTTTTTGTGTAAAAACCACTTATTTTCAATACAAAAACGAATATTACCAACAAAATTTTGGCGTGGCTATGGGGTCTCCTTTATCTTCTTTACTAAGTAATATTTTTATGGAAAACTGTAATACTCAAAATTACGATCATAAACCACTTATTTGGTGGAGATACATTCATGACATTTTTTGTATCTATGAACATGACGATCAACATTTAAATAATTTTTTATATCATATTAACACCAAAAAACCAACAGTTAAATTTACTATTGAAAAGGAAACAGACCAACAACTTCCATTTTTAGACATACTTATCAAAAAAGACATACACAGTTTTGAAACAGAAGTATACAGAAAACCTACACACACAAACAGATACCTAAATTTTTACTCAAATCATCCAATCATGGTTAAAAAATTTGCTATATGATAGAGCAAAATAATTTGCAAGGATCAAAATGTTATTAAAGAAAAAATTTTAAATGAAAACAATTATCCTAATGATTTCGTTGAAAAATGTTTTTATGAATTTGAGAATCCAAAAGACAAAAAAATCCAAAATAGACCAATTACAAACCTCTTTATACCATACATACCTAATTTATCAGATAAAATAAAAGGAAAATTCACTTAGAAGCAAACTTACAAAAACAAAACCTAACAATGAACAAAAAATACATAAAATGTTATTTATAAAATTCCGTGTCAATGCAATAAATTTTACATAGGTGAAACCTCTAGGCCATTAGCCAAAAGAATTAAAGAACACCAAACATACATAAAAAATAGGGAATTTCAAAAATCAAACATTTGCCAACATGCAGTATATAACAATCACAAAATTAATTGGAATGCTTCTAGTATTTTAGCAAAAAAACCATGTTCCGAAAAACTTAAAATAAAAGAAAGTGCCTAAATATTATTAAATAAAGATAATTGTCTAGCATCTTAGTTTTAATAACACATGGTTAAATGCTGAAGTAAAAAAAGGACACCTCAAAAGACAATAAATTAAAATGAACATACTCTAGGTACATATTTCCCACCTTATTCTAACAATTAAAAATAACACCTTTAAATTGACATTTTGTCAGAGATTAGCCATTCTGATTTAAATTTCTGATACTAAACATAAGAAATATTCTACTTTTAGTTTTTTATTTGTAGGTTTGCTGAAGACGGGGGAGACTTTCCCCCGAAACGTCCAGAAAACAAAAATCTTTCAGTGTCGTTCCTCGGGTACCTTCACAGTGGACCCAGAACTTAAGACTGTCTATTGATTTTATAAGGTAAATATTTTGTATTTTCAGATTTTATAAGGCGAATATAGAAAATAAATTTAAAAAACTACGACATGCTGAAAATAGTCTTGTTTATGTAAATGTAGGAATAATAACTTATTTCCAAATTTCTTAAAACTAAAAACATCTTATACCAACACTAAGACAAATAAAATCTTAGAAAGAACAAGTAAGGCTCTATTGAGAGAGAGAATACAATTTCATAGATTTAATAAAACTTAAGTTAAAGTGGAAATTGACAACATAAAGAGATATTTACATGAACAAATTTCTTTATATGATTTTATCACATATGTAACTGTGTTCAATATAGCTATAAACTAAATTTTGAAAAACAAAAACAAATTCACTTAAATAAATTTAATAAACTTTTACAAGAGAAACTAAATAATAAAATGAATTTTCTTAGAAATAAAAATTTAATAAATAAAACTGTAGTTAATTTATCAAATAGAGAAATTTCAGAGCCTGAAAAACTTGTTCTTTCTAAAGGTTTGAATTTTTCAGTTACACAAAAAACAGTTACTAAGTTTAATATCATATCAGCAATTGAAGAAACGGCTCAAAATCTACCAGATGATCAAAAAGATGAATTTAGAATTAGAACGAAAATTGCTCTCGAAAAACTACTTAAAATTAGACAAAATCTCACCCCCATAGAACAAAAAGCACTAAAAACACTTCAATAAGATAACACAATTAAAATTTTTCCAGCAGATAAAGGTAAAGCCACTGTTTTATTGGATTCTACTGACTACGATCAAAAAATAAACTCACTTATAAACGAAAACACTTACTCGAAATTAAATAAAGATCCAACAGAACACATAGAAAGACAAATATACACTATGCTTAAAAAACATAAAAACCAATTTATAGATATTGAACGCTTTAAATTAACACCACACTACAGTAAAACACCACATTTCAATGGGGTACCAAAAATTCACTAACCAAACATACCATTAAGACCAATAGTAAGTAGCGTAAACTCACCGACACATCCTTTAGCTAGGTTTCTTTTAAATATCTTAAAACCGCTAGTAGGTAACACTAATTCATATATAAAAAATTCACAACACTTCCTTGAGAAATTGTCTAATATTCAAATAAATATAAATAATACACTGGAAAGTTTTGATATCGTTAGTCTTTTTACAAATATACCTGTAGGTAAAACTTTAAGCATAGTAAGAAATAAACTTCAGAATGATAACAATCTTGGTGAACTTACATCATTAAACATTAATAGTATTCTATAATTACTAACTTTTTGTGTAAAAACCATTTATTTTCATTACAAAAACGAATACTACCAACAAAATGTTGGCATGGCTATGGGGTCTCCTTTATCTCTTTTAATAATATTTTTATGGAAAACTTTGAGTTAAATTATATTCAAAATTGCGATCATAAACCACTTATTTGGTGGAGATGCATTGATGACATTTTTTGTATCTATGAACATGACGATCAACATTTAAATAATTTTTTATATCATATTAACACCAAATCAGTAGTAAATTAAATTTACTACTGAAAAGGAAACAGACCAACAACTTCCATTTTTAGACATACTTATCAAAAAAGACATACACAGCTTTGAAACAGGAGTATACAGAAAACCTACACACACAAACAGATACTTAAATTTTTACTCAAATTATCCAATCATTTCGTTGAAAAATGTCTTAATGAATTTGAGAATTCAAAAGACAAAAAATTCAAAATAGACTAATTACAAACCTCTTTATACCATACATACCTAATTTATCAGATAAAATAAAACGAATAGCTAAACGTTTTAACATCAGAACGATCTTCAAAACACAAAATACACTTAGAAGCAAACTTACAAAAACAAAACCTAACAATGAACAAGAAAATACAAAAAATGTTATTTATAAAATTCCGTGTCAATGCAATAAATTTTACATAGGTGAAACCTCTAGGCCATTCGCCAACATGCACTAGATAACAATCATAAAATTAATTGGAATGGTTCTAGTATTTTAGCAAAAGAACCATGTTCCAAAAAACGTAAAATAAAAGAAATTGCCTTAATATTATTAAATAAATATAATTGTGTAGCATCTTGTTCCGTTAGTTTTAATAACACATGGTTAAATTTGCTAAATACTGAAGTAAAAAAAGGACACCTCAAAATACAATAAATTAAAATGAACATACTCTAGGTACACATATTTCTCACCTTATTCTAACAATTAAAAATAACACCTTTAAATTAGAGTTAGAGATTAGCCATTCTGGTTATATTTCTGATATTAAACATAAGACATATTCTGCTTTTAGTTTTTTATTTGTAGGTTTGCTGAAGACGGGGGTAGACTTTCCCCCGAAACGTCCATAAAACAAACATTTTTCAGTGTCTTTCCTCGGGTACCTTCATAGTGGACCCAGAACTTAAGACTGTCTATTGATTTTGTAAGGCGAAAAACCCAAAAAAATAGTTTTAAATATAAAATATCGTTAGTATCAATAACAATAAAGTAACAAATCAAACAACCCGTTCTTTATAACTGCTGTTTTTATTATTTTTTATGTTTTGGTTTTGGAGATTGAATGCCAGCGCCAAACTGGCATATACACTTCTCGTCAAAATTAGCGAATAATGTAATATTAAAGAAAAGTTTGATGTTCGATAGTTTTCTAACCGCTCTAGCGATTTCGATGATCTATTTTATAGGGTAGGCCAATATTTCAGAAATCGTATGATGATATTTAAGTTTTTTTTTGTAACAGTTTTATAGGTATTTGCTATTTTTGTCCAAGGATTCAAAACACCGTGTAGAGAGAATTGGTATATTCAGTTCTTTCTCGATATTCTCTTTTTTTATTAATATTTTTATGTTTATTTTTAGTGGATATATACTGCTTTCAATCCCTGTATGTTTTTTATCTACAACAAATTTACAATAAATATGAACCAAATAAACAACTTTCACTCAATAACGAGTATTCCCACCTCTTGCGGTGATCACAGGTTGACAGCGTCGTGGAATACTTAAAATTAGCCGTTGGATCTCGTCTTGTTCAATCTGTCGCCAAATTTCGCTAAGCCTTTCTGCCAGCTGGTCTAGGTTTCTAGATTGGGGCGGGGTTCTTACTCTTCTTCCCATCGTATCTTATAAATGTTCACTGGGGTTAAGGTCAGGGCTCCGAGGTGGCCAATCCATGGTGTCAATGCCTACCTCTTGAGGATGATCTTGCACAACCCTAGCTACATGAGGGCGTGCATTATCATGCATAAGCATGAATTGCCCCTCTAAAAATATCGCAAATGGCACAACTTCTGGATCCAGAATATCTGTAATGTATCGTTAAGCTGTTAATATTCCACCATTTAATACCACGAACTGCTTTCGGTCCTCAAAAGATATCCAACCCCAAACCATAACTGACCCACGACCATAACTCACAGTGGGTACAAAGTTGCACTTGGCATATCTTGCACCTGACCTTCTGTAAATCATATTTCGCCTGTCGTTGGTAAAAAGACAAAACCTAGATTCGTCTGAGAACAATATGTTGGCCCAGTCTCTAACTTGCCAATTTAGGCGCTCACGCGAGAATTCCAAACGTTGTCTTCTGTGCTCCCTTGTAAGTGGAGGTCCGGTAGCAGCCTTATGAGGCCTCAATTGATTTTCAGCCATTCTTGTTGTAATAGTGCTTCGACTGATTGGAAAATTGTAGCGGTCTAAAAACTTGAGACGAATCAACGCACTGTTTGTAAATCTCCTTGTAAAAACTTTGAGATGAATATAACGATACTGTCTGGGTGTTGTTACTCGATGACGACCCTGCCCCTGTCTTCTAATATTCCTCCCCGTTTCGTTATAATGTAGCACACAATTAAATTACTTTCTGTACTAGTGCAGCAAAAACTAATTTTCCGCACTAACATGCGCTCGGAAAGTGCTTACTTTCCACACGCTCATAGAAAAAAGCTTAAAAAGCCGGCGAGGAAAAAAAAATTCTAGTCTATTAAAATACTGGCGATAAAAGGCACAATGACATCGTTTAAGCCAGCCATGTCAAACTCAAAGTCACTGGTGGGCCAAAAGCATGAAGACCATCGACTAGGTGGGCCGCAAAACCTTATTTTAAAGAAGACAAACTACTGAAAATCTTGAGAAACAGTACTATTATAGGACATGTCTATTTTTTAAATTTCCAATAAAAAGGACATTACAAAAAACTACAAACATTAAATTCTTTTTCCAGATATTTGACATCTTTTGTCTTTAATTAAGCTGTCTATTTGTGGCGCGAATTTGTCGGCGGAAATAACTTTTAAAAGTGCGTCCAAGTGTGCATGCATCAATCGCGATCTTGCGGGAGATTTGTTTCCTTTTATCAAAGAAAATAGTTTTTCACACTTATAGTTACTTCCAAACATTGACATGGATTTCACTGGCAAATTTTCTCATTTCTTGGTATTGAACAGGCAAGTACTTATAAAAGTCGAATGTACTTTTTTGTTTTAAATGGGTCTGACCCTGAAGCTCAATTACTTGCAAGTGAGGGGGAACTTTATCAATATCGATAGTGAAAAGACCAGTAAACAGAGAAAAATTGTTTTCTTGGGTCTTAAAATCCTGAAAACGCTTCTCAAATTCTGCCAGAAGGCACAATTTTCTCTGAATATATTTTGTGTGATATTGGAACACTTGTGCTTTCCTGATATGCATTACAAGTCAGAAAATGTGACAGATTATCCTCTGCTAACTGTTTTTCCCACAACATCATCTTACACTTGAAAGTTTTCACATGATCATGCATATCTGTAATAATTTGACGTGGTCCTTGCAATTTCGTATTTAAGTCCGACAAGTGTTTTGTGATATCTACCATAAATGAAAGATATTGTAAAAAAGGTACATCGCATAATAAGCTGACATCTTCTCCTTTTGTTTCCATGAAAACGCGTATTTCTTCTTCGAGTTTTCAAAACCGGTCGAGTACCATAGAACACGAAAGCCATCGCACCTTTGCATAATATGGTAAACCACGGTACTCGTTTTCTAAATCACGTAGAAATGCAGAAAACTGTCGCTGATTAAGGCGACTTATGAAGTTTATAATTTTTTTCATTGAATTTAAAACACTTTCCAACTTGATCACTTTTGAGTATAAAACTTCTTGGTGGATTATACAACGAATATGATGAAAATCTGGTTTGTCACTGCCCGTTTCTCTGATCTTTGTCTGTAACGAAGACATTTTTTACTCCAGTCATTGAAGGAGCTCCGTCTGTTGCAACGGAACACAGTTTTGACAAATCTAAATCGTACTTTTGCAGAAGTCTATAAACAGCATTGAAAATATCCTTCCCAGTTGTATCATGCAATGGTACTAATTCCAGTAATTCTTCATACACATTGATATCACGCTCCCGGGACTTACAAATTCCGCGGCCTTTACAAGGCACTCTTTTATAAATTCACGTTCAACAAATGGTTTTGAGTGTTTCGCGATCAACTCCGACACTACGTAGCTCGCTTGAAGGACAGATTCATTTTCTTGCTTTGGAGGTGTAAACGCTGCTTATCTTTCAACCGTGATTTTAACTTATTTAACTTTTCGTTTCTGACCATGCCTGTATACTTGTCAAATAAAGTTTTATGAATATCATAGTGACATTTTATATTATATAATTTTGGGACTCTGAGTGTACTATTACAAATCAAACAAATAATTTTTTCTTTCACTTCACAGCAAAAAAACTCCAATTCCCACTTTTCTTGAAAGAGACATGTTAAAACTGTATCCGAAATAAATTATAATAAGTACTGTTAAGTGTTGTAACAATAAGTGCGCTACTTAACTCGAAACTCTATGGCAACTGACTTATAACTGACTAAACACTGAACGACTGAACTCAATCGAACACGGCTTATATACGGATTGTGATTTCTCGAGTTCTTTCGAGAACGTTCAGATAGCGTCATCTGTGTTTTTGCTAAAGATATATGTATAAGGCCAAGAACTTTTGATAAAGATGTGTGAAAGCGCATTTTTATCGATTTTTAGTATCTACTCTCCGCATGATGGTGCTAGTGCATACTTCTAAATTACCTATGGGTCTGCAGCCGGAAATCACCGGAGCCGCAATAGGTGGTGTTAAGTGTTACATTTAGCGTGTAGTACTGTTTCAGTATGATAGACGTTTCGTTTTCGATTAATCGAAAGCAATTCTTCTTGTAGGCCGTTTTGCACCTGCAGAAATTATATATTTCTGCTATTATAAATACATCTTTTCAAGCCAAGAACTTTTGATAAAGTTGTGTGAAAGCGCATTTTTATCGATTTTTAGTATCTAATCAGTAAAAGTTAAAATTCTTACATATAACTAAAACCAGATATAAACGTTGACGAACACCAAATTGTAATTTATATTTTTTTTTTTGAAGTTATGAAGGGCAAAAGAGCAATCAACCGGGTTGACATGGGATATAAAACGGATATAACTATTTCAAGTTTTTGATGTTGAAACTTCTTATGTGCGAATATGTGAAGAAAAGTGAAAGAAGGTTTAATCAACTATTAGGTTAAATAAAAACGGAATTAAAATGGAAAACACATTGTTTATTTAAGGATGAGTTTTTGAGAATGAAACCAAAATCAGAATGAAAGCTTCAATGTGATATCATGCTGAAAGAAAAATACTGCCTTGAGACGACCAGTTTAAAATTAGTTTTGACAACAATGATAACGGGCAACCCGACGAGAGGGGGGTTGGGAATGTTTTCTGCCGGGTTCGGAATTTTGGACGGCGCCCGGATTTTCTCGTAAAATTATATGTGTAGTCAATCAAACTTCACATTTAGTAGTTTCCAGTAATAAAGGCCAATGAAAATACAAGGTATGTACCTCTTTTCTTTTTTGGTGGTCAGTTTTACAAATAGTAGTTGTAGGAAGGCTAGAAATGAAAATATAAGTTGTTGACTTTTTTTGGTCATCATAATTTTCATAATAAATTTTCCGGCGGGTCAGCTCGTCATTCGTATTGGTCCTAAATAGGTAATGGATTGTGGATAAATAAACCAAAGGGTGAAAAGTTGCAAGTGGAATATTAATAAACTACACTAATGTCAAAAAAAGCATTAATTAAAGTCAAATTTACATAACAAAACTTTTTTGTCTTCTTTCAAATTTTAAATAAATATGGCAACATTTGTATGGAGCAAGTGTAGGATAGATCTATTTATTTCTTTCTCTTTACAGTGTTGCTAGGTTTTTTTTTAAGCAATAATACTTGGGGTCACTAAAATCATACTTTGAAACAGTTTAGGATGCCTTTTACAAATCTGGACCAAAGCAGGTTCAAACATTGCGTTTTTAATATTTAGGGATCAGCGTGGTATGGATGAATTTTGGTAGAGGAATATACTTAAAAAAAATCTTGTACTTTACCTACTGACAAAAGAAAAACACTTAAATTAAGGCATAAGAAATAATTATTAAGGCCTAGATGTGATGTCACAGCTTAAGATTTGATGTAGGAGGTGTTGGTTATTACTGTTACCGTTGTAATGTAATAACTGTGATCAATAATGCTTGACAAATATCTGGGATTTGTTAGTTATTACCACTGCAGGCGGTAAATGCTAATAATACTTTATCAAAACTAAAAACAAACCATTTCCATATATCTCAGTCAATAAAGTTATATCTGTTTGTCCACCTTCTTGCGTCAATTTATCATTCCTTTTTCCGGAAGCAAACCAATTTCGGCACAAGCCACGGCTTGTTAACTTTTTTATTAAAGTCACACTAAATACTTTTTAAACGATTTTTAACCTGTCTATAATTAAATTTTACTACCGAGCCATTTTAAACCATATGTTTTAAAGAACGCTACCATACATTCAGTATTTTTATAACCTAACATTGGTAAACTAGTCATGAACATTATTTTTTTGATTGGTATAAAATTTGATAAGATGATGAATCAAAATAATGTCCATGCGGAACCATAAAAACAATCAATATAACGTTTTTACCTACATTTTGGGATTCTTAATTGTGTAAACTCCTAAAGAATTAAGTAACTAAAATTTTGTGCATTCGAAAGGTTATACAAGGCTCAATGATGCCGTATGCATTTTTCTCTTTTTTCAACTTTCTCCAATTGCGTTCACTGTATGTTTAATGTACTCTGGTTGAGAATTCCCTCGTAATCATGGTGTGCTTTGTTATATCATGCTCTAACTAAATCATTTCCGTCTTGTAACTTATGCTATACTGCAATACAACAAATGCAAATACTGCTTTGAAAATAACTGATAAAAATGAAACACTTTAAGTAAGTTCCATTCTCTTGTTTACTTTGCCTTTCCACTTTTTAAAGATTTATAATGTCATCCATATGATATTAGAATTTAATATAGCAATTTCAAAAGCAATTAGAATTAAATAACAATTTAATTAAAAATTATGTTTTACATCCAAATCTGATAAATTAAACTTCACGCATTAAAACTTTCTTAAAAAAAAAAAGACTTAAATCTTTCAAATTTCAATTCCTTGATCAAAGAATCTACGTATGTATGAATATGTACAAAATATGTACTTATCATCTAATCCATTTGTATGTACTGCTTGAAATTGTAATAATCAGATTTGGTTTTAAATTGCTAATCAGATATATATAGCTACAAAAATTTAAATAATTAAAAGAAAACAGAGTGAAGTATTGATTACAAAAAAATAAATTTATATCAAGAAATTTGCCTGAAGGGCCTAAATTTCATAAGGTTATACGAAAAAAAATTATTATATTATAAAAAATAGAAAGAACTGGCTCTTAATCCAAAAAGCAGTAGTGGAACTGTAGAGAGTTAGCACATCCCAGGACAACTTCGCATTGGCACGAGTTTAATCAGATCATGTGGATCGAATAAAAGATTTCCATAAATACAGGTTATTTTACATTTTTTCTTCAAAATTACAAAATGAGAAGGAGAAAGAAAACGACTTCGTCTATACAGCCGAGCAGTGGACCCTTAGTTTAAGGGCATCAGCAAATTCTCCAAAATATGGCTCTCATTATCAAACAGGTAAGCGAAATAAAGAGGACTTAATCCATATAACCTATTAAATTAAACATTTCTTAGGATATTAACATGCCTGTAAATAATTCGACCGCGGGATCTCGTCCAAAAATGACCTATTTGAAAATGCTCTTAGCCTTTACTTTATCGATTAACCTAAACAGCTGATTGAATTAGGGAGAAGCCATATTATATAGAAAAATCTGGAAATTAAGGAAATCAATAATGACATTTTTTGAAAATTATGAATCTCAAGAGATAAGAGGAACACTCGGCAATGCCGTAGATAAATGACGTTCGACAGCTTAATTTATCGATCATTGATGTTTTCAAAAATACTTAATATGGTAATATTCCTACCCCGAGTTTGTGACTGTTGTGAAATAATATCGAAAACGAGTGCAACTTAAAATCAATATTTTAATTTCTGACTAGCTGTAATATAAATAAATCGTAGAATTTTAAAATTAAAAATTTTCAGTATTTAGACATTCTATTACACTGAGTCACTCATATGGCTACATATTCAGTTTAGGTAAGTTTTACGCTTAAATTCGGTAATATGCAATAATATCTGCAAGGCATGACTCAAAACCACATCTCAATATCTCTTTTCGTTTTAAAAATATTCGAATTTAGACTTTATCTTTATATTCGCCAGTCCTGTTTGCTCTGCCCAACATTTATTTTAAACAAGAAATAAAACGTTTAACGATTCATGACTTTTTACTACGTACTGTTAACGACTCATTTCCTTCTTGTGACAGCGAAAGTATAAGCACCTACACGGTAGCAATCCTAGTTCTATCTGTCTTGACATAGGATGCATTAATCTATCCGAAAGTAGCAAACTGTGGTTAATTTTGTCAACAGCAAAATAAAATGCTTAAATAGCAATAAATTTTTGGTTAAACAGGATAGACATAAATTTGAAGTCGACCAGAGCAAGTGTCATGTGATTGTTGAGACATTTATTGCTTTTAAGTCTTGGGGCGTTTGATCACGGTTCACGAGTGTGTTGGTTGTTTTTTTTCCTTTCCTGACATGAGGAGTATACTAAACAAATTTAAATATTTACTAGCTGATAAAAATAATCTAAACAGAGTTGAAGAAGGGATATTTGGAAAGGGTGTTTCATTCCCCATATGTTTGCGCTTCGTCTCTGAAATTCGGTCAATTCATTCAAAAGTTACAAAGCTTTAAAAGTGCATTAATAAACTGGCCCACAAAAAAAGTGGCGAGCCTAAAATTTGTATCAATTTCAACCCTTAATAATTTTTGAATGGATTCTTAGATTCTGTTAATTTTTTTTTTTTTGATTTTTTTATATAAATTTAAACTTCGGAATAATACTGGATAATATTCTGTTAATTTTTTGACCTTGCCTGTTTATATAAATTTTTAGAACCATTTTGCTTTTTAAATGATCGTTTTATCTTTGTTTTTAGAGAAAGTGCAGCCCTATATGTAAAGTGCTGTTTTTACTAAATAAAAACATAAAAAGACTGCGTATCTATAGACAACATTTATTTTAAGCAATAATAAAACTTTTAATTTAAATTTTATAAACAAGAACTTAAATGAATAACGTTTTATAAACAAGAACTTAAATTAATAACGAGTATTTCCCCCTCTGGCCCTTATTACACTTTGTAAACGCCTTGGCATGCTTTCAATCAGTCGTGCAATTGAATTTTGGGAGATGTGATCCTATTCTTGAACCAGTGCTTCTCCAAGTTCCTCTAAATTGGCGGGTACATGTGGACGACTACGAACATGCTTACCAAGCTGATCCCAAACATGCTCAATCTGATTTAAATCCGAGCTCCTCTCCTAGCTGGCCATAGCAAAAGATGTATGCCCACTTCGTCCAAATATTGCCTCACAATACGAGCAGTGGGAGGTCGGGCATTATCATGCATAAAAAGGAACTCCTGTCCTATGAAATGAGCAAACGGTACGACGTGTTCAGCCAGTACATTAATATAACGCTCGCCATTGAGCGAATTTCTTGATAATGTGCAAAGTTCTTGCAGCCCATACCATCACAGAACCACCTCCAAAAGGTTGCTTTTCTACAAACATATCCTCAGCGTACCTTTAGCCTTCCTGCCTCCAAACTCGTTGACGTCCATCGAAAGAATGTAAGCAAAACCGTGACTCGTCGGAAAATAATATTTGGGACCACTGTCGTACGTTCCACTGATTTTTTTCACGTGCAAAATTAAGTCGAGATAAACGATGTTCTGGTAGCAATCTTGGACCATTTGCTGGTCCTCTTGACTTTAATCCTCTCTTTTTAAGCCGACGACGCTCTGCCTCATCACATACATTTTCATTACGAACCTCAAGTAAATGTCTTTTTACAATCACGGCATTCTGAAAAGGCCTTAAGGTTTGCAGGGTAACAAAGCTGTCGTCTAACTTTGATGTAACTCTGGGATGATCCGATCCTATTCTTCTTACAAACTGCCCAGTTCCTGGAAACCTGTTCCTTGCCCTTCTAGCCGAGGTTTCTGGAACACCCACTATTCGTGCGGCGTGCGCAACGCTCTACAATCTGAGCAACTTGCTCTGGACTAATTTGTCGTGCCATTACTAATGAAAACAACGCTTCCAAACTGACAGAAAGTCTTTTCAAGGCTTGCCATTTCAAAGACGTTTTAAATTTCAAAGCACTCTACGCTTTTAAAATTCCATTTTTATTGAGTGTAAGGGAAATTACAGTAAAACATCACTTTACTTACACTGCTCTATATTTTCTAAAAAGAAAGATACGAAGGTCATTCAAAAAACAAAATGTTGCTAAAGAAACAGGCAACAAAAGGACTTATAGACGATAGTGATATTTAAGACAGGTCATTCTATAGAGCGTCTCAAAAATTGGTGAAAAAACACAAGTTTGCGTTTGACCCTGTATATTATCCATTATTATTCCGAAGTTTAAATTTATATCACAAAATCATTGTGAAAAGTTATCGAAATAAATTGCAAAAAAAAAATAACAGAATCTAAGAATTCATTCAAAAATTATTAAGGGTTGAAATTGATACAAATTTTAGGCTCGCCACTTTTTTTGCGGGCCAGTGTACATTTGTCGAAAAATGCAAAATTTAGATCGATTTTACGTAAAAACTTATGGTATCAACGACGATAATGTTGAAAATGTTGACCACCAACCTCCATACAGTAATAGAGATTATCTTTAAAGCGGTTTCGTACATTTTGCAGTACTTGCGTTGGCACTACATACGTTCATGATTAGTCCTCGCAAGTCTTCCAGTGTATCTGCTCGAGTGCAATAAACTTTCCTTTTTATGTGCCTCAAAAAAAATCCAAAGGTCTTAAATCGGGTGATCGTGGAGGCCACTCAAATTTGCCTCTTCGTTCTATCGCTAGACCAGGAAATATTTCGTTTAAATAATCACGCACATTTAGTATTGGAATACAATTTTTGCTTCAATATATGTAGCGTTGTGCTCTAGCATGTTAGTTAAAACTGGTTGAATGGTATCTTGAAGCAAATCTGAATACATGTCGCCTTTGAAATTTTCAGGAAGAAAAAAACCAACAAGGCAATCTCCAAAAATACCACCAATACGTTTAATTTTTGGAGGTTTGACAGTCATGACAGTTGTGACGATTAATCTCACCGTTTAAAAAAAGGTACATTTATCAAAATTACCCACATCAAATAAAAAACTTTCATTGCTTACTTATTCATGATTTCGCAGAATTCTAAACAACCATCAAAGTCGTCTTCCTTGAGTTCCTGCAGTAAATGTATTTTATAAGGAAGAAACTTGTATATTTTTAACTGAACTGAACACTTGTACCCGTGACGCCCGTTGCAATAGTCAATTATCTTACACTCAGCGTATTACAACCTGCCCAACCCTGCTACTTCCAACGCTTCATTTCCTACCGGATTTTCTGCTTGCCTCTTCTTATTTTGAACAGAATCATTTTAAATTTCGCCTTCAATTTACGTACAATTTTACCCTACAAATGTTTATCTTTTAAGCACTCTAAAAAGACAAGTCACAAGACTGCTATCTAGCAAATAAAGGTCCTATTTTAGTCCATTCAAATTCTTGGCAAGCAAAAACACGATAATTTTGTACTCATATTCACAAAAAACAAACCCAAATCACAGTTCAAGGAAGGAAATTCGTATAAGTTTGCCAAGCAAACAGGGTATAAAACCACATGCAACGTCGATAAGCAAAGCTCTAGAAAAGACGACGGCACCTACGTAAATATCAAAAGACTAAGCCAACTTATAGTATTCTGTAAACTTCGCCCAAACATCTGTAGGATTATGAGACTGTAGATCTTAACGACAAGAAATAGCAACATTTTCAAATATTTTATTTTGCGTTAACTAAAATCCATATAATTTTTGCATTTTTCGCCTAGGAGGGTGAAATTTCTGCTATGATGTTGTTTCCTGACAACCTCGGTAGTTATGCCTTCTAGTATGTTTTCGATGGGCCACCCTGTATATAGAAAATAGAAGTAATTTATAACATAAAATAATTATTTATAAATATATACACTTCTTTGAAACAGTTGCATGTATGAAAGGAAGCTCTATGTAAATCTGCCTTGGCAGAAAAAAAAACAAGACGCCACCCAGTTTTTAGTACAAAACTCTAAAACTCCCGTTTTCAATAAATAGATTAGAATAATTAATTTTCATATTTTATTTAATCAATATCAAGATATTGTTCGGATTTATATTTATATTTTGGTTTTATTTACCGATATTTTATACCCCATATTAATGTGTGCAGATATTAAATTAGTTCTCACCATCAACCACTTTAGCAACAATTGGTTATCAATTTATTAATATTTAAGAGTGTGTTGCAAATTATTTTCCGAAAGAAACAGATAAACTGACTGAAGGTTTAAAATCAAACGGACATTGCAATTAATACGAAAGTGTTTTGGATAGACACTGAGATAATCCCAGATCTGATCCAGTATCAGGTAAATAATTATTAACGCGTGCGGTTTTATGTTTTATACTGGGTATGACAGATACCCTGTATAAAAGATTGGGTAGTGCTTAAGGATATCGAAAGATGAAATTCCATTGCAATCAGAAGGAGTAGCACTCAACAGGACATTGATTAACGTAAAGGACACTGAGTTTTTTTGCATCAGTCTCAGGATATTATAAAAAAAAGATTATAGAATATTTTCTCAAATCATCAAACATCTAAAATATCAATAGAGACGCAGGCTACCTGGTACATCAAGCGTGGATACCAATCACAGAAAAGAGTGGCTGAAGCAACTGCAATCTAGAAATTTTCTTTTTGTGGAAAAAGGCGCGATTATTTGGAGAATTCGAGATTTAATAGCTGCAAGACACTGGTGGGAGTCAATTTAAATATCTATTAATTGGAGAAAGCTGGGGTGCACATGGTAAATACGGTTGGTAGCTATGGCAAGACGAATGTTTTACAAAATTACGACAGGCTTTCTTCGAGGGATGGTGGCCGGAAATTGATGCGCCTTTTAACAAAGAAAGACGGTTAAAAATCATGCATACTGGCAGTAAAAACGACTTTGTGTAAAGTGGAATACCTACAATAATTTTAGTCAAGCAAAACTGTTAACTGGGCTGCTGCTGGAAATGCTTCTTGGAAAAAAAAGTTATTATCTAATGGCTATCTTTAAAAGAAATATGATATGAAGATGACATTATTATAAAGGATTTACTTGAAATTGTTAATCTATGAAAAACTTCTTGCACAAAATGTATGATTGATAAAATTGCTATAAGGCGAAATAATATAATACTTTTACTTTCATTATACCACGATGAATCAAAAGTCAATAGAATTGCTTTCGGGCGTAGTAAAAGGTTTTGTGGCAGCTTAGTGCACCTCTCAACATGAAAGACGTCGAAAATATTTTTTAAGAGGCCTTAAAGTAAGTCGATTCCCAAAAGTGGAGTAAAAAATATCTGAAAATTGGATGACAGATGATACTATTGAACCACCGATAGTTCAACCGACTACTCAGAGAAAGAATAGGACGAAATGTATATTACTAAAAATTGTCCTTTTAAAGGCCAAGATAGTTGTATACTAGTGTGGTGAGACCATCTATTACATAAGCAGCCATGGTATGGTGGCCAAAAGTGCTGCAGACCATGGTGATGCTGAGATTGAGAAAGGTTCAAAGACTTGTCTGCTTAGGCAACACTAGGGCGATGAAGTCAACGCCCACAGCACAGAGTACTGCCACCTCTGCACATTGCGATCCGGAGACAGGCGAGAATGCCACTCCATCGGCTGAAAACTTACCTTTAATTGGTTGCAATCCAAGAACAGGTCAACCCAAATAGGGGACCTAATTAAGTGACCAGTATTGGAAATGAGACCAGACTACATGCCCCCCAGCTATAATTATGATCCTCCCTTTGAGGTGGTAATCCAGGATTGAAGAGTGTAGTAGGATGATGGGGTGTCTTTCCTTCGTAATGGGATTGTCTGGTTTACAGACGGATCAAAGACCGACTAAGGAATTGGGGCTGGGGTTTATGGAAAGCGATCGAGGAGAAGTTTGAATTTCTCACTTGGCTCTTTCCCCACTGTCTTTCAAGCAGAAATCTTCGCCATAATGCAATGAGTGCGAGAAAATAGAAGAAAGTTTATGTATATCAGTGCATCTACATCTTCTCAGACAGCCAGGCAACCCTAAAGGCACTTCAATGTCCAAAGGTAACATCTAGACTGGGGTTGGCATGCCTAGACGAACTATGGGTGCTGGCTGAACGGAACACTGTTAAGTTGTTGTGGGTTGCAAGCCATAGTGGCGCTGAAGGTAAAGAAAAAGCTGATGAACTTGCAGAAATAGGCTCATCAGAGGCTTTTATCGGATCAGAGCACGTCCTTGCAGTACCTAAGTGTACAGTACGAGGCTGGGTAAACAAATGGGTGATAGATAAGGTGCACTGGCAAAGTAGACAGGGGCATACATGCAACAAAACTGCTATTAAGAAAACTGACGTTATACTTGCTGGAAATCTGTTCCTTCTAAGAAGAAATCAGTTAAGAGCAATTACAAGCATTCTTACAGGAGAATGTCTGTCAAAGATCACCTAACTAAGTTAGGGGTACACGCTGGTGACCTAACATGCAGATTCTGCGATAGGGAAAATGAGACAGCTGTTGTAAATATTGTGTGGTACTGTGAGACACTGGATCGCAAAAGACATTCGTTTCTCGGGCAACAGAAGGTCAATCCAGAGGAAGTTCTGGACTTTCCTGTTCTAGATCTGAACAGATTTGCCCAGAGCTTTAAGCTGAAAATGCTAACTTAACTGTAGAGGGGTTGAGGATGAGCGCACCAGCGTCATCGCAGACCCCTTCACACTGGCACAATAAGCTGTAAAGCTTCAGTACCAGAAGGTGGGATTTGGTCGGTATTCTGCGGGAGCTCGACATAACCTACTAGCCCCGGACCATAGGTGTCCTTAGAAGGATTTTCTATCTTCAACAAAGAAGATAAAAAAATAAATAAAAAAAAAGCCAAGATACTGATATCAAAGAAATTCATTTGTATTTGTCCATTTGTTTATAGAAACGCCAGTGGCATAAGAGTTTGCATGAGAGATAGTAAATTTTATTTGTAGGCTAATTAGTTTTTAATAATTTTCACCCGATTAGTAAACCAGCTAGGGCGTGTCAGTTATAAAATAAGTGTAAACATGTATTATACTTTAGGATACGATTTTTACAACTCTTTGTCTTTAAGAAATAGTCTGTAGTGTAGAAACAAACTACATGAGTAAGGTGAAATTATTTACTAGAAAATTTCATTTAAACTGCACCAAAAAATTCATTTTCGGTGACGTTTATATCCCACTAATTCTTCTCATGAGGTTTAGAGTGACCATTGCCGGGCTGTAAATGATATAATCGAGGATAATCCTGACCATTCTCTTCTGCTGTTTGGTAATTAGAACCTCCCTAGAGCCGTGTGGGTTAATGAAGTTCATAGTGTTAGTGTTAAGTATTCTCCTTTTTCGGCTGAAAATATTGTCAGTAACTCTTTTAGATTTTTTAATTTGTTTCAAATGATAAACTTCCTAATAACAATAATGTTTTTCTTGATCTATGCTTTACAAATTTAAATTATATTTATGTTTATACTGCTAATGATATATTGTTAAATACTAGTAATCATCATATTGCTTATTCTTATGACATTCCTCTTGCGTCATCATATGATTCTTTAAAGTTTAATTTAGAATATTATGACTTCAAAAATAGTAACTTCTTATCTTTAAATGAGTTTTTTGCTTCAGTTGGTGGGAAATGCTGCTTAATAAAAATAATATAGATGAGGCTATTTATCAGTTTTATGATGTTATATAACAAAGGTATATCACTATTTGTACCTATTAAAAAATATAAAAACTCAAATTTTCCAAAGTGGTTTTCCTCTCGTCTCAGACGAATTATCATTGAAAAAAAATTACACACAAGCGATACAAGTATTCCAATTTACCTGCCGATTATGAGCTGTTTTCATGGCTTAGATAGGAATGTAAGGTTCTGGAACATGAGTGTTACACAGGGGTTAGCAATAATGGCGAGGTAGTGGCAAATTTATTTGCCGACTATTTCTCTACTGTATATACTGATACCTCTTATGAAATTCCGGGATACTATGCTAGCCTTCCTGATGTACTAAATTTAAATGAAGTAGAGATATATTGAATTGACGTATTTAATATATTAGCATCATCTAATCAAAAAACTTCTTCTAGTTCCCATGGGGTACCCCCCATTTTATTAAATAAATCTGTTTGTATATTGAATAAACCACTAAACTTTCTTTTTAATCGCTCACTGAATTCTGGAGTATTTCCAGATTTCTGGAAACATTCATACATTACTCCTATTTTTAATAATCGCAGCGATGTTACAAATTATAGAGGCATCTGTATCCAGTCGACGATTCCAAAGTTGTTCGATTCATTGGTGTCCTCTTCTCTGGCCTGGAACTGTAAAGGTGTAATTTTGGATGAACAATTTGGTTTTCAACCTACTCAAGTTGATGCTATTTATACTGATTTCTCGAGGGCATTCGATAGGGTAAATCATGATCTATCACTGGCAAAACTTAAGGCACTGGGGCTTGGTGATCACATTCTTAGATGGTTGAGTAGTTTTCTAACAGGGCGTACGCAACGCATTAGAATTAATAATTTTATATACAATCAAATTGCAGTATTAATTTTGTTTGTTAACGACATAAGTGTTTTTTTACCACACAGTTCTTTTCTTTTGTATGGTGATGATCTTAAAATATTTAAAGACATTTCTACTTCTCTGGATTGTCAATGTTTGCAGTCACAAGTGGACATGTTTGTTCGCTGGTCAATTTTAAATGGTTTAAGCTTAAATACTAGTAAATTTTCATGCATTACCTTCTCAAAGTCCCGTAATCCAATTCAATTTGATTACAGCATAAATGAAACTGCACCTATAAGGGTTCAGGAGATCAAAGACCTTGGTGTTCTGTTTGATTGTAGGTTAACTTTCAATGGCCATCTGATGAGTGTGATACAGCGAGCAACTAGGTGTTTGGGTTGTATTTCTAGATTTAGTAATGATGTCTCTTGTCATGTTTTGATAGTATTGTACATATGTCAGATCGATTTTGGAGTATGCAAGTCCGGTGTGGTCTTCTTTTTATGACGTTCATATCAATTAAATAGAAAATGTTGAAAATACATTGTTACGAATATGCAGTTTTTAGCTGGGGACACCCCAAGTTGATAATCATACTAATTACGACTGTGTTCTTAGTATTTTACGTATGTCTACACTTCAGAATAGAAGGTTGTAGGCCGACATGTTTGTCTTATTTTAATTACTTAATGGATATATTGACTGCGCTTATTTACTAGGTAAATTATCTTTACATGCCGTACATCGAACCCGTTCTAATTCCTTATTTTATACAGAAAATGTCACACGAAATTATGGCTTGCATGGTTCAATTAATCGAATGCAACGTAATTTTAATAAATATAATCTGCCAATCCATGGCTCAGTTATTACTTTTAGAAGTGCCGTAAAACGACTAATATCATAGACATTATCATAGCCTTTCGAGGTTTGCCATTTTGGTGTGTATGTAATTAGTTTTAATAATTTATTGTTAATTATTAATTGCTTTGCTATTTACTCTTTTGTAAAAATGGTGTCCGTAAATAAATAAATAAACTAATTACCTAAAATTGAAAGATATTTTATCATAAACTTTATTATTTAGCAAACATTTTGAGCGAAAGCACTCTTTATTTTATTCCATAAATACTAAATAAAGCACAAACGTAAATCTAATTCTTGAAAATAAACACAGTAAATTTAATGAGAAAAATAAAAGCTCTAAGCCTTTTTTATACACATAACCAATGTAAAATTAGTTTATATAAAATTGGTTATAATCTTAAAACTCATAATGTCCATACGATCAGTCTTTGTCAACAAGATCGTGACAAAAATTAATATACACAGCAATACATCACAACAGGGTTTGTCAGAATTGAATAGGCCGAATCTCCCTAAAACAAAAACCCATCGGCTTTATCTTTGTTTGACCAGATCGGGGCAAAATTGATTGCCTCTGCACGATCTCCAGGGTGTAAATCTAAAAAGACAGCCAACACTTGTCTTGCCTTGTTTTGAATGCGTTCAACAGCATCGGCGAGTGGATTCGTGCTGTGAACAATAAACACGCTATCAAGTGTTTTTTTTGTACTTTTTAGTCGGGCTACTTTGAATTTTCTACCTGTTTGCTTAAAGAAGCTTGTAAGGTGTGAACGATATATGGGGCAGCTTTTTGGTTTTAGTTCTTTGGAAACAAAGCAGCCCGCCAAATTGAAACTGATGTACGGGGTGCGATAAATTAGATTCTTGCCATTATAACTTTGGCGTAACATAAAAGGTAGGAGCTGGTTAACGTATTTAGAAAGGCAATGCGAATTTAACTGTAAAGTAATACGTAGTAAGTTATTCAGTTTTTTTTTACTTTACTTAGATTATTAAAAAAACGCATAAACTAATTTATACAAGGCGTTCGAAAATTCCTTTCCTATATTTGGAGAAGCTCTTTCACACAATGAAATATTAAAACAGTGCTTATGAACAGGCAACAATCCAGAGGTGTGGGTTCGATCCCCGCCCATACCATAA